>JAGWCC010000130.1:1200000-1627187 GCA_022651775.1 Drusus annulatus
TACTCTTTTTTTTATGAACTTTTCTTTCTAGCCGGTTTACACAAGGACAGTGTTTAGAACAGTGGTAAGTGGTAACTAAACGATTGTTATAAAAAAAAACACTAAACGTACTGTTTAAGCGCGGCAATACACTTAAAATTAAGTTTTTTTTTTATATTGAATACCCCACAAGAGTCCCAACTGCTCCCAACCGTCTAGAGCCAGTGAGACTGTCGCCTCCCTAATTGGAGTATATTGTGAGTCTGAAGGTAGTGGGGAGGGGAAGAGGAAGGTTGGGAAGTACCTGGCTATTCAGATCTGGTCACCAAATACGGCTAAAGCCATTTCAAGCAACATTTCAATTCTGAATGGTTGTCTTTCACCAGGGCGATACGAGTTTCTACCACTCTGGAACGTGCCACAAATATACTATATATAATTTTATATGAATTAAATGTTCTCCGCGACCTCTTGATTCTTAGTCGGGCGTCTTACCACTCGACCACGGAGCTAACAATTTCAGAGAATCACTTTGCACCATTCCCCCCATAAAACAAAAAACCCTGTAACAAATATCTACATGGCCCTTAGCAGCAAAAAGGTTCCCCACCCCTAGTAAAAGGTATTTCAAAGCTATTGACTAATTTATTTATTTTTAAAGAAAGACAAACATTTTCGAGTTACGAATAACCTGACAATATTTAAAAAACTCATACTGCCATTATTATAAGTGAAAGATGTTGCTTGTGCAACGATGGAGGACTTGGCTAGCAGAGGAATTGAACCCACGACGTCCGGGTGGGAATCCGACTCGTTTTTCCACTCAGCTACTAACCGATTGAAGCTCTGCAAATGTTTGCCAACATAAAATAACCTGATGTGTTAAAAAAATTACCTACTAATTTGAATGCATAATGTACGGTCATACAACATGCATAAAGTATTCACCGCCGGCGCCGGAAACCGGAAAGCAGGCAATACGCATAGCACGGCGTATCGTTACATAAAAGGTCCGAAAGGCGCCGGCTACCGGAAACCTAGTCTATGTTTTATTAGACCAGACTTTGTTTACGACGCTGTTTGTGCAAAACGATGATTTTATTCATGAATTATTCCCGACAACTGTACTAGTTTAGAATTTGCAGGTATTTGTGAATTATGCAAATGTGACAGAATTTAACCAAATTGTTAACGATGGGGAACAACATAATTTTTTTTTTATGAATTGCATTTTTTCATAGTGAATACCGCACAAGAGTCCCAATTGCTCCCAACCATCTGGAGCCAGTGGGACTATGGCATCCGCAATTGGGGTATGCTGTGAGGCTGAAGGTAGTGGTATGGGGAAGGAGATGTGGAAGAAGAAGGTTGGGAACTATCCGGCTATTCAGATCTGGTCACCAAACATGGCTAAAGCCATTTCAAGCAACGTTTCGATTCTAAATAGTGGTCTTTCACCAGATAATTAAGAGGTTGCGGGTTCAAACCCGGCGTGCATAAATAGCTTTTATCTAATTAACATGTGTCACAACAGTTACAACTGCTTTCAACCATCTAGAGCCAGTGTGATAATTACATCTCCAATCAGGGTATCCTATGAGGCTGAAGGTAGTGGGGAGGGAAAGGAGATGGGGAAGAGGAAGGATGGGAAGTACCTGGTTATTCAGATCTGGTCATCAAACATGGCTAAAGCCATTTTAAGCAACCGTTTCGATTCTGAATGGTGGTCTTTCACCAGGGTGATAGTTACAGTATCTACCACTCTGGAACGTGCCGCAAATATACTATATAATATTTTATATGAATTAAATGTCTTATGACACATTTTAATTTTTTTTTTAATTATTTACGCACGCCGGATTTGAACCCGTGACCTCTGGATTTGTAGTTGAGCGTCTTAACACTCAACCATGGAGGCCGTAAAATAAAGGGAATTAATAGAATATTTTAAGCATAAAAATTATATTTTGAATTGCTCTAAATTGAAAAATGTATATTAAACAGATCTACAAGGGTATCTGTGCGGGCGAAACATGACAAATGAACAAACTTTTTTTTTTCATTTCAATTTTTTTGTGTTCACAATATCTACAGTGACGACACCTCCGAATGCATAGATAAGTATATACATCTGTAACTATGTTTTTTCATTTCCATTGCTTACAACAACTCACCAAAAATACAATTTTCTAAACTCTTGGAAATTCTATTGATTCATAATTAGGTGGAATTATATAAAATAGTCCGGCATCAAAACAATTACGTATTTATTTATATAAAGTATTTGATTTATTAAATTTTATCGTTATACACCTTTTTGTAGGTACACAAAATAAATTGTCAATCATGTTCTATTCTGTATCCTTTTTTAGGTTAAGTAATTAATGGAATACTAATAATTATTAAAAATTAAATTTACTAGAGGAAATAGGTGATATTATTACATGCATTTTTTATAGAGAGTATAAGATATCCATGATTTGCTGCCTTTTTTATTGTTACTTTATTTATATAATTTTTCCAGATGAATGTGAGAGATTGCGAGCGGCGCGCCATGCAGAGCTGCGCATTGCCCTCGCCACCGGAGCCTTGCTGCGGGCGCCCCTGGCAGCCCTGGGGCCTGAGGCGGGGCTCATAGTCAATATGGCCCCCGCCGGGGCCAACACATTGCTTTTCACGTGAGTAGAACTCGCATATTTCTTGTCATTCTTTATTTTTTTTTTAGTGTTGACCTCTGCTGTTTATGTGTGTCAATGTAAATAAATTAAATTTTAATGAAATTCTGTGTCATTATTCTTGATTTTTTGTTGTTGTTAATTTTGAAAAGTGGGATTGGTAATGGCATTCTCTATATGGGAAATGTTGTGAGGTTGAAGAAAGTGAGAAGGGGATGGAGATGGGAAGGGGGAAGGTTGGAGAGTACCTGACTATTCAGATGTTATCATTTCTAAATGATGGTCTCTCACCAGCGCAATAGTAAGAGTACCTGCCTTTCACTCGTGAAAGAGATGCAAATATACAATAATTTAAAATTTTCATTTCTAATGATAATAAATCATATGAATTTAATGTATTTTTATGTACGTTTTGAGCCTGTAACCTTTGGTTCCAAAGCCAAAAAGCTTGTCACTCTGCTAGAGAGGACATATTATTATCCCTTGTGACAAAATTAAATAATTGAAGTACAGCAACATCATCCATTTAACATTTTCAGTGCGTCAGAGATGGGCCTAACGGAGGCGGTGGGTGCGCTGGTCGGGGCGGGCGCGGACGGGCGCTCCCACCCCGTCACGCGCTACTCCCCGCTCTACGTGGCGTGTTACCACGGCAACAGAGACATCGCCGAGACTCTGCTGCTGCACTTTCCCGAGATGATGCAGGTGAGAATATCACAAATATTATTTACCTCATTTAACCTAACTCGATATCCTTAAATTAGGTGTTTCAACTTGCATCACATTTGATCACCATCAAATCGACGATCAATGCTATTTTGATTTTTTTCCACTTGAACAGTTCTCTGCCCTGTTCAGCTTTTGATCAAATTGTGATCAGCTGACAGGTATATCGATCATGCTGTTAATATAACCTTAACCTAACCTAACTGTATGTTTCAAATGAGTTTGTGCTGTGCACGGGTGGGCAACCTAGCAATATACTCGTATACATAAATGAAATGGCTATTCACAGTCTGTTTAAAATTAAACCCTCATCCAACCTACCCTAACCTAACCTGAGGGGAGAATATTAGAGCTTGTGCTGCCTGCCTGAAAAAGGACAACTCCTTGTTTATTTTATGTTTCCCAGACCTGTACCAAATACCCATTTTTATTTCCAACACATATGTACGTAGTTTGTGTTGCATTAAACAGTATTTAACCAAAAATGTTTTGCCTTTTTTTTCAGCAACAAACAGTGGAAAGATGGCTGCCTTTACACGCCTGTTGCATCAATGGACACGCAGAACTAGTATCTTTACTCCTAGACTTTCCGTATCCTGAGAGATTAATGTCATCCTTAAGGTTTGAAAATATTGCCACTATTTTGATAGGCCTACAATCCGTAAAACTACAAATACACAAAACCATTATTATTCCAGTAATTCATCAACAACAATTGGTTTGAGTCATTGGGATTGTCTAGGGTGGACGAAACAAGGTATTACAATAGAAATGTACAAGAGAGGCAGTCCACTAGCCTAAATCGGTCATGTGTGCCAAGCAGTGGACATGTTCATTAAGATGGTATACAAAATCATACTGTCTGGTACCTGTACCAGGCTTTATAGCACACCATAACAAGACTTGATGTACAACGAACTGGCTGACCTAGAGAGGTTGGGAGAGCTGGGAACGAATGAAAATGGATCATCCAAAGTGGATTGTCATAATATAAAGCTTTCCAAAGCTTGTGCCCATCAGAAGTTAATTATTAAGTTTTTATAACCCCGAAACACAATGAGATATAGCCAAATACAGGGTGGTTTTACATCTTTCCTACATCACTAAAAGATGTTTCGTGGCATCCAGCAATGCTCACGTAAACCTGAAAACGACAGTTTAATAAATGTGTTTTTATTTTCTTTGATTTCATTGTCAACCAACCTATAATTTCTTGATACTCTTTTCACAATCCAGAGATCAAACGGGAGAGTGGGAGTACCAGGCGGTGTTTGACATAAACCACCGCGACGTGAGCGGGCAGACCGCCCTGTACGTGGCCTGTCTGCTCGGCAATCGCCCCATTGTTGATATACTCTTGCACCACACTGTCAAAGGCGTCAAGGTTTCGACGCAGGTAAGTGCTTTCTCTATTAGCCATGTCTATTGGTGTGCTTTCATTCATATTATTTGCTCTCATCTCGTCTCAAATACACGGGTCTTATATGAGTTCTAGTTCTCTCTTTGGATATTATGAAAAACATTTTGGGAATGTAGAAATAATTAGAGTTCCTATCTATTACGTGGCAAAAGTAAATATCATTAAAAGTATTAATGTGAAAAAACTTTATAAAAAATTATTTTCCTTGAACCTATTGTTTACCGGGGTTACCTATCGGGACAAGATTTGTACCTCTCGTGTGCCGCTGTTGCCATATTGCAACGGCATCCAGCATTATCTTTTCATATGTTTTTATACTACCAGTTGGTAGCATATGTAAATAAATCATAATCGCTTGTCAACAAAATAACCAATCAGAGAAGAAGTTATGCATTGCTTGAAGTTCTGAACAAATGAGATAATAAATATCTTAAATTTGAACGCGTCTTAGCAAAACATATTTCCGAATTTCAAAGTTATACATAAGTTACAGAAAATCTAATACGATTTTATTTTTTATTTAGAAAGACACTTATTCAGACTTGTGTATATATAATAAAAATATCTTCATATTATTTCTTTATTTACCAAAATCATATCATGGAGAAAAAATCATTTCTCTGAATATAAGTAACTCATCTGGGAAAACTTATATTATAAACAAAAACACTTTATCTAATAAGATGGTACAATTTTTTTACAAGTGAATTACATATTACAAAATTACAGTCAGCAAGCACACGGCGCGCAATTTATACCCGACACAGAAATTTTAGCTTGCGGAAATCCAACATTCCAAAGGTTAATTTTAATAAGTTAGATAGGAATTAAATACTCACACAATATATAATACGTATGTATTTTCAAATTTATGCTTAACTTTCCAACCTTTTCCTGTGATTTTTCACTAACCCGTTTTATGCGTATGATGTCTATTCTACTTTCTCAAAATGCAAAAAAAAAAATCTTTTAAATATTTTTTTTTTTTTTGTTAAGCCAATGTGTAAATTATGACAGCACATCATAACGAATCGATGACCAAAACAGGAATCGATTCGTCAGTGTGCTTTTGTTGTATCAAAAAAAGAAATCTTCTCATATAGTTGCGAACAGTAACCGTAATGTAAATAAGTACTTTTTTAGCTTTGTCGTTTTATTAGTTTGCACGTTGTAATGTATCATTTCGATTTGCCGCTAGAAATCGGAACCAACTGATGAACCGAGCACACCGAGTAAAACCGTTGAGCCCGAGGCGATAATGAGTCCCACCCGCAGACGGATCTCGGTCGGCATACAGTCCATCATGTCGCGCCTGAGCATTAGTAGTAAGCAACCTGTGAACTCACAGGTAAGGTTTATCCACCATTTTGTTTTCATTCATTCTTCATTTTATACATTCAGATGCAGAATTATTCATGTCACATTTTTTCCTCGAATGTCGGTGGCCCGGTTATTAAAAGTGCCCTTGAACTTATTTTATGCAGAATCAATGCTGTAAAAAGCATCAAATAGCACACTTAGTTTAAAAAAGGATTATGTAACTGCATAATTTATTTACTACTAAATTTTACATGTTATTTGTGCTTAATTATTTTTAAATTTTGGCTAGGCACCTTTAGGAATCTCCCATAATACAGGATTACCCAATTGATAATCCAGGGGAAGATTAATTGAAGGCGCAACCTCTGTTGACACTTCATGACTTCTAAATCTATGTGAGGCTGCAGCCTACAGGGTGAAGATTGTCCTGATGATAGCCAACCTCCAATAAGAGATGGTACTAAAAGAATATTGAATCATTATAGAAGTTGGAATTTCTAAGTTTGCCAAATTATTAACTTATATTTAGAGGTCAAAGCTTAGATATTAATATTTTTGCATCTGATTGTATGTATGTACATACATAATTAATTTCATTTTTTTCTATGTTTAGGTAATTGGAATAAAATAGCATGAAAAGATAAAAAAATGAACTAGCAAGTATGTCTTGCACCTCTTAAATTGCATGTCACAAAAGAAAAATCTTTCCGCAGACGTGTTGTTATATACTGCAGAATATCAAAACTTAAAAAAAAAGTTTATTTGAGTATTTTGGTTTGCTTTTTACTAATGTTTTATTTTCATAATTTTTGGAGTATCGTCGTTTGGTGAGGGCGATGAAAAAATATTTAACATAATTTTTATAATCAAAATGCATAATTTTAATTTGTGTCTCAATTTCAGGAGGCGGCATCAGAGTACCGTTTCCGTCCCGTGAACCTCGACGCGGTTATTGGCATTACGCGTGACACATGCCTCCGCGCCACCGTCAGAGGGGGACACACTGAGATTGCTCAGGTCCTCCTGGCTGCGGGCGCAGATCCTAATGCTCCAAACTCTAATGCACAAGTAACAACAGATCCTATTATGTAGTTTATAAATTCAATAACTCTTCTGTCATTTTTTACGAATTTGAGTAACAATTACGCAGGTATTTAATAGTATGCATACTTATTTTTCATTCCTTTGTAAAACACTCAAACTCATTTAAATCAATAAATAGTTATCTTGAAAAAATAAAACTAAAATTGGAAATCAGCAAAATCTCTCGAACAGTAAGCTCTGGTGTCATGAAATTTGCACATTTTATTTATTTTTAGGTTAATGTGATTTTTTTTTAACTTCCATAGTCATTTCCATCATCAGCTGTGGAGCTTTGAAATATCCATTTAACGGAAAAAAATAAATAAGACAAGATGCCATATTGATGTTATTTTTTATGATGAATTTTAAGACTCCAGACAAGATCTAGTTAATATTTAGGAGTCTATAGCAAATTAGTCGGATATAAAAAAAGCCTGTCACTCTAAAAGCTTGACAACTTCTTGCCTAGATAGAGTATGTATTGAGATAATTAAAGAAGTGTAGAACACTAAAAAAGTTGTTTTATTTTATATGCTTTCTTTCAGCATTCCAGTTCAGTCCACCCGTCAGCGGGGTCAATCCAGTCGCAGGGCTCCAACTATCCGTCCACCAGCAACAGTGCCGGGGGAAGCACCCCGCAGGGAAGTGCCCCCTCCCCATGCCCGCCAGACCCCATCAGCCTTCCCGCATTGGTTGAAGCTTGCAAGTCAGTTCATATTTTATTTTTAAATTAAATGCTGTTACTACAAAGTTACCCAATGTTCATTTGATTTAACATTAGGTCACAACATCACTATTTTTTATACAGTTTTCGGTTGTGTCTAAATTTCATCAGGGTTGTATAATATGTTGTGTCTAAATTTCATCAGGGTTGTACAATATGGTGAATACGATTAAAAAACACTTTATTTTTATTTTATCTCTGACTTTGACTGATTTGCAGGACAAGAAACATAGCTTTGGTTGACCTCCTCCTGAAACATGGAGCCCTTGACCTGAACTGCCTTGCACTGAGAGAGGCAGCTAATCTAGGAGACGAGGCATTGGTTGCTCGACTTTTGGCTATCAAGGTACCACCTTCCCTACTTTATCTGAAGATCAAAATTCTATTCTTTTACATAATAATACTTGCCTAATTTATACAGTATTTTTATTAGCGTTGGGAAAAACTTCAATGTTTTGTGGATGCTTCACGAATTGCTAGTTCTTTAAAATGAACCTTCGCAGTGAACACTTCAATTGAAGTCGAACTCGCAAAAAAGAGATTTGAATTTATCCGGTTATTTGTTCAGTTCTTTTTGGAACCGGTTCCTCGCCATAAAAGCAAGTACTAGTCGGTAGCGCTTTGAAAGTGAAAAGAACTGGGACCGGTTCCTTCCCAAAATAAAAAGTACCAGTCAGTAGAGATTTGAAATAGAAAAAAACTGGAACTGGTTCCTCGCCAAAAAAACACGTACTAGTTGGTGGCGTTTGAAAGTGGAAAGAACTGGAACTGGTTCCTCGCTATTAGATAAATACTTTGAAGTCGGACTTCAATTGAAGTGCTTCTTTATAGGCTTTGAAGTTCACCTTCACAACTGTTCTGCTGCAAATTGAAGTACTTCTTTGCAATCTAATTTTTATTGAAGTATTTGTTCAATTAAACGAAGTTAATGAAATGAATGAACGCTAAAATGAACTATTAACTTCAATTGAAGTATTTTTTCAATGAACAATGAATGAAGTAGGAACTGTTGCCAAAAGAAGTAGTTCTTTGAAGTAGTTCTTTAAAAGCGGTCACAACGCTACAAGACAGAGTTGTGTGGCGATCCATCTCCCCTGCACCCCCCCTGCAGGGAAATGGTGCGATAGTTGGTTAGTTATTTAGTCTAAAGTTTATTTAGTGTTCAATTTCTCTCATGATCTAAACACATTATAATACTATCATTTCCCTCTTTTAAACCTATTTTTATAAAATTCCAGGCATACCCAGATCCGGAATACAAGATAAACAAGCGCGGCATGACAGACAGCATGTCTCTGAGCGGCCTGCTGAGCCCATCAGCCCCCTCACACTCGCCCCCCGGCCTGGCGGTGCCCCCAGCGGTGGCGCCCCCCCACGGCCCCCTGCTCACGTACAGCGCCATGTTTCCCAGCTCGCCCGCCATGCTCAACTGGCACAATCAGAGCTCCAAGCTGGCCACCATCAAGTTAGTATTAGTGACAACTATTTGAGTGACTTTCCGAGACATCTGGCCACATTGCTGATGGTATGTTTGGCTTTCAGTGTTGGCATTGGTGTATGTCACCTGAATTAATTGGTGAGGCCAGCCGATGTCACACATATTAATTTACATCTTTTTTTAAATGGAATTACCGCACTAGAGTCCCAACTGCTCCTGACTGTCCGGAACCAGTGGAACTATGACATCTTCTATTGGGGGTTTCGTGAGGCTGAAAGTAGTGGGGAGGGTAAGGAAATGGGAAAGAGGAAGGTTGAAAATTACCTGGCTCTTCAGATCTCATCGCTAATCACGGCTGAAGCCATTTCGAGCAATGTTTCGATTTTTTATGGTGGTCTTTCACCAGGGCAATATCATGTATAGTATCTTCCACTCTCAGATCTAAGTCAATATTTAATCTCTCACAAGATCAATACAAAATACATAGCTAGAAAAGAACTGAAATTTTACATCAAGCACAAATGTTCCGTCGATTGCTGTCACAACCATTCATGTCACTTTTTTGCCACTCAAAATATGCAACACAATTTTTTTATGCCTTTTTATATATTAAAACTCGATATTATGATACATCACATCAAAATCCTCTTCTTGTCTGCCTGTGTTTAATAAGGTGAGCTATAATAAAAATATATATCCTTTTAGCCGCACTTAACCTCAACCTACCAACACTCATTCACTTATACAACTAATGCATAAATAGATGCACGTACCGCTGGAGGCACAGGTTATATTTGGTGCATCATATATGATACGGTTAGCAGCAAATGGTTTTGAAGAGTATAATTTTTTGTCTGTCACTATTCACTAACACTTTTTTGTAGATTTTTTTTTACAGGAAAATGGTACATTACCTATGTCAGATTGGGATGTCAATTTTTCAAAGTACCACCTAAAATGTTTTTTTTATTTAATTATATATAACAGGCATGATGCCCAAAACATATATACATGAGTGGTTATTTAATTAGAATATTTAACAACAGTAGGTATGTAATTAAGTAAAAGTTTATGAAAAACGCAAAAGTAAATGAATAACAAACAAAAGCAAATGAATACATAATATTATACAAGGCAGAACATAAATAAAAGGATTATTGGCACCTATACTGAAGAGATGCCTATTAGCCGTTTGGTACTTGATACTTCATATAACCAGTTTATTTTGCTGTCTTTTCTCAGGATGACCTGGATCCAGGAAGCAGCTTTGCATGTAAACCCTCGCCTGAAGACTTCTCCGCGAGGAAAAGCAGTGGCCCTTCACGCCGTTACCAGAATCGACATCTCTGGCAATGCTCTCACCTCCATTCCCCTGGAGATACTTCAGATGACTAGTCTAAGGTAGGTTTATGCTGAAACGTGCCATAAATCGATTAAACAGATATGATTTTTTTTAAATTTCTTTTAAAATTTATGTAAATTATTTCAGGTATCTGAACGTGGCTCAGAACAAGCTTGAGCGTCTCCCCACGAATCTGGATGCAGAAGATGTGGCTGAGGAACAGGCTCCGATCCGGGGAAGGAGAAGTCGGCGATCCAACGGCCACCAGCTCAACCCTGAGGAGTATTACACCGCACCGTTCTTGGAAGAGATATATCTTCAGGTAAAAACACAATAACTCAATAAATATTATCTAATCCCATTGAGTAAATACCAATCAATATTTTATTCTACAAGAACTAGTGTTACTACTATTTGACTGCCTGAGTATCAACACTCACCCACAAAAATGTGGCACAAGCAATATAGCATATATTTTTATTGTTGTTTGACATTTAAATTTATGTTTCAAAACTACATAGCTGATGATGGAAATGACTTTGTGAGTGAAAAATAATTGTTTTTACCTAGAAATTCCAGACTGAAAAAGCTATGCTATGATTTCACCATTCAAGAGTTTTTGCTGCTACAATCAAATTTCTGCAGTGGGTAAAGTTAATTAGTAAGATTATTTAGTATCAAGAATTGAAAATTCCTTGTTTTCTCTCAATCTCTAATTTACTCAGAAAACCTCGAATTTTAAATTAATATTAAATATCAATCTAAATTTTGCCCTTTTTTCAATAGATTTAAAATTATAATCTTCAAGATTATTTCTTAATAAGACCACCTGCATCTAAAATAATCCCTGAATGCTATTGAACATTCCAGGAAAATCGTCTGGAACACCTGCCGGACCCCCTGTTCTCCTTGCCAGCTCTCACCACCCTGGATGTGTCCAACAACAAGCTGAGGAAGCTGCCCTACGCCATGTGGCGGGCCCCCCGGCTGCGCGACCTCAACGCCTCGCTCAACTTGCTCAGGGACCTGCCCACCAGGCCTGAACATGTAAGTTATCTCTTATCCTGAGAGCAATGCAATATGGTTCACCATTTTAATTGAGAAATGATAGCTGATTACAATTACAGTTGTAGTCAAAAACATAGATCAAAGGATTGACTTGAACTAAAGCAAATCCTTCATCTCATCAAGCACAGTTGCTGTCAAGTTCTGATCTCTGGTAAAAAAAGATGGCCACTATTTTTTATCTTTACTCTTTTTCTTCTGAATATGCTGGAATTTTTGTAGGCATGCAGGCATGAGATATTTCAACCATTCAATAGCTTACTACCTCAATACATGCAATATTGATGTATCCCTTCGATCAACCATTAAAATGGACTTTCTTCAATAATGTGCTCTGTGGTTTGAACTTGTAAAGTCCTTAAGTTCCCAATAATGCATCATGTACGCACACTGCCTGTAGTTGCACCAGATGCGATTTAATGCTGTCCACGCATTCTGGGAAAACATTTCTCTGCCTCACCTACGCAGTTCATCTATACAAAAAGTAATTTCTCGTACATTTAATAAATAAAAAAATGTATATCTACAGGTTTCCTTAGCAGAAGAAGCCTCCAATATCCTCTCCCCGACCAGCCCCTCCGATTCTAGACTTCCTTCCTCCACATCATCAGGGCACCTGTCTGCAAATGCAGTACACTCCTCAGGAGGTTCCGGAGTCCAAAGGAGAAGCTGGTCAGTGGACCGCGTCAGCCGAAGTGGATCTGAATCCAACAGGGACAGCTTTAGCGGAGACGGAACCCTGGATGAAGAGTCTATGTCTGGGTGTAAGAAGGCAGATGGAGTTATGTAAGTGAAATTAAATATGTACTTTATTTTTCCTGATAACAGATGTAAGACTGCACTATCAAAACATTAACTAGCTAACCATTATGGTGGTTGAAGCCCAGTGGGTAAGATGCTAGGATAGTAGTCAAACAGATTGAATTCAAAACTCACAACAGGTACTGACTGTACTCCCTTCTCAGAACAAGTTAGTCTTAGTTAAAAGGTCTGCCCTATAAATATTTTATATTTGTATAACTTATTTTTTCTTACTTGGCTAGAAAGGGAGAATAAAGTGCCATCCAACTCTTTATTGACACACTCTTTAATTTATCCCATTATATTTGCAACCTCCATTATAAGCATTGGAGTATACTTATTGTGGCATTTTGTATTCTTTTAAATTGATATTTTTATCAATGTAATCAAATGACAAATCTAAGGACAATCTTCATACCCACTTCGTTAAAGGCAAATGTATTCTCATACCTCAGTTTTTGTAAGTCAATTCCAAATGGGCATACAGCAATAATGTATTTAACATCCTTGTACATATAGTAGAATCTCACTAGTCTGGCACTTCAGAGGTCAAGTATGTCCAGTAATCCGGCACTATCTCAGTCAGGCATCAATGTTTTTTTAGTTTTCCGACACCATCTGGTTCTAAATAGTCTGCCATTAGTGAGATTTTATTTATTTCTATAGACAACAAGAACTACGCCGCCACCACCTTTGGACACGCGGTCTGCGAGTAGCCGAACGGCCTCCCTCTCCCCCACCATCCGCGCGGCGCTCACGACTGACCTCTCTCAACCTGGCGCACAACCAGCTGGCCTCGGTGCCTGCGGGCCTGCCCTGCCTGGCGCCCCGCCTGCAGCGCCTGTGCCTGGCCTACAACGCCCTGCGCACCATGTCCCACCTCACCAGCTACCCCAACAGCGTCAGGCAGCTTGACCTGAGTCACAACCAGATCACCTGCTGGCCCAGCCTGCCGCAGGTACTTTCATCCTTGTTTATCCCTGATATGATTCTTCCAACTTCTCCCCTCACCCCTTCTACTATATGTGATGTATCATTAGATAAACTCCTGCTAGGTTATTTTATGTCACGGGAGGACATTGAAATAATTTATTATTTTTGTAATAGTTTCTTTTAACAATTAGAATCATGAATAGAAGAACTGATAAAGGGTTCCGACTTGTCCAAAATAGTACAGGGAGCATGGTGGGGCCCTTCAATGTATCACTTTAGTTTGCTCATGAGGTCAGTATATAAACATATATCACATTGTGGGAATCAAGAATTGACAGCAGTAAATTTTGAGACCAGTATTTGTTTGATAAGTAGAAATTTGTTAACTTATTAAATAACTTGCCACTGACTTCAATAACAATACATAACTAAAACGAAAACAGCACGATGGAGTGTTTTTATAATGGCTTTTAAATTTTATTCCAGACTCTCGTGTTCCTGGTACGCACGCCAAATTTGAACCTACTTGCTCTCTTTCTTTTATACTGTCAATGTCATTGTCGTCTTCGAATGGAATTATCCAACAATATATTTAATTAGAAACACATATTTGAATTTTCTGATATCTGCTTTTTGACCACTAATAAAGTTTTATTTATCTTTCAGGTTGACAGCTGGGGCCCACTAGAGCAGGCTCACCTGTGGTGCTACTGCCCGGGCAGTGGCGGGGGGGCCCCAAGGTCGAGAGCCCGATCAGCCGGAGGTGTGAGGAAGGCTGTCTTAGCAGCTCTGTGCCCCGCTAGGAGACATCTCAGACTGGATGGACTAAGAACCTTGGTAACTTATGAGTTTCTGGATTTTCTTTAATCTGTTGTTGAACACTTTTGAAAATTTCAATACCACTGCAAATAATCTGATTCACATGATATATTATGTGTTTTATTTTACTAAATGTTTCATGCTTTACGCTCAGGTGTTAGCTGACAATATGCTGTCACGGATTCAACTGACTACTGACGATGATGGTGGAGAACTCCTAGACGCAGGAGAAAGGGGTTCAGCTGCCGATCGCTCATCTTCCAACGGCAGGGATTCTGCTGATGATGATGATGATTGGGTAAATAAAACTTATTTAAGTCTACTGTTATTTTAGTTTACCAAAACCGAATTAAGTATTTTTAAAAACAATAACACAAATCTTCTCATTTATTTTGTTCTCTCTCTTTGTGTTTTGATGCTGGCTCATAAAATGTCTCAATTGTTTGTCTTAATAACTTATTTTCTTACAGAACTTGGTCCCTGTAGTTCGAACAAGACTGATCTTCCCAAACCTCTCAATGCTCGACGTCTCTAACAACATTCTCAAGTCAATACCTCCTGCAATCCACGAATTATCCAATCTCTCTGTGCTGAATGTTAGTGGAAATACAGGTAACTTTCATTCCTACATTATGAACTTAATATTATGTTAAATAAACTCTTAATATGTAATTCATTAATGAATTTAAAGAGTCTTTAGTTTTATGGCATATCATTTTTCTAATTAGAATCGACCTGTATTACCATTATCAAGATCCAGCATGCATTATATTTTATTATTATAGATACCTATCCAACTTTCTTCGGAATAGCTACCCTGCTTCATTTTTTGGTAGCAAAATAATTCTACTTATCTGCAGCTAATTACTTTTTTTTTTCTAGATATCTGTGAATTACCTCCGCAAATGGGACTTTTGAGTCGATTATGGAATTTGAATACAAATGGATGTTCCTTACAAGAACCTCTCAGATCCATGATTGAGTCCAAGAAGTACAAGACCATGGATATTATAGGTAACAAAATTCAGTGAAACCCCCTTATATATTATAAATATACTATGAAGTTTTTTTTTCCGGTTCCATGGAAAACCTTATAAGAGAGTTTCACTCTCTTTGTTTCTCGGACAGTCTTTTTGTGTAAAGGTGCAACAGTGAAAATGAAAAAATGACAATCTTAATTGTTGAGTGTTTATTTTTTTTTTCAATATTTCTAGGTTATCTGAAGTCAGTTCTCGAAGATGCCAAGCCCTATGCCCGCATGAAGCTGATGGTTGTAGGAATACAAGGCATAGGCAAGACCAGTCTGCTGGAGAGATTGAGGCAAGAGAGTGCTCCAGCACATCGTAGGAGAGGTCCAGAGGTTTGTCACATCACTAAATCCCTTTCTTACTTAACAATCAGTGGCGGCTCGTGAGTTTTTAATGTGCTAGAGTGCTAAGATTGAAAAATACGACATTGTTAGTGTTGTTGAAGCCGAAATTTTTTTTTTTTTAAGAATTTATTTTTTGTACGAAGATTTTCAGGATTTTTCAGTTTTGGTAGTGCACTGCACGGATTTCTAAAAAATCTTCATACAAAAAATTGAAATTTTGAAAAAATAAATAAATTGTTTTCGGCTACAACAACATGACAATAATGACGTTTATTTCAATCTTACCACTCTAGCACACTAAAAAGTCATAAGCCGCCACTGCTAATAATACGCTTTCAGTGATTACTTACACGGTCATTTTATTTTTTTATTTATTAGTTTACAACAGGGCCTACAATAACTTTCAAATTAGGTCTTCCTATTTTTGTAACAATGTGTTTTTAACAAAAATATCTTTCCATGCATTATGCAGCTATAATTATTTTTTTACAAACATGCATCTAATGTTGTATGTTCTATATAAAGTTTATTTTTTAACTCATTTAACTACAGGTTTTCAGAAATTTAAAAAAAATTACAAAGGTTTCCTTTTGAAAATAATCACTTTTAATCTAAATGCTGTGATTTATTTGTGCTTTAATCATTTTAATAACAACAAAATCATCATGTTGTGTTTGATAATAGTTTCAATATTGTCTTGACGAAAGGGTCTTTCCGAAACCAGTTGACAGTTTTATTAAATGAAGCGGTTTAAAACAAATAAACGTAATATATTTACAAATTATTTAGTTTATCTGTATATCCACAATATGGCAAGATTGAAATATATATGTATATGGCTATCCATACCTCCAATTATTGATATGAAATTATTTTATAGTTGCATGCAGCGCCGGCTTTACCTTCACTTTGGCCTACAAGCTACACTTGAAGAAGTATATTGAAACTAATATATCTTGAAACTAGGGGCCTTCAAGTATATTATAGTTCTAGCTTTATTGATAGTTCCAACCTGTCAAAGCGAAGACTAAGGAAAGAAAAGGATATAATTATGAAGATGATTTATCAATGTCCAACGCCTCTTTCAGCACTGGGCGAAGCGCATGGGCAACAAGAATGTAAACACGAAGACCTCGCGGGGAACCAACATGTCCACGGTGGGCGTAGACATCGGAGACTGGGTGTACGACCGCCACTCCCCGCGCAGCGCCCAGCGCTCCCACGGGCCTGTCATCTTCCGAACCTGGGACTTCGGAGGGCAAAAGGAGTCAGTACAATTTTATTAATATTTTAGGTTATGTTTTAATAAGTTTTTTGACAATTCTAAACTAAAAATTCAAGTGTCACGGGCGTCCAGAATGTCGGTGTTCGCGGGAGTCATTCTCAGCAATGAGCAAACGACTAAAGAATAAGAAGTTGCTAAAAATATACATATTTAGTTTCACTAAATATGATATTAGTACAATTTCTCTCATATTGGTTAATTTTTTGCTGCTAATCCATGTTATACTATCCCCTCCTTCTTGAGTCATCATTTCGGATAGCTTTTCAGTGTCCATCGTTGTTCATGAAAATTTGTAATCATACGATACAACAGAGCGGTGAAATACTTGACTCTGGACCTAAAAGATGCCGGTTTTTGTATCAAGAGTCGTAATTTAAATTTAATTTTAAATTAATTTGAAATACACTTTTTGCACTCCATTTAAGGCCTGAAGATACTCTTGGTATATTGCCTTGGTGAGAAACCACTATTTACAATTTAAATTTTGATTAATGCGGCTTTAGCTATGTTTAATAGTCAGATATAAATTGCCAAGTGCTTTTCGACATTCCTCTTATAACTGATAAAATAAGAATATTGATAATTTCATTGCAGAGTGGAACATATTCTTTACTCACCACTGTTAATAATGTTACCAGGTACTACTCCACCCACCAGTACTTCCTGTCGCGCCGCTCCCTCTACGTGGTGGTGTGGCGTGTGCCTGATGGCGTGGCGGGGCTTGCCGGCATCCAGCACTGGCTGGTCAGCATCCAGGCTCGGGCGCCCAACTCCCCCGTCATCATCGTGGGCACACACTACGATACTGTCGCTGAGGTAAAACCTACTAATAGAATCTAGAAAGCCACACAAGTTTTCGTGCTTAAGTGGTTCAGCTATTTCTGATAGTGATTCCCATAAATAATTTAGTACATTACTATGCCCAGGTTAGAACAAAATATCCAACATTAGAACTAAATTTAATATAAGACCTTTCAACTCCTAGAAAATACAAGAAAGAACTTTGATATTTGAAAATGTTTGATAGATTTCACCTAAAGTAAGATAAAATTTGACCTCACTTCGGGCACACAGACACGCCCACAACACACTTCTATCTGTTTACCTCTTGATATTAAATTTCTTTGGGTTTTCCCCAGTCCATGTGCGGCGAACATTCTCCGGAGCAGCTTCAGCGCATCATCAGGGAGCGCTTCATCTCGGTGGCTGACCCGGAGAAGCGGGGCCTCCCGAGGGTGCTGGACAGCGTGGAGGTCAGCTGTGCCACACGCCACAACATCCGACTCCTGGCCAACCTGGTGTACGATACTGTCTTCAGTTTGCGCCAACCAGGTGAGTGACATATCTTGAAATTTAACCTAGAGAAAATACTGTAGGCGGGTAGTACTTTATTAAAACATAAAAATTTAAGTCATCAGTAGACATCATTTCTAAAATGAGGATAATAATTTCGCGGCTGGCATGACAGATGACATCACCGGAATCGGCCCCCATTGGCTGAACTGGAGAATTTTAGTTTTGCCACTCATCTGTACTTGGGCATTGTATGTTTTGAAACCAAATGTCATTTTTTAATCGATTTTACGGTGGATTTGATAAGTTTTTCGTTTCATCAGTAGGTAGGTTATGTGAAAAAGAAAATAGTAAAAAAAAGATTTTTGAAAATGATGGAATTTGTAAGTTTTGATTTTTTACTCCTCAAAAGTATTATTGTTATTCATATATTGCTTTTCTAATTTCTTAGGTAGCAAAGAATTACTACTGGAGCAACGTGTTCCTGCTTCATACTTAGCTTTGGAAGATGCGGTCGGAGTCCTGGCTACTGACCGGAGAACTAAGGGACTTGATCCTGTTCTCACACATGAACAGTTCAAATCTCAGGTCAGTACAAACTCAAGTACATTTTGCCACGCCATGTTATTCTGCAGTTTTCCAAACACCACAACCTTCCCAAAATGCCTAATGTCATAAATCTTATTTCAGGTTGCCCAGTTTATGCAAACTAAGTTTCACCGCAGTTTCCGCGACCAAGCTGAATTACACCAAGCTACAATGTTCCTGCATGACAATGGTAACATTTTATAATTATTCTATCATCATAAAACTTTGGCGGTATTTGGCGAATTACTAATAATTATTAACTAGACATCGAATTATAAACGCTAAAAAGTGCCCAAATATCCATAATATATTACTGCGAAAATATCCATGTTTAATTGAAAAAGTTAAATATTGATACATTTTTTTGCATTTTTTAATTTCAAATATTATTGTCTTACATATTTGCTTTATCATTTTTTTAAAAACCAATGCCTTTTCTAATTTTAGGTGTTCTCCTGCATTATGATGATGCAACACTGAAAGATTTATACTTCTTGGACCCGCAGTGGCTCTGTGACATGCTGGCCCATGTTGTCACAGTAAGGGAAATCAATCCATTTGCCAGATCAGGTAAATCCTTAAATCGGTTGTAAGGCTCAATTATCCTTGTGAATTGAGACTTACTCTGACTATTTTCCACATAAGTTTCATCAAACCCTCCACTTAAGTTTTCGACATAAGAGGCTTTTAGGCTGAAGAAATTTTGGTTTTGTTCGATCCCTTGAAATATGAAATAATATATGCCCTTATTTGGAACCCACATAAAAGGTTACACAGTAATTATCTGGTTATGTGAACAATTCCAGGGGTGATGCGTCTAGAAGATATGCAGCTTCTGTTCAAGTCATCGCGAGCTGGAGACAGCCGTGACTATGTGGTGTCCCTCTTGAACAAGTTTGAGTTGGCTCTAAGTTGGGACGGGAGGTCTCTCCTGCTTCCACCTCTTCTGCCGGCTCTGGAACCTCCTATAGATAGCACCTCCAACAGCTGTGTCAAGGTACTTGGTATTTTCAATATGTCATTCTCTTCCACTGATTATTTATTAATTAATCAACTAACTTCTCTCAAATGTAATCTTTGTACTATTTATTATCGTCCTATAGATTCCACTGAAATCCAGGGGTTGGACGGCCAGAGGCCACAAGAAGATAGCTGTCTCTCCACTCTCAATACTCAATCAGACTGCAGATGGACTTGCACCATCAGGTATGATCATTGCTTTTAAAAAACTAGAAATAATATTTTTTTATTTATTTTTATTATTCAAACCTTATTTTCATTTGTGATCTATGTTACACTGTTGTTCAATTGAGCTGTGGAGACAATAATAATCTGTGGCCATAAGGCACAATTTGTCAAGTGCCAAAATGGCATTTCTTACTCAAATTAAAAAAATAATAAGTTTCACTGCTTTGTTTGGTTTGGTGGATCATTTTGTAGAAGATATAGATACATCAAATGAAAGGTAACATAAACTTTGAATAGACAACATTTAGGTGCATATATTATAGGCTTTCTTGCATCAATATTAATTTAATGTACCCATTCAAACATAACATGCAAACTATGTCATATTTCTTCCATCCCAGGCACAATAGTGGCCACGACTGTCCCGTGCGGCCCCTCTACATCAGGCTGCCTGGCCCACGGGCGCGCCATGCCCCTGAAGTGCCTGCGCCGCCTGCTGCTGGCGTCCTACTCGCCCTGTGGCTTCTGGCCGCGCCTGATCACGCGCCTGCTGGCCGACGACACAGTGCCTGACATTGTGGACCACTTCTACCCACTGCCTGATGAGGTGAGCCTCCTGCCAATTTATTTATTATTAGAAAACGCAAAAGCCCTATATATGGAATAATTACTAGAGACCTGCAATTTTCAGTGTTATTTTTTTGGGAAAAGGGTGATATTTTTCTAAAGAAATTAATGAACAAAAAACGAGGTCGGAAGTCAAACACGTTTTACTGAGTCCAAGCAATTATTCAAACTGTAGCATCAGATAAATGCACACAAACATTGAAAAAACAAATCTAAATATAACGATTGAAAATTAAAAATGGTCATGTGTGGCAATGTTTTCTACTTTGATCAGGGCCGGTTTCACAACATCTAGCACCCTGTGCAGTAAGTACTGAGTGTGCCCCCCCTCCCCCCTTCAATATCATCACTATATCCAGTGGATATTGTCTCTGTGCTTAATGTACTTATAGGGAAATTCTTCTTTAATTTAGACACTAACTCCGGGATAAGAATTTTTTTTTGTTGAAAATAGGCAACAATATTATGCAACACGATTTTTATTGTTTTGCATGTCTTTAGAACCTAAAAACAAGAAATTATAAATTCCTCGTATTGCCATAAATCATTCTTTTCCTAGCTATTTTTAATAGGTATTCGTAAATAGATTATTTAGTGTTCATTATTAAGAAATATTTAGAAACTTACACAAAAGACAAACACATTATATGGTGTTCGTTTGATTGAGTGAATTGGTGAGCAAAAATTGTAATAATTTTTAACCCAGAAGACTTGTATGGCTTTGTCGCTTCTAGTTGAGTGGTGACAGTGCAGTAAGACGTGTGCTGAGCCATGGTGGAGAGTGGTGTGTCTGGCAATCTGGTGTGAGACTACTCCGCTCAGGAGTTCTGCTTCTGTCTATCAAGGAGCTGCCGCAAGAACATAATCTCTACAGATACTCCAGGTTTGTTTCCAAGTGTTATTGAAAAACTGTACTCATGTCCCACTGACCGGATCCAGTAGGACTATGGCACTCCTAATGGGGAAATCTTTTAGGAGGTAGAAGGAAGTTAGGATCTATTCATTATAAAGGTCTAACCTTGAATGAAAGCCTGCGTATGACTCTTCTGTGCTGGCATCATTAATCTATAATATTTCTTTCCTTCAGATTTAAGCTCAAGCAAGAAGGAGTTTGGTGCGAGGTTGACACGGCTAGTTCATCTATACTAGAAATCGTACTTCCCGCTGATGAAATGATTATTAAAAAACCCATAACCGACGAACAAGGAGACACCATTGGCTACCAAGTATGAGTCTCATTTATGTGCCTGTATTTTCTGATTATTTTTTCTTTTGGCATGTGTTTACTAATTAGATTGGTTTAATTTCAGAGCATCACACTGGAGCCGTCAATGGAGGCCATGGCAAAGCTTTTGGTTTTGGCTGTTGACCACATCGATATACTTCTGGAGGACTGGTATCCTACATTAGGTTTGTATTTTTTCTTATTTTATTGAAACAACTGCTCATATTTTAGTCAACCTGATTTGTTTTACATACGAGTACGTAAATATTTAGTGCTTTTTTATTCTTCACTTTGCATCAATGTGCTGACATCTATGTACTATTCCAGGAACTAGGTTTGTGCACACTTCAGAGGGTAGATTCCTGGTAACCCGACTAATCCCGTGCCCCCACTGCCTCGCTGAGGCAGATAGCAATGGGGCACACAACGGGGGAGAGGGGGGGCACAAGGCCAATGGGCATGATCACATGGGGGACATGCAAGCACACTTCAATGAGGTATATTCAACAAATTGTTTTTGTTATTAAATACATACAATATTTTCTAATTATTATGTTGATTAATAAATATTATTGGAACTCATTCATAGATGCAACAACTCTATGCTATTCTCATTTATTTCACCAAGTCAGATCCATTATGATGCAATAATATTTTTAGTTTCCACAGGCATTCAAGAGAGCCCCCGGAGCGGAGAATGGTGAAGGGGCAGTCGGTGGGGTCCGGCCCAGGGCTTCTCAGGACTCTTGTGCCTCCGATGGTGACAGTGGAGTGGGGCCCGACTCTACAGGTAAACCTTCTTTCATCAGTTTGTTTCTATCCACTATAGGAACAAGTGTTTCTTAAAACACAAGTCAAATAGTCCGTCTTATTACTCATTATAAAACTAAATCATCCATTACAAAAAAATATTCATACGTAAGTAACGAAATACATCATTTTCATTTTGTATTTATACATACAGACGTATTTCGCTCCATTGTCAACCATCCTCCTTGTAATCCTTGCCTTTATGGGTTATTAGTCCATAACCAGCCACTAACAGTCCATTTCCATCTCCAGGCTCCTCGCGAATGCCATCGATGGAGGGGGTGGTGTCCAGCTTAGGCTCCCCCGCCCCGCCCCTCCACGCCTGGACGGTAGAGGAATGCATCCTGCAAGCCAACAACAATGCCACAGTAGACTGCCCCATGCACCATGAGGTCAAACTTGTTCAAATCGCTCCTGATGTGGTAAGTCTGTTTTGTACCTTTGTTATTTACTTCTCCTTCATAAGTCTTCTGGCGTCCATCTTTAGGAATAGGCCTTCCTCAAATGTTTCCAGTTTTATCGATTCTCGGCGGCTCTCACCATCCATCCGTCCATATCTTCTATGAGTGACCTAGGACACCAGCCAATGATATTGGAACGGTTTTCTTTTAGTCATACTGCAGTCCACGTTTGTGCTCCAACATTAAACCCAAATGCTTTATTTTAAGTGAGACCTTCTCTCCATTATGATTGTTTTTTTTTTCAAAAGGTCCTTAATAATTTTCAAACTATCATCGACTTAGAAGGATTTTCATTTATGTACATATATGAATATATTTTTCAGATGTTTCTTGACCTTGGTTCCCGTCGCCTGGCCAACAGCAGTGACGTGGTTCGGGGGGCCCTAGCTGGGAGGGGCGCCTTTGGCCTCGTTTTCAGGGCCGAGTGGAAGGGCAGAGGCCCCGTGGCACTCAAGGTGCTTCAGCCCGTGCCCCCGGGTCCCAGGGCACCAAGTAGCGCTCTTCAAGCTTACAAGGTAACAGAACTCTTTTGATTTATAAAACTAATAATTTAATTTATGAAACCATAATTGTTTTTTTCATTTTACCCGCTTGTTATGTGCTCTAATTGCTTTTTGTATTATGAATAACATGGGTTAAGTTCAGTGGTTTAGGGTTTATCGTTACTACAAAATTATTTTGGTAAGTTTCTATTTGGTTTGTAATATAAACTTAGTCCTAAAACAGAGATGTTAAAATCTGTTCTAGAACCTAACCTTTTGATTTGTGATTGATTTTGTTATTTCAAACCTTTCAAAATGGTATCATAGCTATTTGAAGATCATAATAAATAGCTTTTTTTTCAGAAGTTCTCACTGGTTTATCTGATAAGATCTAATTAAGGTTAGAATCAACTAATAATATGAGCAGTCTCTATCTGTTTAATTATTATATTATTCTAATATATTTTCTTCAATATTTCCAGGCAGCCGCCGCTCGTTGGGAACGTGACCCCATGCAGGCCGCTTGCCGGGCCTACCTGTCCGCCCGGGCTGAGCTGGGGGTCTTGCTACCCCTCCGCCATCCCAACATCGCCCCCCTGTTAGCTGCCTGTACCGCCCCCTTAGCCCTAGTGCTCGCCCTGGCCCCTATGGTAAGTTACCCTTTAGTCAAAATACTTGTAATCAAGTAGGTACCAACTTTTATGAAAGTCTAATAGGTAGTTTTAAATTGTTGTTTTGAATTGGGAATGCTAAAATTCCATTCATATTGTATTAAAACCATTTTTTTATGTAGATACCTACTTATATGAGAAGTGTGTAGGTACTTACATTAAATTAGTATATTTGTATTTTTCTAGAAAGCTTCAAAATCACTTTGTGGTTTGACATATTTAATGAAAATGAAATACATACTAACTTTGTATAAGACCACAGATTTGTGGTCTTAAACAAAGATATTACATTTTATTTTCATTAGTATATTTGTATTGTCAATACCAAACTCTTTTTGAATTTCGAATAAAGGGAATGTTTTGTTTTGACAGTTTGTCAAAAGTAAATACACACAATAATATAACAAGATCTTAAATATTTAGGTTGGGTTGTTTCAAACTCTCATCACATTTAAAGACCAACAAATAGACGATCAGCGCCATTTTGATTTTTGACTTTGAATTGTTCCTGTCAAACGCTGATTCTCGGTCCTTTTCAGCTTTTGACCAAATTATGACCAGTTGATATCAGCATAAAAACATGACCTTTATGCTTAACAACTATTCACAATTTGATCAAAAACCAAAACAGGTTAAGAATTAGCCTTTGACAGGGACCGTTCAAATGTCAAAAATTCTAAATGACCCTAATCGACTATTTGGTGGTCGTCAAATATAACGAGTGTTTGAAACACTTCACTCTTAGATGTTAATGTGCAGTTTTCCAAATAGTTCAACCATTATTGAAATTGTATTTTGTTTGTAATTCAACTTTTTTTTGGAAATTTAGGGTGCTCTTGACTGCGTCCTACGAGGCTACCGACAGTCGGGGGCTCGCCTCGGACCCCACTGCGCCCAGGCAGTGGCGGTGCAGGCCGCCAGAGCTCTGGAGTACCTACACAGGCAGAGAGTCATCTACAGAGATCTCAAGGTAACCTTTACCAATTAAATAAATTAATGGAATTATTGATCAAAGTGTTCACGTCAATTAGCAGACATCCAATATAACGATACCTAACTAACCCTAACCTAGCTATTTCTAATAACAATGTTGAAAAAAATTATTATTTGTGCGATCTCAGCGTTTAAAAAACATGCTTTATTTTAATGATATCATAAATAGGGTAATTTTAAAGTCGTCCGTGAAGCTGTTTACAATGTGATTTATTTTTATTCTAGGCTGAAAACGTACTAGTATGGGAGATGCCTCCGCCAGTTGGACCATTCAAAGATCACCCCGGGCTAGCAGTTCACATCAAAGTGGCAGATTATGGTAAGGGAGACAAAACAACCGACACCTTTCGGGTCTTGTATAGTACCTCAGAGCAATAATATACCAGGAGGGATAGCTTGTGTAGTCAGGATTGTTGATTTTTTACTGACTCGGGCGTGGCTAGGGCTAGGGTATTTATACATCAATTTATAGCACATGTCGATATAATGTTTTGTTTATTTGTATAACCACTTTTTCACAGTATTGTAATCAACAAAAATATAGGGTATAACCTAAAAAACCATTTAGCTATGTCGCATAGCAAAACGTAGTGGGTGGAATCGCCGGAGACGTGGGAGACGGAAAACATGCTTACATACCGAAAAGTGATGCGATATTATTTCACGACCTGTCTCTTATCTCTTTCTCTCTCACGGTTTACGACGTAAAAACCCGAAGGAAGTGATTTATTGTAAATTTGTATAGGTTGGGTAAAAATATTTAGCTCTCTCTCCATACATATTCTTGCTCTGAGAATAGTAAATATTTCACTTCCTGCAATTTGACACTTCTTTTAAAAACAATTAAAATCATGTTTTTATATTTTTTAACTCTAACCGTAGATAACACAACATAGGTTGCTTTATTATTGTATGGTATACAAGGACCTATGGTTGCTATTTACATTAAGTTTTAGGATGTTTTTTTAATAATTGCGTGTTTCAGGTATCAGCCGACTCTCGTTGCCGTCGGGAACCAAAGGTTTTGGTGGCACGGAAGGTTTCATGGCGCCAGAAATTATGCGCTACAACGGTGAGGAGGAGTACACAGAAAAGGCATGTTCCCCTTTTTTAACTGACTAATAATCATTCTCACACTGTCTTTAACCTCTAGTGTGCCGGGAGGGTCCTATAGGACCCGAGCATTCATCATTATCTTTTCACGAGTTTTTATCCTTTAAAACCTGTTGTTCGCATCTTTAAATGAACTGTAATCGCTCGTCAACAAAATAAGCAATCTATAGAGATATTTTGTATTGCGTTAAGTTCGGTACAAGAAGTTTACTTACGTCAGTACGCAGAAAAAAAACTATTTTTAAAGTGTCATTACTGCTTGTTTTTACAGTTAAACTATACAACTTTATTTTTATTTGGGAGGAAATTTATTCAACAATACGAAAATACAATAAAATGACATGAAAAATCTTCGCATGAAGAAGAAAATACCAATTCTCCAAATTTAAGTAGCTATTCCAGAAAAAACACTTACGCCACTAACACACAATAAAAAAATAAATACATAAACCTATTATCTGAGAAGATAACACAATTGACAAAAACATCAATTTGTTAAACACAAGTGATTTATTACGAAATTATGATTCAGCAAGGTATGACGGAAGTTGTACTTTGCGGGAATCCGGCATTCCAGAGGTTAAATGACTTACCAAACTAATTTATATGAAATATTTCTAGGTGGACTGCTTCTCATTTGGCATGTTCCTATATGAACTATTAACTCTAAGGCAACCATTCGAGGGCCATGAAGCAGTGAAGGAATGCATTCTAGAAGGAGGGAGACCTCCCCTCACACACAAGGTATTATTCTTCTACTAAAGCATATCACATTGTGGGTAAAAATAAGTTAAATATATGGATTTATTTTAATACATTTTCTTGGTCACCGATCTAATCATATTTTCGATTCGCAGGAAACCCTCTACCCCTGCTATATGCTGGACCTCATGGTGGCGTGCTGGTCGGGGCAGCCAGAGCAGCGACCCTCAGCATCACAGATAGTCTCCATAGCATCAGCTCCGGAGTTCACACACCTTGCCGATGTCGCATCGCTGTACCATGCTGCAGATGTAACTAATGCAACCGCCACACAAATGCCCAACATTACTGGTTCGTTTTTTTTTTTGGTTTCTGATTTGATTGATGATTAACAAGGAAATGTTTTGATGGTTTTGACATCTACATCAAATGAATATGACAAGGAGTGTGAAGAACATGCATATTACTCGAATAAATGTTTAAAGGTAACAAAGTACATACTTTATGTTAATCTAAATTTTCTAATTAAGGCTTAGCACCCAAAATGTCGCAAAAAATCCCTTTGTAGCATTCTATTACAAGCAATACTGCACATGATTTATCTGTAAATTCTACACGGGCAGTTAGGATAATGTCTAAGGTTCTAGTGAATAAAAATTTGAAGCTGTGATCTTTTAAATTCTATGAAAAACTTACTAAAATAAAAAATCAGTAAAAGGTGCAGTCTGAAAACCACCGCAGCCATTTTCGAATGTTTTACTTAAAATTCCAGTATGCATTTTATGAAAGATTAAAATTTTTATTCACTGGAAACCTTAGGCATTTGCCTAACTACCCTTGTAGAATTAAAAGATAAATCATTTGTAGTATTACTTGTAGAAAGCCAAAAAGTGTGTATTTTTTAATGCTGACCCTTAAGGCAAGTATTAGTTTAATTTAATCTAATTATGGCCTTTCACAATGTTACTAGTTTAATGAACGTGAAAAAAAAAGTTTACCAATGATTTTTCAATGGTTGAAGTAATAATTGTTATTTTTTTACTTTATCTTGTGTGTGATCAATCATCTTTTTAAAATTTATTCTTTAGATGAGGGCTCACCAGGATGGGAAATCTGGGTCACTCGCTACCGTCCTCGCTGTGACGTTTTGGCTACGGCCAATGCCCGATTCTTAAACTATCATGCTCTGTCCGCACCTCCTGTATCTTCTCAAGGTAAATCATTTAGTTACAATTAATGGTATACGAGTACCTATATTATAATGATACTTGTATTGTTAATGTAATCACAAACACATTCAAATACATAAGAAATAAAATTCAACTATCTTACCTACTTCCCTTAGAAATATTACAAAAAGTGTTTGCAATAAATTTCAATGGTTGCCTTGTGCCGTTTTCAGAGGCTGCAGCCGATGAGCCAATCATACCAACAGCAGTGTGCTCCGTGGGGGACAGAGTTTGGATTGGAGATTCCGTTGGCAGAATACATGCCTACAAGTAAGCTCAGTTATTGATATCGAGTTGAAGTTGAGAATTATTAATAAAATGAAGTGATGATTTCAATAATGTTTTGACTAATTGATTTCAGCGCCTCCGATTGCCAACATCTCTTTTCCTATGCCCTGGAGAGTATTGCCACAAGCTGTCGTGTTGCCGCCCTGGAGCATCTCCCCCGTCTCTTGCCAGAGTCGCTGCAGCTCTATCAAATGGAAGGTAACTGATGCAAAATGCATACATACGACGGTCTCCGTGGTCGAGTGGTTAAGACGCTCGACTATGAATCCAGAGGTTGCGGGTTCAAATCCCGGCGTGCGGAAATAAATTTTATTTAGTTAAAATGTGTTATTTCACAGACAATAAATATAAAATAATGTATGGTATTTTTGTGGCATGTTCTTGAGTGGAAGATACTCTCAGTATCGCTCTGGTTAAAGATCATCATTCAGAATCAAAACGTTGCTTGAATGGCTTTAGCTGCGTTTGGTGACCAGATCTGACTACCCAGGTACTTCCAAACCTTCCTTTTCCCCATCTCCTCACCTTCCCCACTACCTTCAACCTCACAACATTCTTCGATTGGGGATGTTATAGTCATACTGACTCCAAACAGTTAGGAGCAGTTGGGACTCTTGTGCGATTCACTATAAAAAAATACATTGTTAGAAGTTATATCAGATATATTGTTTATTTGATATTTTTTTATTGTTATAATTTCTCAAAATGTCTGGGGAATCTGGGTAATGAGTAGAAAAACTTCCGTATCACAACCTACATAATATAATGTGATTAATTAAATCTTTCAGATTATTTCTCCTGGATAATGTGGCCCCTCCCTTAAGCCCCACCATGGGGGAGGGAACATTTGTAATGACGGAACTAGGAGCTGCCACAGCCCTGCACTGTCTTGCCGCTGTCTCAGCAGATGAATAGTATGAATTCTTATTATGCTGTTACATGTTTATGTTGCCTGGTTTTTTTAAATTTTACATATTCTCTCCCTTTCCTGTATTACACTTATTAGATAATTTCCACAACACAACTCTAATCTCCAACTAATTATAATCTAACCTATCTGTTTTCTCTTCAATAATCTTTCTGTTAAAACCAACTCATTTGATTTTGTTTTGTACACTTGAAGAGTGGAACACTTTCAAATGCATATTATTATGAAAATTCTTGAAAGAGATCTCTTCTGACTAAGTTATCCACCCCAAATCGGTTTCTTACAATATAATAAGGAGTCACTTTTTTTGGGATATGACTGAAAGATGTCTCGAAAACGAAGCATCTTCTTCATGTGCAATACTTAATAATCGGTGAAATACGCGATTCAACATTTTTCTTGAAAGTGAATTTCGTGATAGCGCCCTCGGGGCAATATTTCACAAAAATGGCGCCATAAACTATTATTTATAAGTATTATTATATGTATAAAATTGGCTTTATCTTTACACAATTTATGCTGCATAATTTTTCGATGCAATACATATTGTAAATTTGTCTTATGTTTAATAAGAAATTGATGCATGACAAGTAGAATTATTTTAACACATCGCCATTGCAACTTTTTCTAGTTGCGAGCTCTGGTTTGGCGGCAGCGCCGGGGGCTCCTTATGGGTGTACCGCCTGGTGGTGGGGTTGGGGGCAGCGGGAGCGCAGGAGCTGGCGTGCCCCGCCGTGCCCTCCTCCCCCTGCTCACGTGTCCTACACGCGGTGGCCTCGCACAATACCGTCTGCACTTATATCTACCCAGGTAAATAAACATAAACCAAGTTCTAGAACAATGGTGCACAACCCACGGTCCACGAACCGAAATGACATAAAAACTTTTGAATCAATTGAAAAATAAAAAAACCTTTGAAAAATATGTCAATATACCCTTCTATTAAAAAGGTGGTCCATTATTGCTCTAGATCTATCAATAAATAGTTTTTTGTTTATTATTTTACCAATTTATTAATTGGTGACAGATTTTAAAAATAATATTCCAATATGGACATTGCACAAACTCAAAGTCTCCCTTTTTGCATTTAGCTGGTTTGTTCTGAAACTATATTTTCGGAGATATTGACATTTAAAAAATCTTGACCACATAAGAATTATGTACTTATTATAGTGTTTATTTTCCAACTAATGTTTTATTTTATAATTTGCTGTACCAAGTCAAGAGATGTGATTGATGGATCTACAAAAAAAGATTTTTTTTGTTTATAACGGCTATTAGTCACTGAGAATAAAGAATGTTAAATCTCAAGTATTTAAGTTAATAGTTCTTAGATAATTTGATAATTATAGTTAAATTACCTAAAATGTACATAGCTACTTATATACGTAAATTAAACAAGTCATATGAACGAAAACTGATACATATTTACATATTATTTGCAGATGTCATGCTGTGAAAATATTTGAGTGACAAACTGTTAAGAATGCCAGAATAAATAATTACGTAAGATCTGAGTTTGCACTTGGCTCGGTAGTTTTTTTTTTTTTGTAAAATAGCAAGCCAACGATTTTATGTTTGGTCATTTTTACCTTCACTTTAGAGATGGTCGATATCAGAATTGGGTGTACCTGCGGTTCCAGTTATCGGTGACCGGCGAGGAACCGGTTATTTATCCAGTTCTTTTTGGCACCGGTTCCTGGTGCTAGAAAATTGTTTTATTACATAGGAAAAAAAATTCTCAGGGGGGGCGGGTTGCTAGAGAAATTCTGAAAACGAAAAGAACTGGAACTGGTTCCTCGCCAAAAAAGAATGGACAAAGGATATAAGTTTTTTTTTTTTTTGCTTATATTAGGAACCGGTTCCTCGAAGAAATAATATCGACGGTTCCAGTGACCCGCTTGGAACCGGTTCCTTTTAACCGGGACAGGAATATCGACCATCTCTACTTTACTCATAACAATTTTTTCAAATCTTTCATGAATTTTTCAACAAGGATGCCTTCATATTTTTCTCATCTCCCCCCCAGGTTGTGTGATTTACCAGTGGGACGCCATGAAGAAGGTGGTCATCGCCCGTCTTGACTGCTCCAAGCTGGTTCCGTGTTCAGAAAGTCTTCGTTCCATCGCCATTGAAGAACATCTCAGTCCAGGACGCTGCCAAGTTAGTATATTGCATTTAAAAAAGATATTGAATGTACGTTTTTTAAAAGCTTTGCTACAAGATTTCTAATTTTTTTTTTTTCTTTTGTGTTTTAGGTAACTTCGTTGGCTGTATTAAATGACGACGTATACATTGGCACAACGTGGGGTTGTATCATCATTGCTGAGAGGGAGACCCTTAGACCTGTTACCATATTCAGACCTTACGAAGAAGAAGTCCGCGCCATTATTCCACTTCCTGCCTACTTCAGCCCTGAGGGGAGCCGACACCCAGGGACACATCGGAGAGGGCTGTGAGGACAATCCTCCTCTCATCGCCACCATCGGAAGGGGTTATAGGAGCCTGCTTGCCCGCTACACTGATACTTCTAATACGGTAAGTTCCACTTGGTCTTCTTCATCAACCTTCAGTAAGCTTTGAACATAAGCCTCTCAAATCTCTCCAGTTTTACGCCTATCTGATGTCTGCTAATCTCATTTTTAGGAGGCTACTGTTTTTCTTCCTCAACCAACGACACCATTAATAAACAACTGTGAATTGATCAAATTGTGATCTGCTGACAAACATAACTGTCGTGTTAATATGCTTATCGGATGCCGAGGGCACTAATCATTCACCATTAATTTCAGTCAACCCCAGCTTCCAACGTGTCCCAGGGCCCCGGGGTGATGCACTGCCTGCTCTGGCGGGCGGAGCACTGGGCGGCCAACTGATCCACCCTGCACCTCCACCACTCCACCCGCATGCTGCTGAAGCAGTGCTTCGCGCTACCGTAGACCACCCAGCCAGCTGCCCACCAACCCAGTTGCCGAGAACTTGAGCACTATGATACTGCAATGATGCACTTAGGTCGAATTATCCATTGCCCTATTGTTCACCGGTCACCAAGGATAGAAGTTTTTCATATTTCCTCGAAGCCCAATGGCACTATTGCTGTGAAGGGCTTCCGGGGAGAACTAATACTAACACATGCTATGTGGAAACAATGATCTTAATGTAGACCTCACGTTTCAGTGATGAATCTCTCTCCGTGTAAAAATGATTGATCGCTAATAGAGTTTAATATAAAATAGCCCTGTATTCCTCAGACCTAGTTTTTTTTTTATTACTCTTCTGAATGATTTAAACCTTTTGTTTTTTTTGGCAAATTGTGCTGTAATGAATGTTAAATTGAGCAACAGCTTGTACATCACTGCTTTAATAATTTAAAAAATCATTATAAGAATTATCTTTTTGCCATTATTTTATGTTTCTGCTTTTATTTTTACTCTTTAAAACACATAAAACGTTAGACCTTGTGATTGTTTTCAAATCCTCAAGTAATAGTCATTCTTGATTTTGACATAAAACAACTGTTAAATAAAATTAATAAACATAATAACGGTTTCTGGTTTGTTGTTGGGATGTACTTGAACTTACCACACTATCTTATCTTAAAACTTTCCGGACTCTAATCTGGGTTTTTTTTTTAAATAAAGGGTATTTTTCATAATTCCATTTGACTCACTGGCATGCTTCTCTGCCCATATGCTGACTTTTTTTTCTAGTGGACTTGAAACTAATAAGTACCAGCAAATTTAATCATTCTTTTAGGAAACTCATTTTATAACAAATTTTTTTTTTTTAAAGGTATTTTAGATTGTTTTGTCTCACATTCCTTTTGAAGGCATTTTGTTGGTGATTCAATTCATCATCATCTGTACAAATATTCCTTAAAATTAAATCCCATTTCTGTATTTAATTAGTGATTATAATTCAAACACATACCTGACTTATTTGTTGTTTTTTTTTCATATTTTTTTTCAATCTTTTGATTAGAAGAAAATGGATTTTTCCAATTTAATTACATACTTCCACATTTTGTTGATTTTTCAATTTGATAGTAATTAATTGCAAATGTGTTTTAGCAGTGAATTACTATGTAAATATTAAATGAGTGATAAAATTGTGCATAATTATTGATGACAGAATGTTCTAGATAATTATTTATCAATATTTTGTATCTATACTATTGTTTGAAATGTATTATTATTTATAAAGAAATCCTTTCTTTGTACTATTTACAAAATATGAACTTTTAACATGTTATACATACATATTTACTGTATGTATATATTTTTTTCTACTTTAAAAACTAATATTTTTTCAAATCTATATTAGGTCAATGTTTGTTTTACAATAAAATATTTAATCAGTGGGATTTGGGTTTTACACTAACTGATCAATTTACTTTATTGACATTTATAATAATATCTGACCTTAATCTACAATAATAAGCTGCTGTTTTTATTCCTTGGTTTAATAACAATTCACTATCTTTCAATCAATTAATTTGGAAGACTATTTTTATCAATTTTGTTGTTATTTGAGAATATTCCTTCATGAAATTAATCTTTCTAAATATTTAAAGTCTACAGCTTGTTTTTCAGCATTTTCAACTTAAATTGGTAAATAACAAAACCTTTCAACTGGAATTAACTGGTTCTGGTACCCATTTCTCAATACACATGTATCTTCTATGCGTTTAAGGGGCTATTTCACCACCTCTCAATAAAATACTATTCATTAGTTAACTCTAATCATCGGAATATTCGTTAGTTATCTCTTTCCGCAAGTTTGGCTGGCAACGTCGCTTTTTTTCAAACCTTATCCCGTCTGCTGTCACGTCTGTCAATACAATGCCGTTATTTCTAACCTTCACACAACATTCGCGCGCGAAGCTCATTACATCCCTGTCACCAAATAGTTAAACGCGTCTCTATATTTAAATAAAACATATTTCTATTTTATAACTTTATTATTAAATTATATTAGTGAAGTGCATTGGGGAGTGTCTATTATTGCTTGGTGAAGGTTGATAGTTTGTAAGCATGAACATGTTGTATGTGGGTATATTGTACTGCCAAAGATTGTTGTTATTTCATAGTATATTCCGTGATATATTGTGAAGGCGTATATTAGAATTACATACCGTGTGCTTCTTGGAGAGATTTTATCCTTGATTTTGTATCTCCTTTACGGCATTTTTTGTCAAGCGAAATCTTGACCTAAACTCAATGTCATCTAAGACGTATAAAAAATTGACTCTTGGTTTGAAAACACGCGGTCTACGTCTTTCCGCCATGTCCTGTTCGTCTAAGATATTTAAATCTTCAACCACTTCCATAATTACAGTAAAAAATCAACTTTAACAGAAAACTCGCCTACTGTCAGCTGTCAAAACAGTACGCCGCCATTTTAAATCAGAAGGTAGATACTAACTTGTGCACTTTACGTTGACAGCTTCTTGAGAAGTGGTGAAATAGCCCCTGAATAATACAATAAAGTTATAAAATAGAAATATGTTTTATTTAAATATGGAGACGCGTTTAACTATTTGGTGAGAGGGATGTAATGAGCTTCGCGCGCGAATGTTGTGTTGTGAAAGTTAGTTTATGTTAGAAATAACGGCATTGTATTGACAGACGTGACAGCAGACGGGATAAGGTTTGAAAAAAAGCGACGTTGCCAGCCAAACTTGCGGAAAGAGATAACTAACGAATATTCCGATGATTAGAGTTAACTAATGAATAGTAGTTTATTGAGAGGTGGTGAAATAGCCCCTAAGTGTAACAAGAAGATTAACATGGAGGAGTTTGTTGCGAAATTTAAATAACAAACATCATTCCTTCATGACTTGTTGTTTACTCAACAAATGTTAAATCCTGAATAACATTGACATAGTTTAGAGACTTACAATAATTTATTGATTTATTATGTAAACTTCAACATCTGTTCACGATCTTTAGGCAGCTGTTTTAGAAACAGTCTAGCTCTGACGTATTTTCCTGATCATTTAAAAAATGTATACATCTGTATGCATACATTGATATTAAAATGTATTTCTTTGTGTTTATAATGTATGAATTAAAAGGCAATCTGTAGTAATAGACCGTTGAGTTAAAATACAGTGGATGAACCCACAGATCTGCTGACGGAATAAATCCATTTCAAATCAAAAGTATTTCAATATTACTTTTTTATGTTAAATTGTGAACTCAACATCTGCACTATAAGTCTAGAGGAAGCAAACGATGACCCAGTAGTCTGAACCAAATAGCGGTCATTTTCAGCTGTAAATTCTTTATGAATAAAATATACAAATCTGCAGTCAATTTAATACCAAAGTATTTGGTCATGATTGATTTGTGTAAAATGATATTGCAGCTTATTATATTTGCATTTCTTTTGATTTGCAAGGTGCTTAGCGTGCATTTAACCCATTTACCAAATTTTTAAACAATGATTAAAATGTAATCAGTTGAAAAAAATATTGTTTTTAACAGCTGCTATATTTCATGTTTATCTTTAAATATGTTTGACCTACTTAGTTGTGGTTGTGTTTTGTGAAAACCTTCAACGGTATTACCAAATAATTTTGTTTGTGATTTAATTAATATATTTACTTTATAATGTTTTCTTGCACATCTAATTTCATCATCATTTCATTTCCTTGCTGTTTTAGGATTTTCAGTATTATTTTTTTATTATTCCACTATATAACCTTACTGATCTCACAATTTTTAATCAAATTTAAGTCACTAATTTTAGGTAAACAATGAACAATTAAGTAATTGTGATGGATTGATTTTAATTTTGTATGAAAAGTTTCTTGAAAAGGCTTTTCTTATGTTTAATAACTAGATCTTAATAGCTAGATAATTCTCAACATTCCTCTTTCCCTTCCCCTACCCCTTCTGCATTTCAACATTCTAATTAGAAATGCCATAGTCCCACTGATTTCCGACATTGTGACTAGTATTTAGTAACACAAAAAAAATATACTCTTATTTTTCAGCTAACAATGGTAACTCAGTTTTTTCCCTAAACAAATGGCAACAATAAATAACTATTATGCTTATGGTATTCTTATAACTATTCAACATTTTATGTGTGTTTATAAGTAGCTTCTCATTGAACGAAATGCTCGTAGCTTTGAGAAACAATTTCCTGCCTCAACGATCAAATATTGTATGGATAAAATGCACTTGAGATGAACTATCACAAAATTGCGCTTTATAAATTCAGTGTTATTATTGTATGTATTTGATTTATTAAGCTATTTTCTGCATCTATTTTTGTATAGTTGTTGTGATTTGTGAAGATTTTTAATGGAATAGAGTACATATTGATAAGAATTAATACTTTCCATTGTGAATTATTAGTTATTACTATGGTAAATGGATTCATTGAACTTGGAATATCTATTTGATAAGAAGTTTGCGCCAATTCTATTGAATATATAAAATATTGTTACAAAATAAACAGATAGTTGTGCTCTTACTGAATGCAAAATATAATATCTCTTATTAACAACAATTATTAATGTGACTGAATGTTTTCAATTCATAATGGTAAACGTCAGTTCCTTTTACTATCCGGTATCAACAAAATTTCATGCATGTAGTCGCAGCCCGCATGCTCATCTAATTGGATTTAAATAACATAATATTTTATATAAATCTTAAAACTGAAAGAAACATTCCAGAACTTTGTAATCGCATTTCTGAATCTGCTTGTGTAAATAATAACATTCTATAATATTACTGTTGTGAGAGATGTTGTGCTTGTCAATAATGTGGCTGAATTTTGCAACCCTTTGAGAGCTTATCAACGTTTTGCCTTTTTTGATAATCGTGTTCGATAAGGCAAATGTATTATGAAATCGTTTTTCGAAACTTAATAGGTAAATTTGTTCATCTCTTTCCTTCACTAGATAGACCTAGCTAATCTTCTAAAAGAGGGCATTGAAAAATATTTCAATGATTTTGTAAATAAAACTCATGGTCCACTATAAAAAACTAAATATTTTGGACGAAAACTGGGAATGGAAACAGAAAGATGTTTCCCTCTTTCTCTTCACTATATGTTTGCATCAAATTTTATTATTCATTCTGAATCCATCCACTAAACTTAAGAATTGAATTTTCCAAATATATTCTGGTTCCTAATTTAAAAAAATTATTACATACATTTTTAATTAGAATAAAGGTTAACAGTGAAGTCAAAAAGGACAATGTTCGAATTTTAAGCGAATAGTCTGCCCGAGAAACTCTGGTACCTTCCAATCTTTCTGCTTTTTTTATTACAAATTTTCTTGAAAATCTTTGAATTTTTTATACATAATTAGGTATTACACAGATAGACAAATCATTGCAATTAATTATTCAAGATTATTCCATCTCATCCAGGTTTATTTCACATTGTTTTTATGATACTATCTATGCTTTATTTTTTTATATTTTATCTTATTTTTAATTGCACTTATGATTGATGACTTACCAAAGATAACCCCTAATCTAGCTTTACATTAATAAATTTAATAACACATAATTAATTGATGTATATCTGAAAAGCTTCAAGCTCAATTGTTGTTTTTTTTTTAAATTATTAATATTCTCAAATGGAAATTATTTTAATGGATGTGTGATAAAAATCCACATTCTAGGTAATTAAATCTACTTCTTCTACGAAATAGTTTTCTTTGTTAGATTTTTCTTCGTGTTCGTTATGAAAAACCCTTTTTGATGGATAGTCAAAAGTTGATTTTGAAAACAGATTTGTAAACCTGCAATGGCTTTGCAAGGAAAAGTCGCCAGTGTTTTGTATATTTGAACAACCTGCTGAAAGTCTAGCGTCATCTTCAAAACAAATATTCTGTAAATTTAAACACATGTATGTAATCCAGTCCTAATCATAACAATAAAGAATAATGTGAAATTACATGCTTGTTTGAATTTATAATACACAAATTTTACTTTTGCCTGTTTTTTCCTATGTTTTAACACTCTTTTTTCCAAAACTTCTTATAGAGCCATTGAAAAATGTGGAATAAACAATATTGAATTTTTAACAGTTCCGTGGACATTTCATAGCTCCATAACCTATGTGAAAATTTTACAAAGGACAGCTTTGCTTTCAATGGTAAGTAAATAAGTATTTTCTAAAAAAATATATATAAATATAACAAAGCTCAAGATATTTTAATTGGAAGGTGCCCATATTGTTATTATTAAAATAGATATCTCCACAACTTGGATGCGTATATTATATAAAACTAAACTTGCTTGGAGAGAATATAATTCTATTTATAAGTTCAGAACCAAATTACATTTTGAGACTGACTGTTAGAGAATATTAATGTTTTAGCTATTAAAATTTAAAGGTTCTGTAAATATATTTTATATGAGTGGTGTCATTAAAAAGACCTTTCATGTTTTATCAGCTGCACAACCACGACCAAGGAAGTGGGTTTTTGATAAAAAATATACCACGATAACATTATTCATATTTAATGCGCAGTATATTATTATCTCTTAACTTTTACAATGACAAAACGATTGAATTGTTTACTTGTACCTGAGTACATTTTATCGCTAAAACAATAAAATATTGTTTTATCGCATCTATATTTTACCGTTTAAAATTATATTGTTTGTTTTGTTCTTCTCAAAATTGTCTTTTATTTAAAGAAGAATTATTATTTATTTATTTTATGTGTAGGTTTCTTCATGATATAGAATAATCAAATAGCCAAACTACACTGGACAAAAAAACCCTAGAAGTGTGATCTATAATGATTTGAAAGAAAATGAATGTCACCAAAGTACTTAAGATCTTTCGCCTCCTAGGCCCTAGACAGGTCAGGGGAATTAATTATATGTTTAAGAAGGAATTTCGGTATTTGAAAAAGGTTTGATCAATTTCACACGAAATATGATAAATTGATCACTATGGGCACACAGACACGCCCACAGCAAACTATTGTTTTATCTCTTCTGTGTCAAACTACAACTGTATGAACTAAGACCTAAAGATCGATGTTTTGAAGAATCACAAAGGAATACTTTATTTATTTTCTTTACTTGTGCTAATTTCATTTCTATGTGAACAGTTAACAAAAGTAACATTTGATCATATAATGTTAAGTTTTTTCTTTGTGCATTCGACATAAAATGGTCTGAACAATGACACAATCAAGAATTCACTACAATTTGATTTTAAGATTACAGTGTTTATTTTAAGCCAAGCACTTTTCATAAAAATCACAAAATAAAACAGGTTTTTACAAAACATGTTAATTTCAGTGTGCGGGTAGTCGGTGGAAAGCTGCACAGACCATCCATTTCTGAGTTAGTTTGCTCAACTCAACTTCAACTGATTTTTTTTTTGATTTTATGGATTCTTTCGTAATCCTCTATTAACTAGCTGGGGCTTATACAAATACCCCTCATAATGACTATCTAACTAGTACTGCGGCTCATTAGGCCTTATTACTATCACCATCTGATGGTTTTATTTACTTGACTGAGTTTATTTTTACATTAGTGTTTTCTTAGGGAAAAGATCTTGTGTGGATATAAGATTATATTGAACCAAGGATTTGTAGTGTAAGGCATTCCCCTATACCCTCATAAGAGCATTAACCCCTGTGAAGACCCTTTTATTATATTTTTAAAGGGTAACCGTGGTATTGCTACTATTTCTGTCAGTGTTCCATGGAAAGTGTGGGTACCTACCTAAACCATACCAAAAATAATATTTATAAACCCAGTGACTGATTAAAAAATATAAGATATTGCATTGAATTACGTAATTATTTTATTTTATGAATAACCAAGCGAAAGCAGCATACATTTTTGGTGCTTCTGTTGAAATCGACGAAATGAAAAAATAATAATTAGAGACCAAGCCCGTAATTTTGTAATAGGTTCGTATCCTTTGTTCGTTTCCCAGCAGTAATACTTACAGCTTACATACTTACATCACGGGATGTTTGCATCACTGCCCCCAGCGCGGCGGCCTGTTTCTCTCTCGCTGACTGCTCCTCTGTTCGAGACTGCATATATATAGTAATTTACCGTCACCCTACAGCGGTAGAGCAACAAACAGTTTAACACAGCCAGAGAAACTCTCACAGAGAGACGGCCGCATACAAAGCACCTATACAGACCTAGACCGCATACAAACACACCTTATACAGACCTACAGAGAGACCAACACATACAAAGTTGTTTACATCACAAAGTCGTGTGCGGGGGAACGTGTTCCAGCTGCTAAGACCAAAATAAAGCGCTCCTGGGGAGCAAGGGGTAAGAGAAGACAGAGGGAAAGGCAAAATACCGGCCGAACCCACCTAAAATTACAAGGAAAAAAATACATTTTATCAAAAGAATCAAAGCAATCTTATACAACTCTCTCAAACACTCATATACCGAGGTTGCTTTTTTTAACTAGTACCAGATACTGAAGCCTTTACTCTACTGGACGTAGATACAGCTGTATCGACCGACGAGGCACCTTTCATAATATTATTTGAAATTTCTCAGGGCTTGAATGTTGAATGTGTGCGCACCGCATACAGATATCTGAGCAGTAAACTCACAAGTAACAAAATCACACCATTTTAATCAGGACTGTTCGAGAGTTTTGTTTTTAATTCACGTATGCTTATGCGGTCGCATAATTTCGTGCGTTAGGTACTCAAATATTCAGCGGCGTGCGTTCAAAGCCCATTGAAACTGTAGCGGAATATCGTGGTGAAGTCCGCTTCGCTTTAGCTGGTCTGGTTTAGAAATGGGAATTATAACTACTTCAACTTCATTTTTATTACGATGAAAAAAAAAAATTCACCCCGAAAGTAGCAGTGACAAATGAAAAGAGTGAATATTTACTTTGACGATTTTTTCTATTCGAACCGCCATAATTCTTAAAAACTTATATCAAAATATTTAATTCATATGACAATACGCTTTGAATTGCTTTAAACCGGATAAATGTAGTACCTCCTCGCATTGACATTAATATTCGAACGTATTATTAAACTAAACGTTTTTCATATTATTTTTTTGTGTTTTATCAATGCGAGAAAATAATTAATTTCTCCGGTCAAAGAATTGTTAGTACATTCTTTCCTTCACAGATAGCGTCACCGATAAAAAATTTTTTTTTTTTGTGTTGGCTTTTTGTAGCGGTGGTGTTGGAAATATATTTTTTTAAATGACAATTTATAAACGGGATAAATCCTTTAGTGGATCGATAACATTGTGTATCAAATTCAAAAACATTTATGTCTATGTGCAAAAATTAGTCTAGTAGAGTAACAATATCTAGAGACCTAACTTTGCGAAATTTTGTCCGCACTTTTTGACCAAGCAATGACCAAAGGGTGTGGCTTAAACTCGGAGTAAAATCACTAACAGGGTTGTCACAAATTAAGTAAATTAGGTATTTTGTTGTGAGTAGGTAGTTGTAAATCATTAAAAAGAATGAATGTTGTATATTTTTTTGTTTATTCAAATATACATTAATCAATAAGATTATTAAAATCTTATTTATAGATAAAAATATAAACGAATTAAATTATTAGTACAGAACATTTTATAATACATATTATAAAATGAACTTCAGTCTCCATCAACAAAATAGTTTACAAACAAAAGTAAAATAAAAAAAATGTACGGTGATAACAGATGTTAAATCATTTTCTTAACCTTGGAGTAAGAATATATGGAGAGAGATCAATTTTTTTTTTACCTATATAAATTTGCGATAAATCACTTTCTCTGCGTTTTTACGTCGTACACCATGAGAGAGAAAGAGACACAAAAAAATTCACAAAACAAGACACCGCTTTTAAGTATTGTAGGGATGTTTTCCGTCCCGCGTTATTTTGTAAGGAAATTTCGAATGCAGATAATAATAACAGTGAACTTATATAGCACAGTTTTGTGATATTTCACGTCAAGTGCGCTTCATACTTAATTAATTAAGCTAATAATTCTAACTAACAAGGAGAAAATAATATATAATATGTATTCAAAATTAAAACTATCTAGATGCATATCGTTATCATAAATCATCAGAGAACAGGTTCAGAAATGGGTACAATAGTGCATGTGCACATCAATAGATTTAAAAAAACAATTAACTAGAAGCTAAGGGTATAAAAATCCAGATGAAACGTATGAATTCATATTAACATATTTGTTAAATCAAAGAAAAAGAAATTAGATTTTTTCTCGTCTTTTTTCATCCTTTGGAAATCTAAAAATAATTAAATAAATAATAATATTCCAATTTTGGCATAGCCCTGAATCTGGGGACGTAACCGAAATTATAAATATAACTAAGAGATAAACACTATTCTGTCTTTATCTGTTTGCCAACAATTTAGCGTTAGTATCATGAGAAAGAAAGAGACCGGGATACTTTCAGAAGCCGTACAATATGGGGATTCCCCCTTGTAATGGTTTCTTATGTGACAGCTAGTAAATATCTCTAAGTTAAAAATATTACGAATCCACTAAAACTCATTTCAAACGGAAGTTTATTATATTGGAACGAATAGTCCAAAGATTAATTACATATTGGTGTAAGTTACTAGTTGTTTTGTAGGTTAGAATGTTAAATATTTGAGATCTAACTAAAAAAGACGATTTTTATGGTACATACGTGTGAAAACTGTTTGTTTTTGGTCCTTTTGTACTTCGATTGAAGCAACCAAGTATAGCACATATGGCCATGATGTTTTGCTAGATATCGGACAAAAAATAACTCAAGTTTTTAACTATTTACGCACTTTTGACAGTCCGTTCGCCTGACACTCCAAACGTGAATGAAGTTCGTACAGATCAAATATCGCGGACATGGTATTTAGCCCGCCCCAAATCGTGTATTGGTTTCAACAATTGTTTGTCTCTTTTTCTCATATGCGTATAGAACCGAGCATAAAGAGAGAGCTATATTTTGCGAGTTTGTCAACGATTTGTCACAAATTAGTACGGTCTCTTTATATTGTTACTCTGAGCCTTTAGTGCAAGCAGTATGCGGAAGTCAAATGTATGACCACAAGGCAGATTGCAACTTAAAATAATAAATTTGTCAAATAGAAACAATTTATTGGTGTTGTAATGATCGCTGCGCGACCGACAGAATGCTTCTTGGTAATGCGCACTTTTGTTCGGGATGTTGAATAAAATATAATCACTTTCTCTTGAATACTTTTATTGGAAGGATTTTTATAATATTAGAAATTAAACACTTACAACAAACTCCCACCACAGACTGTAGACATCACCAATATGTATGCCTTCAAAACATTACTAAATGGCTAATGAGTAAGGACCGCAAGGAAATTGAAGACTTCCTAAAATAGCACTTGAAATTCTTCACTCATTCCATGACAAACTAGAACGTTGTGTAAAAAATATCATCATTTTTTTTTAAATTATTCTACTTGTACTCACTGTCACTTACCTCAGAACAGGTTCTTATGACCTAGTGAGGTAGGTAATGTAAAAAATAATGTAACAAACAAAAAGTAAAAAAAAAATAAAAATAAAACAAAAAAAAACAAAAAACCTTTAACTGAACATGTTGCTGTATATTTATATAAACTAAGAATTAATATTAAGTAGAAATTAAGATTTGTACAGCGTCAAGGTGATTTTTACAAAAACGGCGCTATACAAATTATCCAAATATTATTATTATTATTGCACGGGAGTGCGATGAGAATAGAAATGAATTATAATAGTAGTGGTGGTAGTGTGGGTGCTTTTACAGAATATCTCTGGTTTTATCTCATTATAGGCATGGCCAAACTTAAAGTATCAGAGTCCAAACATGTGGTCTATGGAATATACATGTTAAAAGAAATTTTAGAAAGCGATGTTAGGATATATATAGTTTATGAGACAGAAAGCAATGACGTTACAAATATAGACACGTTATAGCCTTAGAATATTAACACAAAAGGTGGTAAGCAAAACACACACGTTACCAGTAAATTCATCATTCAAATATCGGTCATGTATGACAAAGATAGACATTCATAGAATATATGTGTATGAACGAAACAGATCCGGAGTTCGGACCGCGTTCCATACTTGCTTGAAACGACCTCAAGCAACGCGTGACCGTTTAGTACTAAATCGGCTTAAACACCGATCACACCAACTAGTTTTGAGAGCGCTACAACGTGTCTATATATATGTAACATCATTGACAGAAATACATTAAGGGATGCAATTAGGATACAATAGGAATAGGAGATTGGAATGAATGCTTAGTGACATGGGTAAGTTTAGCACATGTGCTAAACTGGTTGGCCTATTACAGTGTATCAGAAGTTTTTCGATTTTTTATGATTCTTTTAACTGTTCATTTTTCTGAGGGTATGCACAGCTTTTTAACCTTTGTGGACTGCACGCCACTGATCACTAGCCTGGTTACTGATTGCAGACTCCGCGTTCGGTCTTCCACGAGACGTGCGAGAGGCATAGACATAAAATACAAGACACGTCATATTCATACAAATTGAACGATAAATTTGGCAAGCTCTCATATCTCATAATGAATGAAAAGAATAGCCATACCAAGCAGAATATGTGTGTATGAATGAGATAGCTATATGAACGTCCCGCGTTACATTCTCCGCGTTACAAGCCCTCTCTTCCTTAGAACTTAGATACTTACTTATTAGCATGCGACGTACTCGTGTACTGTCGCTAGGTTGTCTTCCACACACTTATGTATTTTTGCATTCGCTTTCTCACTTATACCATTTAGTTGTGAATAATTGTATTAATTGAAATAATAAGTGATTTGTGTGTACTTCGCATGAAAAGAAACTCCATGAGATTTGTTTTTTGTTCCCGAATGATTTTTTTCACTTCTCAAAAGCACAGGAAGGCATTTTATCTCAGAAAAGAGCTTACAGCGATGCGTTTGTGGCAGCTGGTGACAGTTTATTTGTCAAACGAATGTTTGTGCGAGACTAAACGCAGTAAATCTCAGGTATGCCACGTTGGCTTAGTTTCGCGCGTTGTATCAGTAACGTATCTACATTATTTAATTCATCTAAGGCGAGAGGTCTTTGTTCCGAGTGCTGACACGTTGAACCAGAAACCAGTCTACGGCCGAGAGATCAGGCCACTCCAGCTGCAGCCGCGTGGTTTCTAATGGAAACATCGCCTAATAGTGATCGAACACGATCGTTGAAATAATTTACATATAAATCTTGGAAATTCGTTTCACAGCGATTGCCTTCGCAGATATTGCAACATTTCAATGGGATGCCAAATCGTGAATTTAATCGAATTGATTACGAATAATCACGAATTAAATGAGAAATCGATTTACCAAAACCTTACATTTTTTAATATATCTCGCTACCTAATTGAAGGATAAGTAGGTAGGTATTGTAGCAATCGGTTTGTTAGTACCAAATCAAATACTCATAGAAAAAAGTTTGAAGGTTTCTAATAAGAATTATGTTAGGTAAGTAGGTACCCTCAGAGCGATAATATACCAGGAGGGATAGCTTGTGTAGTCAGGATTGTTGATTTTTTCCTGACTCGGGCGTGGCTAGGACTAGGGCTAGTGTATTTATACATCCATTCATAGCTCATGTCGACATAATGTTTTGTTTATTTGTATAATCACTTTTTCACAGTATTGTTATCAACAAAAATATAGGATATAACATAAAAAACCGTTAAGTTTCCTGTTTTGTCGCAAAACGTAACAAAACGTAGTGGGCGGTGTCGCCGGAGACGCGGGAGACGGAAAACATGCTTACATACCGAAAAATGTTGCGATATTATGTGACAATTTGTCTTGTCTCTTTCTCTCTCACGGTTTACGACGTAAAAACCCGAAGAAAATGATTTATCGTAAATTTGTATATAGTAGGTACCTATGGTAATAGTAAGTTATAATTGAGAACCTAATAAATTTTAGTTGTTAATAAATAAACTTTTATTCAATAACTTGGTTTGAATAGGAAACAAAGAAGCGATTTTGGTTTTGCTGTCATTCTTTGAAACATTTTCTCAACGATCCACAAATGAAAATAATCTATACTTTCTGATTCAGAAACTGTTTTCAGATTTGTGTTTTTTTCATCGTGATATTATTATGCAATATTGCATTATGTTATATCTATCTGCAAAAGTATTTGTTTACAGCAGGACTGTTTTTTTCTCAGTTATATCATAAATTAGCCTGAACAACTCTATTTTAATTTTGAACGTGCAAAACATGTTTTGAATGCCAATTTTTCAGTAAGTATTCATTACAAACGATGAAAAAACTACTTCAAAGATTCTTTGAAATTATAGATTTGAAAATGAAGCATTTTACGTAGTTTATTTCTATACAGACTGAAAAACACACACGGAAATTTGAAACTACAAACTTATATTTATTTTTTAAAAAAATTATACTAAGTTTCATTATAAAATACATAAATATATAAATATGATCAACCTCATAATGAAAATATTAATTTCATTCTAGTAAAAATTTTTTAATTAAAATTACTAAATTATATTTAATTACTATGAATCACAAATTTTGGTGTATTTTTTGTAATTTTTTCCATTCTTGGTGGAATTCACGATTTCTGTTTTGTACTGAGATTATTTTTTGTAATCAAAAGAAAAACAGGAAATGAAATATGTTCAAGTGCATTGCAGAATTTTTTATTTGCCAAACAAAGAAACTAAAGATCATAATTCATCGTTTGTTTCCGCATAGTATTAATCTGTCTAGATGTTTCTGGTTTACAGCCAACGAAATAAAATACGAATACAAAGTAGAAAAATAGCTTAAATATTATTTCCTCATTACTCTTATTAGAGTGGGAAGGTACTTACCTTTTCTAACAAGAAAAATAAAATAAAGTTTACTACACTATGCAGATGTTATGTAGGTACTGAAAGTTATTTTATTGATATTCTGTGAAAATGAACTGTTTGGTTTTTTAATGCGATTTTTAATAGGAATAAATGATTGGGGAGGGGAAGGAGATGGGTAAGAGGAAGGTTGGGAAGTATCTAGCTATTCAGATCTGGTCATTTAACGGCTATTGTCATTTGAACCAACGTTTCGATTCTGAATGGTGGTCTTTCACCAGGGCGATTCTTACCAGTATCTGCCACTCTGAAACGTGCCGCAAATATGTTATATGTTATTTTATTCAAATAATATGTGAAATATGACAAATTAATTCAATTAAATTAAATAGGTCTCGAACCGGCGACCTCTGGCTTCGTAGTCGAGGACCCACGACTTCTGGGTCCAAAACCAAGGAGCTTACCCCTTTGCTATGAAGGTTGACAAGGCTGTCAAAACAAAGGAAGGCTTGCGGAGAATTAAGCCACCGCTTTTGTTTTTGGTAACCAAGGGCCCCAGCACGAAACCTTAGATTTTATCGACAACGTCGGTAATTGGAAATCGTAGTAAACGGTGTCGCCGGAGACGCGGGAGACGGAAAACATGCTTACATACCGAAAAGTGGTGCGATATTATGTGACAACTTGTCTTGTCTCGTTCTCTCTCACGGTTTACGACGTAAAAACCCGAAAAAAGTGATTTATCGTAAATTTGTATAGGTTGGGTAAACATGTTTACCTCTCTCTCCATATATATTTTTGCTCTGAGTAGGTACATATGGAAACAGAAAGTTATAGCTGAAAACCTAATAAATTTAGTTGTTAACAAACCCGAGCCCGACTGCAGATCGCCAGCGGACAAACATTACCAAACGTTCACTCGACTAAATTAAGCATGCTTAGTCGACGTCAGTTAAATCTATATCGATGTTTGGTGCTAGGCCCCAGATGCCTTAATCTAACTGGCCTCTGGACAATAATACTCGTTACAATTATTGAATTATTACGTTAATCGTTTTCTTACTGATGAATTCATCTTCCCAATAATATAACGAATTATGAATAAAGTCACGCGGCCTGTTCTCATGCCCGGGTAAACGGGGTGGGTATTTTGTAAAGTTTCTCCGGCATGTGACAGGTCGACCTGTGGGCCTTCGTTACCTCGAGGTCCTTTGTTACATTTACCTTTATTGTCCCGATAAATAGTACCTGGAATCCCCGGTAACCTTCCCGCTCACCTGCGCCCTTGGAGATTCTTAACGCACTTCGGGTAGGCTCTCTCTCTTACCTTCTACCTTTGTCCCTCGTTGTATATAGTCATGTTCCTTATCCCCGTACCTGCCCACGTGACAGGTAGCTTGTCCCCCGTCTCTTGCACCTGGCATCTGGTTTTGATTCATATTGTGTACCCAAGACAGCTGATTTCAAGGGCGGACGTGATACAAAAAATATCACGGTAATTTCTTTGAAAACTGCCCATCTTATGTAGTTAGCATTTGACTTTTAGTAAACAGTTTATATTAGGTAATTAGTTAATAATAATAATAATATAAATGGATAACTTTTATAGCGCCGTTTTTGTGGGAAAATCACCTCAAGGGCGCTTTAAAAATTAATTTATCTAACCTATAATTTATCACTTAAGCAGCTTAAGCTTATAACTAATAACTTACAGTTAAGATTTATTACTAATGGCTTACACCTAATATTTACTAATATGTGCCTAATAAATACCTACTTACAATATTATTTACTGAAAATGAAATAATAACTTTGTATAAGACCACAGATTTTATTTTAATTTTTTTGACCGACCGATCTCGCTTAGCCTAAGGATCATCATGGTACAAAATTAAACTAAACAAAACATACATAGTGTATGTTTATATATACTCATACATACAGAGGGAGAACACTATATAAAAAAAGAATGATAAGAAAACAAAAGAATAACATTAAAAAATTATTAACTTTTTGTTTCTTAAATTATTTTTGTACATTACCTACCTCACTAGGTCATAAGAACCTGTTCTGAGGTAAGTGACAGTGAGTACAAATAGAATAATTTATAAAATGATGATATTTGTTACACAATGTTCTAGTTTGTCATGGTGAAGAATTTCAAGTGCTATTTTAGGAAGTCTTCAATTTCCTTGCGGTCCTTACTCATTAGCCATTTAGTAATGTTTTATAAAAAAAAACATTCAAATTATAACAAAGGAAAAGAGAGAAGGAGACAGATAATATGAAACGAAAGAAGCAAAACTTCAACTGATAACGTAATAAAAATAATGAGAAATTTTTATGAGTTTACGGGAAATATACCTAATATTGGACAAATTTAATTTATTACTAAGAATATGACTATTAATTTTAATGGCTTTGTTTATTTCTGGTGCTTCTAAATTATTTGATCTGTTGCCATGACCATTTTTATGGAGAATATGAGCACCGGTACTTTTAAGGTATGATCTTTTTCAATAAGAATTTGCCAATCATCTTTAATATGCCATGGCAACAAATAAATTCATTTGGAAGCGTTAGAAATAAAGAAAGCCATTAAAATTAATATATTTATAATGGCATTTGACAAAATATGGCCGTGCAACGTTTGGGTATCGCGATGTTGATCGATATTTTTTCGATGAAGCTTATAAAGATGTCTGCACGCTGTACAGCTGTAACAAACGAGATAAAAAAAACCATCCGGGAGTCTTTTTCAAGCCAATGTCAGCTTCTAAAAAATGACACCGATGGTCGCCGACGTTGCCACGGCAACAATTGCGAGATTGAAATTTTTTAAAGCTAGCTAAATACCCAGACATATGTTAATTTTTTCATTTCCAACATTTTGTTAAGAAATTTTGAGTTTTCTTTCGGTTTTTTTTTTCATGCGAAAAAGAAAATACCAACCAATTTTATTATATACTAATCGTGAAAGTGGAAAATAGGTCGCAGCACGCCACTGAAAGGGTAAGAACCTGTATTTTTACAGTAGATAAAAAATTTCCTACTAAAACTGCTTCCTGTTTACGTAATTCCCAGCTATGGCACCAGACTAGAGAAATGTAATTCCCAGTTGACATTTATACCCAGCGTGATGTTTTGAATTCTCCGTAACATATATGAAAACTAAAAAGCTAATTTATTGCTAACTCATTCCACCAATGACAAACGCATTTATTTTTCTAATTTCGATGGTAATCGATTTGTGAATGTTGGGGCCCCCATCCTGGACATGACTCAGCAATGCGGGTTGAATTAGTCCTCAGCCGAATGCGGGCTATACCTTCGGATTACCCCATAACCCTTTACTAACTAACTAACTAGCCTTATCTATCCAGAAAGTCACATACATAAATGGATAACAGAATTGCTTTAATTTACATAGCATAATATTAAAAATAAATAAAAAAAATTGTTTCATGCACTGGTACACAAATTCTTGATCTACTGTTTTATACAAAAAACACTTTTCACAGTCCGCGACAAAGTTATCGATAATTTCGTATAAATCTACAGGCTCTGTGCCGAACGGCGCCTGGCAAAGGAAAAAAAATGACGTCCCTTGTCAAATATGTTTAAAATATACCACTTTGCGGTTAAAATACGACTCTTGTGGGAAAAAGTGGGACCGAAAAAAGTGAACTTTCGAATGAAAAAATCCATAAAAGCAACATTTGTTTAAAAAAAATACCACTTTGTGAACAAATTACAAGACTTGGGGTCTGAAATTAAAGGCATTTTTATCAGGCTCTATGGAACCGAATGAAGTGAACCTCTGGAATTCCGCAATTAATGAAGAACTTCTTCTACTGAAGACGATCAAATGAAAAATTCCTCCGAAAGCAACTTTTGTTAATAAAAAAAATACAACTTTGCGGGCAAAATGCGAGCTTTGGGGTCGGAAATAAGAAATTGTTTATCAGGTTCTATGGGACCGAATGAAGTGAACCCTTTGAATTCCGTTAATAGTGAAAAAAAAGACGATTAAATGTAAAAATCCTCCAAAAACAATATTTGTTAAAAAAAAAATAACACTCTGTGGACAAAATGCAAGCCTTGGGGTCGGAAATTAGAAGCCGTTTTATCAGGCTCTATGGGACTGAATAAAGTGAACCTTTGGAATTCCTTTAATAATCATGAACTAAAGACAATCAAATAAAAAAAAATTCCAAAAGTAACATTTGTTAAAAAAATACCACTTTGTGGACAAAATGTAATTAATGAAATTAGATAACGTTTTCTCAGGCTCTATTGGACCGAATGAAGTGAACCTTTGGAATTCCGTTATAAATGATGAACTTGAGACGATTAAATGAAAAAAATCCTCCAAAAGCAACATTTGTTTAAAAAAATACAATTTTGTGGACAAAATGCAAGCCTTGGGGTCAAAAATTATAAGCCGTTTTATCAGGTCCCATGACCAAATTAAGTAAGCCTTTGAAATTCCGTTTATAATGATGGACTATAAGACGATTAAATGAAAATATTTTCCAAAAGCAACATTTGTTTGAAAAAACACAACTTTGCGGGCAAAATGCGAGCCTTGGGGTCGGAAATAAGAAGCCATTTTATCAGGTTCTATAGGAACGAATGAAGTGAACCTTTAGAATTCCGCTAATAATGATGAATTAAAGACAATTACGTAAAAATCTTCCAAAAGCAATATTTGTTAAAAAAAAATAACACTCTGTGGACAAAATGCAAGCCTTGGGGTCGGAAATTAAAAGCCTTTTTTATCAGGATCTATGATGGAACCGAATGAAGTGAACCTCTGGAATTCCGTAATTAATGAAGAACTTAAGACGATCAAATGAAAAATTCCTCCAAAACCAACATTTGTTAAAAAAATACAACTTTACGGGCAAAATGCGAGCCTTGGGGTCGGAAATAAGAAGCCGTTTCCACAGGCTCTATGGGACCGAATGAAGTAAACCTTTGGAATTCCATTTGATGAAGTAAATAAAAAAAATCTCCAAAAGTGACATTGGTAAAATTAATTTACATACGTAAAAACCACTATAATTAGGTACTATCGGCGCCGTAATAATTCGCCGCCTGGAGCGGACTGCTCCGTTTGCGCCTACACAGGACCCGCCCTGTAAATCTATGAATAGATTTGAGCTTTCTTGAGGTAATTTTAGCTACAGTTTTTAGTAATTTCGATCATCTCATATTTGAATCTAGGTAAAGGTTTTTTGTGATAATTTAAATTAGTTTTTTGTTATTTTCTAGCCTTGTTAGGCGCCCTTGAGGTAATATTGCACAATAATGAGGTTATATAAATTATCCAAATTTTATTATCATCACGCCATTTCACCGGAGCGGTATGCAGAGATGATGGATCGCGACGCAACTCCGTCTTGACACACGCTACTTTCTTCATTCACATCTATACATACTCCGACTGTTATTCTGACTCTTAACAGTCACCGATTCAAGTATTCGAGCGTCCCTGACTTATTCTACCACTTTCACGTTCGCGTTATATATTCTTCCAGCGCTCTTTTATCCGTTTATCCGCTCTACGTGTCCAAACAATATAAGCGTCCCTTTCTTAATCTTGTTCATTACGCTTACATCAGCCTTTCATTATTTCCTGATCTCCACATTTGTAATACGGTCATACATGGTTTACACACATACGCCTCAGGGATTTCGTTTCTACAGCATTCCGTCTACTTTCATCCTTCCTCTGCCAGTCCACGTCTTTCTTTCACGCATCAAGGTCGGTATCAGCACCCCATTGTAGACGGCTGGCCTCGACTCTTTGAATAACTTACCTCTTTACTGACAGTTTAAAGAAATATGTTTGTGAACTTCATGTTAACGACTATAACCATTAAATGAATATTCTAGCAGGTTACAAAAAGTCAAACTTTTTGGTCTTCCGTGAAATCGACAGGTATCTAATAATAATGCGTGGGTTGATGAAATAAACGCACTCGTAATTTTTAACGGTACATATAACCAAATAATATACCCAAACGATTTCTAAGTATTAGGTAGGTACCCACCTATTTTTCTGACCGATAGCCGATAGCCATATTAGGCATAAGTAGTCAACAATACGCAGTATTTTTCTACGGCAAAATGATATTATTATTATTACGGGTATTAATAATATTATCAGATATTGATATTGGGAATGGATAAATAGTGTTTTACGTCAAATCATTTTGATTCGAAGCGTAAAATCACTTCCGCTTTGGCTAAATCGTTGCAAAATCAAACCGGCCAATGATTCATGGGCAGGAACCGAACTTGTGTAGCGTGTAGGTAGTCAAACTAATTGAAAGGTAAAGGTGTATTATGATCCTTTCAGCAGTGCAAATAATTAATGTATTACTGGATACCTACCTAGCGTACATATGTACAAAGTAGATAAGGCTGCCTCGGTCGAGCCTCGTGTTTTTAATATGATGAATGATGACGACACAAGAATGCCATTAAAACACGGGGAAACCAAAAGTTTGCACGAAAGGTAAGTAGACATTAAAGAGTTGTGTTTAGAGAAGATTGTGTTCAAACCTAATCGCCAAATACAGCTGATCTAGACATTTTTTCGACTCCTGACTCCTGACTCCTGACATCATATGCTAAATCTTGAATATTTGATTTACATTATTTAACAAGATCTCATAAAAACAGTTGTTCACCAAATGCATTAAGAGATGAATGATATAAAAATATTGTAGAAACATGCATCGTGTAAAAAAAGAAATTAAACATTTAGGTACACCTTACATATAGACAAGGTATTATATATAGGAGCTTCATTGAATAGTTCTATCGCTTTATATATTGGCGTGTTTTTGTATGAGGACGTTCTGACTTTCGGTGTGTAAAACGTCACATGATGCCTCGCACGAATATAATTACTTGGGGCAAATAAGTTGATCTCCTTTAGTATATATGGGTTATAAACTTGAAGGAACAATATATGGAGGGATAGCTAATTTGTTTTACCCAACCCATCCGAAATTGTAATAAATCACTGTTTCCGTGTTTTTACATCGTACACCATGAGAGAGAAAGAGACAACAAATTTCTTGGAAGGCTTCTATATACTGTCGTAATGTTCTTAAGCTGGTTATTTTCGCTGGTTAACGGCAGGACTCCGCCCACATTTTATATTTTGCCACTAAACTTGACACAACTAAACGGTTTTTTAGGTTAGATGCTATATTTTTGTTGATAAAAATACTGTGAAAAATTGGCTATACGAATACACAAAAACATTATGTCGATATGTGATATGAATGGATGTATAAATACCGTAGCCTTGGTCTTAGCCACGCCCATTTGCGCCGAGTCATGTTAAAATCATCAAAAACAAGTCCAAAACTGACTTCACTGGCTTTGGCTTGGGCTACCTCTTGTATACTCTAAGGTTATAAATACCTCCAGAAATCAACTTATAAAAATGTTTACCCAAAAACATCTTCCGGCGGGCTTACAGGGTGTGAAAATCTAGCATGCCTCTTGATACAATTATTCGGTGACGTCTCGCCTCTAGTTTCTCTCCCAAGAACTTCCGCGTGTTGTCGTTATTATAATTACGAGGAAAAACTTAACTGTTTCTTGCCGGCGTTCGAGAGTAACGGATGACCACACACCTTGGAAAAGAGCATTATTTTTTATTTCAATTTGAATTAATGTTGGCAACCCCTTCCTTATTATGTGGCATCATAGCAGAGCTGCGGGAAGTACCCACCTGAATAATAAATGCCGACTCCATACCTGTACAGAGTACAGATCCTAATAAGGACAGACTATAAAGTATTGTGTTTGACTTTGTATTAAGAATAATTTATTTTTTCATGTAACCATAGATATGTACATATCATTAGCTGGAAAATATAACACAATTTGGCGAAACTTTTGGGAAAATTCAGACGAGCAGTCAACGCGTCGAAGCAATTTCACCTCTCAGAGTAAACCCTATTTTTGACAGAAAACCTTACCCTATTAAATATAAATAATTTCCTTTGTGAGTACGTATGACTGTACGAGTGTGCACTTTTCAAATTTAGAACTGTCTTATTAACTTTCTATTAAGAAATCATCAAATTTTAAAAAGAACCTTTTCAAATCCTTGACATTATTTTATATTTTTTCTTGGCAAATCAAGTTACATCCCGTAATTTTTATATATAGCAACTAATGTACCTATATTTTACTGCAATTGTACCCGACGTAATCAAGGTACACGAGATTAAACTGTAATAGGTGGCGGTCCCAATCTGTGAGGTGCTCCAAGCGGTCGGTCTCGTTGTAAGGGAGACGACAGGGTTGACTTGTAGGGTTCTACTTCAAGTGAGGATGCTGCGGGTCTGGTCCAGAGAGAGGTGTAGTCAGGCGGTCCAGGGGGGCAGGCGATGGTCAAATAAAAGTCAGGAGTCAAGATTTAGGCGAAGTCGAGGAGCGGAGAGTAGTCGAGATGAAGTGATGCTGGCGGAGGATGCTGGTGATCTGCCTTTTCTCCCGTTTTTGCGCAATATATAATCGCCACGGGAGCGCACAGCCGGGGCGAGAAAGCGTTGTATGAGAGAATTTTAGCTTCCTCTTTCCCTCTCTCCCCGGCCGGCTGGCAATTTTGTGGGATAGATTTTATTAATCTATCCCCTTCTCCCTTCCACCAGCTTTCACCACAACTTTATTCCGCCCCTCTATCATTCTTATTAGTTTCACAAAGAGGTACAAAGATACAAATAATGCCCGGTTTTTTGGAGCTAAACTCTTAATAACTAACTTATCCTAGTGTGTACATACATAATTTTATAACAGTTGTGTAGCTGGGGGCCGAGTCATCACCCTGGTATATTTTATTTGGACGAATGATTAACCTGGCCTCCGTGAAAGAGTTAGATAGATTAATTTTCTTCCGGACCCGCTCACGCAAGATTCGTTAGGGGCCAGCCGGGATTGGTCCGCGCTACGCGCTCGTCATCCCGTTCGTTATTTCCCTAGTCTGGCCGACCCAGCCCGAAGGGCTGATTGCTTTGTGTCATGTTAGGGAAGAGGGAAGATGGAAGAGGGAAGAGGGAAGAGGGAAGAGGAGGGAAGAGGGAAGAGGGAAGAGGGAAGAGGGGAAGAGGGAAGAGGGAAGAGGGAAGAGGAGGGAAGAGGGAAGAGGGAAGAGGGAAGAGGGAAGAGGGAAGAGGAAGAGGGAAGAGGAAAGAGGGAAGAGGAAGAGGGAAGAGGGAAGAGGGAAGAGGGAAGAGGGAAGAGGGAAGGGAGAGGGAAGAGGGAAGAGGGAAGAGGGAAGAGGGAAGAGGGAAAGGAGGGAAGAGGGAAGAGGGAAGAGGGAAGAGGGAAGAGGGAAGAGGGAAGAGAGGGAAGAGGGAAGAGGGAAGAGGGAAGAGGAAGAGGGAAGAGGAAGAGGGAAGAGGAAGAGGAAGAGAGGGAAGAGGGGAAGAGGGAAGAGGGAAGAGGGAAGAGGGAAGAGGGAAGAGGGAAGAGGGAAGAGGGAAGAGGGAAGAGGAAGAGGGAGGAGGTTGGGAAGTACCTGGCTATTCAGATCTGGTCACCAAACACGACTTGCCATTGCAAGTCATTTCTAGCAACGTTTCGATTCTGAATGGTGGTCTTCCACCAGGGCGATGTGTAAAGTATCTACTACTCTGGAACGTGCCGCAAATATATTTTATATGAATTAAATAATAAATAGCACATATTAATTAAATTAAATTTATTTGCGCACACCGGGATTTTAACCCGCGACCTCTGGATCCGTAGTCGAGCGTCTTACCACTCGAACACAGAGACCGTCACATCGACGCAAACTTCGTTTGTATGTGAACGTACTCACCATATAAGGCGAGTTTCCATTGAACATTCATCATACCTCCATAGATAACTATTATAAAGTTTACTTTGTAATTTGCTAAAAAAAACTACTTGATATTCCGGCTGAGTACGAATGACGCATAGATACCAAATTGTAATTTTCAAAAGAAAAACAAACCCACGTACAATTACCAGCACTATTACATTACCTAGTGCTTACCTCTATCACCTGTCGTATTATAGTCATTTGGATAAGAAGCTATTTTCGAAAAGAATATACCCACTTATAAATATTAATTACTCACTTAGTATAAAGTTTATTGATAAGTAGGTACGTATCTACTTTATTTTCTACACAGCAGTTTGACCTTCGGAATGCCGGATTCCCGCAAGGTACAACTTCCGTCGTACCTTGCTGACAGTTATTTCGTAATAACCCACTTATGTTTTTGTCAATTACGCTATCTTCTCAGATAATGTGTTTTGTATTTTTGAAAATTAAATGTTGGTGGTGTAATTTTTTTTCTAGAAAAGCTACTTATATTTGGAAAATTGTTTTTTTTTCTCCCTCGTGTCATTAAAAAAGTTTGAAGATTTTTCGTCGTTTCTATGTGTTTTCGTGTGGCTGTATACATATTCACTTCCAAATAAAAATAAAATAGCATGAGGGTTTTTCCTGTAAATAAAAACAGTGATGTAACTTTGAAAAACGTTTTTTTTTCAGCCGCACTGCCGTAAACAAACTTAAAATATTTATTACTCAACTTCTACCGAACTTAACGCAATGCAAACTATTTTTCGGATAAAAACTATGGATTAAATCCAATCAATCATAACAGAATTCCAAAGGTCCACTTCATTTTGTCCTATAGAGCTTGAGAAAACGGCATCTGTTTTCCGACCGCAAGGCTCGCATTGTGTCCATAAATTTTGATATTTTTTTTCACAAATTTTACTTATTGTGGATTTTTTCATTAAATCTACTACAGTTCATCATTCTCAGCACAGACCGAAAGTTTAAGTTCATTCGGTTCTATTGGAGCCTGAGAAACGGCTTGTAATTTCTGACCCCAAGGCTCGCATTTTGTTCGCAAAGTGGTATTTTTTTTAACAAATGTTACTATTGGGGGATTTTTTCATTTAATCGTCTTAAATTTAATCAATCTTAATAATATTCTAAAGGTCTGCTTCATTGGGTCCCATAGAGCCTGAGAAAACAACACTTAATTTCCGACCCCAAGGCTCACATTTTGTCCATAAATTGGTGATTTTTTTAACAAATATTCCTTTTATAGGATTTTTTCATTTGATCGTCTTTAGTTCATCATTCTCAACAGAATTCAAAAGGTTAAGGTGAATTCTGCTCTATAGAGCCTGAAAAAACGGCATCTTATTTCCGACCCCAAGTCTTGCATTTTGCCCGCAAAGTTGTATTTTATTTAACAAATCTTACTTTTTCTCATCATTCTCAACAGAACTAGAAAGGTTCACTTCATTCTGTCCTATGAGACAGAATTAAGTGAACTTTCTTTACCGATATTGAAGTGATTTTTTTCAACCTTTTTTTCAGGCTCTATGGAGCTTGAAAAAACGGCATCTTATTTCCGACTCCAAGGCTCGCATTTTGCCCGCAGAGTGATATTTTTTTTTAACAAATGTTACTTTTGGGGGATTTTTTTCATTTAATCGTCTTAAACCTAATCAATCTTAATAACAGAATTCCAAAGGTTCACTAAATATGGTCCCATAGAGCCTGAAAAAACAGCACTTAATTTCCGACCCCAAGGCTCACATTTTGTCCATAAAATTGATGATTTTTTTCACAAATTTTACTTATGGTGGATTTTTTTATTAAATCTGCTATATTTCATTATTTTCAGCATAGACCAAAAGTTTAAATTCATGCAGTTCTATTGAAGCCTGAGAAACGGCTACAAATTTCCGACCCCAAGGTTCGCATTTTGCCCGCAAAATGGTATATTTTTTTAACAGGTGTTACTTTTGTGGGATTTTTTCATTTAATCGTCTTAAATCCAATCAATCTTAATAATATTCTAAAGGTCTGCTTCATTGGTTCCCAAAGAGCCTGATAAAAAAACACTTAATTTCCGACCCCAAGGCTCACATTTTGTCCATAAATTGGTGATTTTTTTGAACAAATATTACCTTTGAAGGATTTTTTCACTTGATCGTCTTTAGTTTACCATTCTCAACAGAATTCCAAATATTCACTTCATATGGTCCAATAGAGCCTGAGAAAACACCACTTCATTTCCGACCCTAAGGTTCACATTTTGTCCATAAAGTTGATAATATTTTTCACAAATTCAATATTCCTTTTGGAAGATTTTTTCATTTGATCGTCTTTAGTTCACCATTCTCAACAGAATTCCAAAGGTTCAATTCAGATGGTCCCATAGAGCCTGAAAAAACGGCATCTTATTTCCGATCTTGCATTTTGCCCGCAAAGTTGTATTTTATTTAACAAATCTTACTTTTTGAGGTTTTTTTTCATTTTATCATCTTAAGTTCATCATTTTCAACAGAACAGTTTTACATTGCGGGATTCCCGCAATGTAAAACTTCCGTCATACCTTGCTGACTGTCATTTCGTAATAACCCACTTGTGTTTAATTACGCTAAAAATATTGTTTTAAACACATTATCTTCTCAGATAGTGTGTTTTTGTATTTTTTTTTTAAATTGTATGTTAATGGTATAAGTGTTTTTTTTTTCTGGAAAAGCTGCTTATATTCGGAAAATTGTTTTTTTTCTCCCTCATTTCATTAAAAAAAATGTTTAAGAAATGTGAAGATTTTTTGTCGTTTTATTGTGGCTTTTTCGTGTGGCTGAATATATTTGATTCCAAATAAAAATAAAATTGCATGAAGTTTTCCTGTAAAAAGCATTTTATTTTTAATGAATTAACTGTTTTCGATACATATTAATTAAATACATTTTATTGGCACACGCCAGGCTTACCTCTGGATTTGTAGTCGAGCGTCTTACCACTCGATTATGAAGACCGTCAAAAACAGTCTTGAAATGACTTTGGCCATTTTTTGTAATAGTGATTGTTCCCATCCATCCTCTTCCTCAATTCATTCCCGTCCCTTTTCTCTCAATCTCCTCATAACTCCTGAAAAAATGAAAATGAATTTCCGTGTCCTATAGGACCCTTCGGCACACTAGAGGTTAATCTTAATAGCTCGTAGAACGATTTAGATTAATTTTATATTATGAGAAGCCACTGCTACGTCACTACGTAGCTGGCTTTTCTGTATGACCTCTGGTTGCGTTTTCGCGATACTTCTACCTCTTGTCAACGTCAACAAAGTGGGAAAACAAACGTTGCTGTCTGTGAGCGCAGGCCAGATCAAACACACCTCTGTCACTGTACAAATTTATAATACGCAAGGGTAACTGAAAAAGTTACGCACATTTCATGCGGTTTATTTGCACATCGTGGTCAAGAATATTCCTTTTAATTAAATGCCTGCTGCATGCACTCGCTGTTTGAGTGGCTGGCTTAAGGCGGGTATTAAACCCGATGTTTGAAGGTAATTTTCGCTATTCTCGAAGTTCATTTGAACCCAGTGGAAAAGACAATAACATCGTATTTTTTTTGGTATCCACCAAGCGAAAGATGAAAAACTTTGTAAAAATACGATAATTGGAAATCTTAAAAGAGATACGATTCTGTAGATGTTAAAAAAATAATATTTTTTTTGTTGTAAAGAAATGAGCTTTTAATATATTTATAATGAAAACTTTCTGATGGGATGTGTTTCACCCTAAGTATTTTTTCGTGAGGGAGTTTATTCTGCCTGAGATGGAAAACGTGCTTACATACCGAAAAGTGGTGCGATATTATGTGACAACTTGTCTTATCTCTTTCTCTCTCACGGTTTCCGACGTAAAACCACAGAGAAAATTATTTATCGTTAATTTGTGTAGGTTGGGTAAAAATTTTTAGCTCTCTCTCCATATATATTCTTGCTCTGAGCGTACAAGAGTACCAACTGCTCCCGCCTACTACAGAAAAAACACAATTCCCGAGATTGTTGTCTTTTAATGTTTATTTTTGTTTTAAGTGAATACCGTTTAAATGCCCCAGCTGCTCTCAACCGTCTGCAGCCAGGGGGACTATGGCATCCCCAATCGAGGTATGTTGTGAAGCTGAAGTAAGTGGGTAGGGGAAAGAGATGGTGAAGAGGAAGGTTGGGAAGTACCTGATTATAAGATATAGTACATTTGCGACATGTTCCAGAAAGGTAGATACTGTTAATATCGCACTGGTGAAATGCCACCCTTCAGAAATGAAACATTGCTTGAAACAGCTTAAGCTGAGTTTGGTGACCAAATTGGAATAACTAGGTACTTTCCGACATTGTCTTTGCTTTCTCCTTCCACTGGTAGTTCCACTGGTTCCGGCTAGTTGGGACTCTTGTGCGGTTTTAATTTAATAAACTTATCTATTTAGGGAGCCAAAGATATTACTAATTGTGGCTTGCCATATTTAAAAATAAAACAGATAAACTTTGTCTATAACCACTTTATTATTCAATATTATGTCGACCGGTTTCAAAAGCACCCTTATTAAAATTTATTTGAATATTGTCCTGGTGATGGAATAGTACTTCCGAAACAGGTATAGATGATGAAAGGGTACTTCCGAAACAGGTCGACATAAAATTGAATAATAAATGTGATTATAAACAAAGTTTATCTGTTTTATTTATAATCATAAGTGTTTTTTTTGCAGGTAACCATAATATTTACAGCTGCTATTCAACCCGACTGCACAGAAAGGTTTGTGCGCTCTATACTGACGTTTATTCAGCCATATGTTTTTTTAAATGTTGTATTATTAATTTATCTGTCAAAAATCGCGAACTAAGGGTTCAATAAACAACATCATTTCTTAATACGTCGTTTTATATCATATATTAATTTAATATGAAAGAGCACATATCAATTAAATAAAAATGTAGTTGTGCACTCTGGGATTTGAACCCGTGACCTCCTGGATACGTAAGTAGTAATAAGATATTTCTTATGTATAATTATGTAAGCTCTTGTATATGAACGATTTTAAATGCTCTCCTACAAACTATTGGAACCACATTCGTATCGTATTCATCTTAATTTACGGGTTACAAAATGAAAAATACAAAAAGAGTTGTATGGCCGTTCATCCTTTCTATCTACCCCTCCGGAAAACGGCGTGATGATTAGGTTAGTTAGTCAGACCCTTGAAGTAACTAAATATGGAGGGAGAGCTGATTATTTTTACCCAACCTAAACAAACTTGCGATAAATCACTTTCTCCGAGTTTTCACGTCGTACACCATGAGAGAAAAAGAGACAACAAATATTAAACACCGCTTCTATGTACTGTAACGATGGTCTTGGTCTCCTGGGTCACCGCGGGACTCCGCCCACTTTTTTTTACTATGCCACTAAACTTGACACAACTAAACGGTTTTTTAGGTTATATGCTGTATTTTGTTGATAATGATACTGTGAAAAAGTGGCTATATGAATAAACAAAAGCATTCTGTCGATATGTGATATGAATGGATGTATAAATACCCTAGCCTTAGTCTTAGCCACGCCCAGGTCTGCCGAGTGCGGTAAAAATCATCAAAAACTGACTACACTTCCTTGGATAGGTACCACTCTATGTACTCTAAGGTCAGACCAAAGTGATAATTACATCTCTAAATACTTGTCCACTGGGTTAAAGATTTGCCGATCATGTTGACTCGACTGACGTCAGTATATTTTTGTGTAACAGCCGTCTCTGTGTGTGTGACTGATGTGTGTGTATATATACAGAGAGAGAGAACACAACCGTACAGGGCCAACCTATAAACATCAAACATGGCTATCCCCTTCTCCAGTACTCAGTCGAACTAAAATATCGCAGGGCCGAAATATTATACAAATTTGCCGAGCGCACAGCCAGTTCCGCAGAATGCTCACGTATTATTAGTTCAATTCAACTTCAGGGCTGTTATATGCTGATATTTCACTCGCAATGACACTCGGCATGACATTTACTGGGAACCAAATTAGGTTCAGCAAATTATAAATGATATCGGGCTTAAGCGACACTTTGGTCTACAATGAGTTAAATATTCAGTTTTGATCAGTTTTATTTTCTGCATCGAATACTCTGACTTTCGATTGATTCTGAAGACTTTTGTGGTCCTTCAGCCAAATAAAATATATTTACCATTTGGGGAAGGCTTGACACAAGTTTGAGACCTTGGAGTAACAATGTATGGAGAGAGAGCTAATTATTTTTACCCAACCTATACAAACTTGCGATAAATCACTTTCTCAGGGTTTTTACGTCGTACACCATGAGAGAGAAAGATACAACAAATATAATACACCGCTTCTATGTACTGTCACAATGATCTTGGGTTCCTGGGTCACCGCGGGACTCCGCCCACATTTTTTTACTATGCAACTAAACTTGACACAACTAAACGGTTTTTTAGGTTATATGCTATATTTTTGTTGGTAACAATCCTGTGAAAAAGTGGTTTTACGAATAAACAAAAACATTATGTCGGTATGTGATATGAATGGATAATACTGTGAAAAAGTGGCTATATGAATAAACAAAAGCATTCTGTCGATATAAATGGATGTATAAATACCCTAGCCTTAGTCTTAGCCATGCCCAGGTCTGCCGATTCCGGCAAAAATCATCAAAAACTAACTAAACTGCCTTGGATAGATACCACTCGATGTACTCCAATTTTGAGACTTTTTAGCTTTTTGTCGCTTCAGTTAACTAAGTAAAAGCATAACTTTTTTTTAAATCCAACCAGGTACTGAAGAGTAATGAATTTTATTGTAAAACAATACAAACTGGTGTAAACTTCCCAAAATGACGCTTCAGCTCTTTTGCGGCGACAATATTGTGATTGTGAAAGACGAACACAGTTTCAACTATAGATGGTTGATATATTATCTGAAAATGGTGTCACTGCAGTTCCAGTTACTAGAGACCGGCGAAGAACCGGTTCTTGGTACCAGAAAGGTTCCAAAAAGAAGATTGGTATCAATAAATAATTAATCGGTGCTTCCTCTGATTATTTATATTATATGGAGGGGGTGCTGGCGATATTTTAGGACAAAAAGAACTGGAACCGTTTGAGATTGCGTCTACTCGACATTATTTTAATTTGCCAAAATTAGGAACCGGTTCCATAAATGACCGCCTGTAACCGGGACAGGAATATCTACCATCTCTAGTTTCGAGCGCTCGCTCTCTGACTACGTTCCTGGATGTTAGATTGCACAAAAATACGTTGTTGTAATTTTAACTCAGAATAAATACATGAATAAGTAGGTATTCGATGCGTCACTCAGTGATCGCTCGCGTATCTCGCGTAGCGTGGTTATTCTCGTACTTTCTATATTTTACAGATGGATATTATGGCGATGGCGCCACGCAGTGTTGTGTCATGAACTTATTTCGAAGTGGCGATGATTTTGGGGTATTCTCAAATGATTATTTGAGTCAGGTGTGTTTCAGAAAAGAGCAAGCTGTTAAATCGATTGAGAAATGTATTGTTTCTGTGGCGCGTACTGAAAGTCGAACGACGAAGTATTGCAATTCAGCACTCACTCGGTGTTATGAAAAACTCGTTAACCTCTTCAGATAAAAGCCCCGACGGATATTCAAAGTATTAGCAATGACATTACAAAACGTCATTGAGTATTTGCCTTTCCGTACCTGAAAGTAAAAATCAAACTTACGATTTGAAGTGATTCGAAGAGGGTGACGTAGTTACTAGCGTTCTGACCGCTGTGAAAGAACTACTTCTTTTGGCAGCAGTTCCTACTTTATTCATTGTTCATTCAACAAATACTTCAATTGAAGTTGGTAGTTCATTTTAGCGTTCATTCATTTCATTAACTTCATTAAATTAATTTCATTGAACAAATACTTCAACGGAAGTTAGATTACAAAGAACTACTTCAATTTGCAGCAGTTCAGTTGTGAAGTTGAACTTCAAAGCCTATATAGAAGTACTTCAATTGAAATTCGAACTCAAAGTATTTCAATCTAAAGGAACGTGATTTTTTGGGAGTTATTTTCGTTTTAAAATTTTCGGCGAGGAACCGGTTCCAAAAATAACTGAACAAATAACCGGATTAATTCAAATCTCTTTTTTGCGAGTTTGACTTCAATTGAAGTGTTCACTGCGAAGGGTTCATTTAAAGAACTAGCAATCCGTGAAGCATTCACAAAACATTGAAGTTTTTCCCAACGCTAGTAGTTACCCGTTTGATTTTGCTTATAAAGCGTTTTAATCTTAGGTAATTTGATTTTGGTAATACTTAGAGAAGAGTATATTCATTTTGGATGGCCTTCGTGGTCGAGTGGTAAGACGCTCTACAGCGAATAAGAATGCCATAACACTTATAAAGTATATTTGCTGCACGTTCCAGAGTGGTAGATAGTTAGATACTCATAATATTGCCCTGATGAATGACCACCATTCAGAATCGAAACGTTGCTTGAAATATCTTTGGCCGTGTTTGGTGACCAGATCTGAATGGCCAAGTACTTCCAAACCTTCCCCTTCCTCATCTTCTTCCCCTCCAACTTCCTTCAGCCTCACAACATACCCCGATAATTGGGGGTGCCATGATCTTATTGGCTCTAGACAGTTGGTAGCAGTTAGGACTCTGGTCCAGTTTTCACTATAAAATATATATATATTGAAAAATCTCACATATCGCACAAAACTCTCGTTCGGGGTGATATTAAAACCCCCTTCGAAACGGGAGTGTTAAACAACATCTACTGCATGCAAATTTTGTTGTAAACATCGCCATTCGGAATCGAAACATTACAATAGCCTTTTAGCTTTTATGTTTAGTGGCCAGATCTGTGCTCTGCTGCTGGTCTACTTCTTTGTTATCCATGCAATTCCTTTGATATTTTCCTGGCACTCTTATTTCAGAGATTTCGGAATCTAACATTGATAAGTAATTCTTTTTGTCACAGAATAAGTCATTATTGTTTTAATTTCAACGAGTGCAAAAAGCAATTGCCTGTAATCACTGCACCTCGTTCTATTTAAATGCAGAATGCATTCTCCGTGACCGTGGGAACTTGTGAACCCTCGAACCGTCTCTTTGTCGCTCTATCCTCCACTGATATGCCGGTACGTAGTTAATAATAGGTCCACAATTTACAACTTTTACTGTGGGAATTTGTACAGATATGCATTGTTCAGATCAAAAGAAACGCAACGAACTTTAGAATTGTAATTCTTGTTCTGCTTTTATTTAGTTTGGCCGAAGTTATGAACACTGTTTGCATTCTCTCACGAAGCAAATTATTGTTTTGTTATATCCTTGGAGTAAGAAAGGAGAGCTAGATGTAAAGAGACCTACCCATTCGCACCACTTGTGCAGTTAACTCATGTCAAAAACCATTCTTAATTGCTTCTTTTTAATGTCTTTCCGTCTCTTAAATTGTATTGTAAGGGCCGATTTCTAAATTCCTTTGAACATGCATTGTTCCATGGACCACATGTTAAAACTATGATCTTAAGGGTTGACCATTGTTACGACTCTGTCTACCCTCAACCGATTTCTTCTCAGCATTACTATCCAGAACGTACTGCGGTGCGGAACATAAATATGTACAGTTAAAGGTTTAAATATTGTACTCTATAAATTCTTCCAATAAAAAAATATGCAAGTAAAGTGATTATATTTTATTCTACATCCCGGAACAAAAGCGCGCCTTACCCAAGGAGCATCTGTCGAGTTCGTCAGCGAACATTACAGTGGTGTCAGAAGTAATTGGGATGTGAATAATTTACTTCATTAAAATCACGGATCTAGCGGGCTTTAAAAACTTGAAGCATTTTTACGCAAATATCGTGACGCTTGTACGAATCCTGCAATCAATCATCTTCACTACTGGAAGTCAACACATCTGGAAGCAAACAGCAGCCTTTCCCGAGGAGTAGTCTACTCTGAAGCCGAGTTTCAACAACCAGCCTTCCCGTGAGACCAGATCTACTTGGAGGCAGTTCAGCAGCTCATCAGGTGCAGATCACAATCGTCGTTCCGAATCCAGAAGAAGAAGAAAATCAACAACATCAAGAAAAGGAGAAACAATGCAGATTCAACTATTTTTTATGTAAGTCGGAGATTTATATAGTAAATTTTTTAAACCATTTAACATTTTTTTTGTACAATATTAATAACTTCACTTTTTCTTGTAATAATTCATTAAATTCCAAAGAATCAATCATGTCTTTAAAGAAAGAAAACACTATAGATTTAAATTTAGCTGAAAAAATTCTTATTAAATTTGATGGCGATAAATCCAAACTTTTTGAATTTATTGATAATAGTGAAAAAGCCTTAAAATTAGTCGATAAAAATCATAAAGATATTTTATATACATTAATTGAGAGTAAAATTACTGGAAATGCCAGATCTCTCATTCGTAATCGAAATTTTAATAACTTTGAAACATTAAAATCACATTTGCTAGACATATATTCAGATAGAAGAACAACTAATCAGTGGCATTTAGAATTGAACTCTTGCAAACAATTATTGAATGAAAACATATTTAGCTATTCTAGTAGAGTAGAAAATTGTTATATAAAATTAATTAATAGCGTAAATAATGAAAACGTTAATTTGTCATGCGAAGCTCAAGAAGCTTGCATTAATCTTTTAAAAAACCAGGCTAAAAATGTTTTCATAACAGGATTAAATGACGATTTAAATCTGTTGGTGAAATCACAAAAGCCAGAAACATTAGAATCAGCAATTTCATTAGCTTTAGCCGAAGAACAAGAATTAAAATCAAAATATGAAATTAGAAAATTTCAAAAAATTCCATTCAGTAATAATACCTTCTGTAAAATATGTAAGAAAAATAATCATCTCAATGTAGATTCAAGAATAAATCTTTTAATAATAATTTTAACAATGTCAGGGGATCATTAAAAATCCAACATCCGTTATGTTTTGCAAATAGCGAGGTAATCACAATATAGAAAATTGTAGGATATTAGCCCATATAAAAACAACTTGAAAATAATCCAGCGAGTAAGGACCTTTGGCCATTCTAAAGGATTCCGACGAGTTAATTCGGGCTTTTTTAGGTACATTAAATCATTCATTCTGTTCTACTTTCGTAAATTTAAAAAAATATTAAAAATTGCATCAAATACTTTAAATAAATTCTTAATTGATACTGGAGCAGATATTTCACTTATAAAATTAAAAAGTCTTAAAAACAAAATATTAAATTTAAAATGACGACATTCTGTCGTTAAGAGGTATAGATTCCTCAAATAAAAATCCAAATAAAACAATTGGATCAATAAATTTAAATATATGTATTAATAATAAAAACATTAATCATAAATTTTACATTGTAAATAATGAGTTTTCTATTCCATTTGATGGAATAGTAGGAAAATTTTCTTGGAAAGATATAAATGTAGAATAGACTATTTTTAGTCAATGTCTTTATATTCAAGATGAACGTATTTCCTTTACTTTGTCAGGATAATTCCGAACCCATGGGTCAGGAATACACCGAGATCAATAAGTCGTCTATGCATGCACTCTCTCAAAATCCTGATAAGTCAAAAAACGTTAGTGAATTAAATAAAGAAAATGGTCAAAGAAACCACTTTCATACAAAGAATTCTAAAATAAATATTAAAAATTCAGACGAAAGCAATCGCCTTAAAGAAAAATAAAAATGTAAGAAGAATACTAAAATTAAAATTAAAAAATCAAATCGCGTCGAAAGCTCAAGAATATTTTCCACAAAGAAACTTTTTAACTGCGAAAAGAAAAATATAATAATGATAATATTACCAATAAATCACAACAAAATAAAATCGTAAAACGAACGATGATACATATGTTTATGTATACAATCCCTGCGCGTACAGAGAGAAAATAATTAAAATTAATATTATAAATAAAAGTAGTATAAGGGAAGGAATTTGCCCGGATAAAGAAATTATAAAAGATACATGTCCTAGCATAGTAAAGGTCGATAAGAGTGCGTTTACATCAATCTTAAATGCTAGCGATAAAGATGTCACTTTTGGTCCTATACAAGTGGTTATAGAGCCTTTAGCGGAACATCATAAAAAGGGAAACGTTAGAAATATTAGACGGGATAACACAAATAATAATTCTAAGAGAATGGAAACCTTACGTGTCGTTACGAATAACGCATTTAAATAAAAGAAACTCTTCCGTCATCTTTAACTAAAAACCCCAGAATTTAAGTATACATACGAAAATTATTTAGACGATTTAAAATTAAAATTACAATTAAGTCAAAAAATTGCCAGAGATAATTGCATCAAGTCTAAAGAAATCAATAAGAAGTATTACGATAGAAACAAAAAAAAATAGATAAATTCGAAATAGGAGACCTTTGTATATTTTAGAAATGAAAATATTAAAACAGGAAAATCAAAAAACTAAGTAGTCGATATAACGGACCTTATAAAATAATTGAGATAAATTCACCTGTAAACTATACAATAAAAATTAAAAAATAAATTTGTAACAGTTCATGCCAATAGATTAAAACGACAACATTAATATTAATCTTATTTAGATTTTTTAATTTAAGTAAAATGAAAATGCTTAAATTAAAATTAAAATGTTTCAAATAAATTAAAAAAGGGATAACGTATAATTAAAAAGATTAATAACACTGAATTATGTTAATCAAAATCAAATATTATTATGAAGAAAAATTCAAACTGAATGAAGAGAAAAATATAAATTAAGCAAAACTATCACCTATATTATTAAATTAAATAAATGAAATGTTTGTAATTCAAAACTCTTTATTTAACTTTTGTTAGATATAACATTTATAAATTAATGTCTTCGCTATTTCACGAAAAGATAATACATATACCTTTATTTTACCATCAATGGCGTACCTTGCCATTTTAGAAAATAAGTTTAATTATGTAATTATGAATGAACCTGAAAATTATAAACACTTAGTTAATAATGAAATATTATGTAAATGTCTCAAAACCTATATTACTCTATGTAAACTAGAATTTTTAAATATGTAATGAATTATTGCATAAATTAGAAAATAATAAAATGGATTCAAATGTTTTTTGCCAAAAATTGCTACAATCACTTGCAAGGACAATGATATATTAATTGTATTCAAAATAGAATGTACAATAATTTAAGTAAATCGAATGTAAAAGGTATACACACAAAATACTATTTTAAAAAACAGATGATAAAAATTTCAAGTTCTGAATCAATTGTACCATGTTTTTATATAAATTAATGATAATTGTTGTAATCGTAAGAAACTCATAAGCTCATCTCTAGAAATTTACATATTATGTATCCGTGATAATCACCAAATTTTATTAGCATGTCATAAATTAAATAACTAAAATCACTGATAATTTTGGGAAGTGAAATATTTATAAATAAAATTGTTAGTATTAATGACTTTGTTTTCACCCTATTTTAAAATTGATATGCCAAGATGTATAAGAAATGTAATAAAAATTAATAAGCATAAACATCAAAGCAAAAATTAGAAATAAGTTTTTTCCGTACTTCCCTGAACTAGGCATGTCACGCCTATATTGCATATGTTAATTTTAATATTCTATTTTTGAGTAATTTTGAAAATATAAGCTGAATTTAATATAAAAATATGAAGAGCTTAAGTATAAAATAAATTTTTCATCATATATTTTCATTTAAAAATGCGGAGGTGTAAAGGAACCCATTCGCACCATTGTGCTGTCAAAAAAACCATTCATACAAACGTCCTTTTTTTATTTCTTAATTGCTTCTTTTAATGTCTTTCCGTCTCTTAAATTGTATTGTAAGGGCCGATTTCTAAATTCCTTTGAACATGCATTGTTCCATGGACCACATGTTAAAACTATGATCTTAAGGGTTGACCATTGTTACGACTCTGTCTACCCTCAACCGATTTCTTCTCAGCATTACTATCCAGAACGTACTGCGGTGCGGAACATAAATATGTACAGTTAAAGGTTTAAATATTGTACTCTATAAATTCTTCCAATAAAAAATATGCAAGTAAAGTGATTATATTTTATTCTACATCCCGGAACAAAAGCGCGCCTTACCCAAGGAGCATCTGTCGAGTTCGTCAGCGAACATTACATAGATAATTTAACCCATCTTATACATATTTACGGTAAATCACTTGCTCCTGGTTTTTACGTCGTAAACCGTGAGAGAGAAAGAGACAAGACAAGTTTTCACATAATATCGCACCATTTTAAGGTATGTAAGCATGTTTCCGTCTCCCGCATCTCCGGCGACTCCGCCCACTAAGTTTTGTTATGCGGCATGACTCAACGATTTTTGAGGTTATGTCCTATGTTTTTGTTGACAACAATACAGTGAAAAAGTGGTTATACAAATAAACAAAACATTATTATTAACAAAATATATAATTAAACATTAACACCTTTTTTCACAGTATTATTACAAACAAAAATACAGCATGTAACCTAATAAACCGTTGAGTTATGTACATTTATTTCGCGTATCAAAATGTGTGGGCGGAGTCAACGGAGACGCAGGACACGAAGAACATTCTAACAATACTTTAAAGCGGTGTGATAATTTGAGAGATTTTGTTGTCTCTTTCTTTCTCATGGTGTAAAAACCCGGAGAAAGTGATTAATACCAAATTTGTATAGGTTGGGTAAAAATAATTAGCTCTCTCTCTATATATATTGTTACTTCACGGTTGGCTCGGTACAGCGTGACAACCTTGACAGTTTAAGAGATATGCAAATAATATATCTTAAGTAAGGTACTTTATTTTGAAGTTTGTGTTACCGTTCATGTGTAGATTGATACAGCCAGTTGTACAAAATAAATAAATAAAGTGTGCTCGACTACGCTACGTGAGTTTGGATTTTTTCCCGTTGTCTTTCGTGTTATTATTTATCAAGTTATCATCTATGATCAGAGAACTAAGAACAGCTCACGTCGACTAAACATGCTTAATTTAGTCGATATAAACTGTCATTTGTTCGTTGGAGATATGCAGTCGGTCTCGGAAACGATTCCGAATTACCGACATTATCGATAAAATCTTTACCGATGTTTCGTGCTAGGCCCGGCCCCCTATCCACCTAGTTTGATTTTTTTTAAATACAGATATGTTAATTGATAATTTTAAAGTGTAACTAGCTAATTAAAAAGCAGCACATCGTCGCCGGAAAGGCAAAAGGGCTGAAGCGCCATTTTTTTTAAATTTTACACCATAGCACTTTCAAGTTTTTTTTTTGTTTTTCGATATAATTCACAAGTCTGGTTGGATTTTGAAATAAAAAGTTAACTCAGGTAACTCAATGCTCTCACTGAAGGGACAAAAGCTATAAAAAAGTCCCAAACTTGTGTCGCTTGATTCAATCCTTCTCCCAAATGGTAAATATATTTTAAATGGCTGAAGAGCTACAAAAGTTTTCAGAAACAAACGAGAGTCAGGGCATTCGTTGCAGAAATAAAAACTGGTCAAAACTGCATATTTAACTCATTTTTGACCAAAGTGTCGCTTAAACCCTTTTGCCTTTCCAGTGACGATATCGTCTTATTACTGAATGAACGTAATGTACACTTTTACAGGTTCATTGGAACATAATTTTACAGACCGTACGATACATTTTTTTCGTAATCAATATTGTGGCCTGTTTTTTATGTTTTGAAAATAAAAATTTCTTTATTGTAGCAACATATAATTTGTACAATATTGCCAGGGTGTTAGCAGGCGCAATAATAATAATAATAATTTGATAATTTGTATAGCGCCGTTTTTGTGAAAAATCACCTCAAGGGCGTTGTACAAATCTTAATTTCTACCTAATATATTATTAATTCTTAGTTTATATAAATATACAGCAACATACTTCTTACCTGGCAGGTCACTACTGGCAGGACACAATCACCATATCATAATAACTTAAAATTAAGCTGATTCTTACATATATTTTTATTTATTTTTTTATTATTTTTTTTTTTTTTTAAGGGATGAGAACAAATTTAAAACAAAGTATATCGGAGGTATTTTTTAAATTTGTCGTAGTGAGGAACAGATAATGGTGAAAATCTTCTAATGAATTTAAGGAACGAGAGTCTGAAAAGTTTTCTTGGTTTGAACAGAAATTCTATTGGACTTGTTACATCTTGATTATGGATATGATTTTCTGAAAAAATGGGTTTTGAGTTTGGCTCTGAACTCTGTCGAGTCTTTTATTACTCTCAGATCATGCGGTAGTCCATTCCAGGCTTTAGGACCTGACACTCCAAAGGCGCGCTCTCCGAACTTAGTGTCTGGTGTGCGCTTTGGTTCCTTCAACCTTCCGATAGCTGATGGCATTGCCGATCTAAGGGTTGACTGTCGCGAATTGGAATCTTCAGGAATACACAATTCCGATAAATAAACCGGAGCAATTCCGTTAATTGATTTGAATACCATCCAGCAAAGCTTGAACTGGATTCTTTCGGGACATTTAAGTCAGTAAGCAACATTCCATTCTTCGTCGCTATCAGTCTTCTCCTAGTCAAATTCATTATTTTCCTGCTGTTAAAGTTTATAATCGCCTAATTACTGAGCTCGTAACTAACAAACGTCTGATTAGCAAACTTGTACCGTATTACTTTATATTATTTCCCAACTCAACAACAATTAGTGTTGGGATAACGATAATGATAATCCAATCCAAAACCGTCGGCTAACTAATGTATTTTTAATGCTTTTTTATCGTACATAAAATATAATTTGAGTAAATAGCTCGAATTTCGTAAACGAGCTCACCCAACCAGCATTTTAATCTCAAATTCAAACGCACTCAACCGGTCCACCCTATCAAACTAGCAATAACCTTTACATGCTAAACCTGTGGCACGCGTGTCAGAAATTTTTTTGGTTACGAAAATTTTTTTTTTACACTTACTCACACAGAAATTAATTCCCTAACATTTTTATCCCACCTATACAAATTTATGATAAATCACTTTCTCTGGGTTTTTACGTCGTAAACCGTGAGAGAGAAAGAGATAAGACAGATCCGTCTGCCGCGTCTTCGGCGACTCTGCCCACTACGTTTTGTTTTGCAACATGATAGGACATAACTCAACGGTTTTTTAAGTTATATGCTTAGAGTATACAAGAGGTAGCCCAAGCCAAAGCCAGTGAAGTCAGTATTGAACTTGTTTTTGATGATTTTAACATGACTCGGCGCAAATGGGCGTGGCTAAGACCAAGGCTACGGTATTTATACATCCATTCATATCACATATCGACATAATGTTTTTGTGTATTCGTATAGCCACTTTTTCACAGTATTTTTATCAAGAAAAATATAGCATCTAACCTAAAAAACCGTTTAGTTGTGTCAAGTTTAATGGCAAAATATAAAATGTGGGCGGAGTCCTGCCGTTAACCAGCTTAAGAACATTACGACAGTATATAGAAGCCGTCCAAGAAATTTGTTGTCTCTTTCTCTCTCATGGTGTACGATGTAAAAACACGGAAACAGTGATTTATTACAATTTCGGATGGGTTGGGTAAAACAAATTAGCTATCCCTCCATATATTGTTCCTTCAAGGTTATATGCTATATTTTTGTTTTTAACAATACTGTAAAAAAGAGGTCGTACAAATAAACAAAAACATTATGTCGACATGTGCTATGAATCGATGTATAAATACCCTAGCCACGCCCCAGCCAGGAAAAAATCATCAATACTGACTTCACTAGCGCTCCCTCCTGGTATATTATTGCTCTGATGGTACATGACAAAAGGTCATTAATGTGCATCAAAAACAAAGCTGAATATTAAATCACTATTTTTAAAAGATTGCCAAACGCTTCTCGGGGTGGTGAGTTTGAATTTAATGTAAAATAATCGTCACCCTTTCCAAACTCTTCCTAGCCCCTATGTTCGTCCATAGAGTGCATGAATGGCAGCTGCCGGAGGGTGGAAACAATGAACAAATACTTTGTATATAAATTATGTACATATGTTTACACAGTATACTCTGAATACTGTGAACATTACAGGAGTTTATATACAAGTTGTACGGGGGTAAAGTGCAATTACTTCAAGAGGTGCCTCTACGTGATATTTACAAGACTAAAAATAAAGTATTAAATATAAATATTAGCTTTGTTCGAAATTCCAACGTTTTAGGGTACTTTTTTAAGGTACATAAAAGGAACGCAAAGTTTTTTTTTAATGCGTTTTCCAAGGATACGGATAAGATATTAACGTGTGACTTAGCCACGGTTAACACCCTGGCGTTTAATCGGGTAATTTCGACCTTACACTACATATTTTTAGTACCTACTAAAAATAAATAATAAATTCATACCCATGTAGAATCGTGTACTTCTATCGTGGAGGATTACCTCCCGAAGTTATTGTACTCAGCCCCCGGACACCTTGTATGATGAACGAGCAAATACAGACATTATTACTTGCACCTACACACATAGTGGCATAATAACATGCTGCATATGTGATTAGATTATGTATGCCTACCAGGGTTCAATGAAACCAGTGACTTTGTGATGACATACTCGTTTTGTTTTTCATATATGGGAACATTATACAAAACGCAGCAAACAATATTCAGATCCGTCCAAAACCAAAATATTATTATCAGGTTCATAAGCATTCACGATTCCAGTATACGGTTCCTTTACACGGGTGTGGCATTATCTCGCTTTCCTCGAATATATAGATAGTCGAGACATGCTAGACGCTACATTGTCGGTGATAGTAGCAAGCACCCTTAGAGTAACAATATAAAGAGACCTCACTTTGGGAAATGTTGAAGCAAGTTTTTGACCAAGCTTGACCAAGGAGGTGTGGCCTATAAGCTACCGGCGAATGGAAGGCGAAGAAAACCGTAAAGAAAAACATTATTCCGTCTTTATCTGTTCGCCAACAATTTAGCGTTGGTACCATGAGAAAGAAAGAGACCGGGATACATTCAGATGCCTTACGAAAAGGAGGTTTCCCATTTTTACATATTTATGCGAAATTCTCGTTTATCTCTCTAAGATTAAAAATGCATTAAAACTCATTTCAAACGAAAGTTTATTACATTGAAACAAATAGTGCAAATATTGATTAAATATTGGTGTAAGTTACTTATTGTTTGGTAGGTTAGCATGTTAAATATTTGAGATCAAACTAAAAAAGACGAATTCTTTGATAAATCCCTGTAAAAACTTTTTTTTTTTGGTACTTAGGTTGAAGCACCCATTAACTGCACACATAGCCATATCGTTTTTTTTAATATTGCACTAAATTCACTTAAGTTATCAAATATTTCCGCACTTTTGACTGACATAAGTGACTTGTGTGAAGTTCGTGTAGATTGAAAAGTGGTTACATGGCCTTTAGCCAGCCCCAAATCGTATATTTTTAACAACAATTGTTTGTCTTTTTTTCTCATATGTTTATAGAACCTAGCATAAAGAGAGAGCTATATTTTGCGAGTATGTCAACGATTTGAATCCATATTAGGATGATCTCTTTATATTGTTACTCTAAACAAGTACCACATAGCGGCAGGTCTCAGATATTAGCTTGTCCGGGGCTAGGTCCCTCTCCCCTAATACAACTTATTTCATAATTTCTTCATATTACTTTAAGCCCCGAAAATCTTCAACCCCATTGTTTTCCGATAGTTTTTGTCTTCCAACCAAAGTTTTTCATTTAATTATCCATCTTTTAAAGTCTTATTTTTGGTTAGAGCAATTGGAAGTAAATCATAAAAGTGGAATTTGTACTTCCAAAATATGAATCATTTATGAAAATGCTTACCCCAATTATCTTTATTGTTAAAAAGACTGTGTGAAAGTCAGTCAATAGTCAATTTTACCGTCGCCGGAAAGGCATAAGGGCTGAAGCGCCATTTTGGGAAGTTTATACCAGAGCACTTAAAGTTTTTTGGTTTTACAATAAAACTCGTAAGTCTTCAGTACCTGGCTGGATTTTGAAAAAAAGGTAACTTGATGCTCTCACTGAGTTGCATGAAGCGACAAAAAGCTAAAAAAGTCCCAAACTTGTCACTTGAGTCGAGCCTTCTCCCAAACGGTAAATATATTTTAGATGGCTGAAGGGCCACAAAAGTTTTCAAAATCAAACGAGAGTCAGAGAATTCGATGCATAAATAAAAAAAAAAACTGATCAAAACTGCATATTTAACTCATGACCAGTGTCGCTTAAGCCTTTGTGCTTTTCCAGCGACGATATAATATCAGGAGAAAATAAGGAAAGAGTAGGGTAAATAAAATACAAAAGTTTATACAGGTATCATTTATTCCATCACAAAAAAATCGTCAACATTCGATGGTTATTATTGCCTTTATATTTGTGAAATTTCATAATATTATCATTCTCGATTATGAAATAATTATAAAAGCATGCATTCAACCACAACACGTGATTTTTTGTGATGTTTTCTACAACAGTGTGGTTAATATCAAGTTCCTCAAAATGTAACAAAAAATCACGCGATCAGGTTTCGTGCAATTATTCCGATTTGTTTATTTGCTTTAGTTAGATACATTGATTTATCTTTTAATTTATGTGTTAATTTACTTATTTACGTCAAATGCTTTTTACATTTGAAAACTAATTGTTACCCTTGTTAACTTGCCAAGAAAAAATATAAGTTGCATTAATCCACCGGATTTCAAATATAGAATAATGTCTGTTAAAATACGTTGTAAGTGGGTAGGAATTTGAAAAGAATATTTTTCATATTTGATAATTTCTATTATCACCAGTTTCAATTTTGAAAAGTTCCCACTCATACGTACGTACTCACAAAGGAAAATATTTTGCCCATTTACTTTATTCAAATAAATATATATAGAATACAATACGTATATTTATATGCGTACTGTGGCTAAGAAGGTATTTCGGAAACCCACTCTTTCAAACATTCCCACAAAGAAAATTAAATACTGGTCGAAAATGTACGTGAAATAAAAATGCATGATGATGATTTCGAATGCTTCTAATAAAAGAGTTTTATAAAATCTGAAATGAATAATTAATTGTTTTGTGACACATAAAATGTACCTATGTTATTTTGTTTTTGTGTAGAAGTCGGAAAACTTGTGTATCGCAAAGAAAGGTTTTTTCTGATAGCGCGTTAGTTGATATTATTCTGATGGTGTGATGATACCTTGATTTTATACTAATTTTAAAGATATAAAATAATTGAAAAGATAAGACACGAACCTACATGCAGATTTACATATTATAGAATTCTTATGGATTATGAAACCAACCAAAATGCATTCCATGGAAATATGGCGGCGTGATGTTTTGATGAAGAAATTTGTAACATCTGGTGAGAGTTTTTTTTATATTTAAATAATATCAATAATCTAAAACAAAAAGCCAGAAAAAAAGACAATGATCACAACCGAGACTTGAACTCGGATCCTGTACTCTATCGATGAAATAAATTAAATAATAATATTCATAATTTTCAATGAAAATATGAGATCGATTAAAATGCCACTTTCTAATAAGGTCCCAATGGCTGAACTGGTTAAGGCATTACTCCCGGATAGAGTAGAGGATCCGAGCTCGAGTCTCGGTTGTGACCATTGTCTTTTTATTTTCTGGCTTTTTCTGGTTAATACTTGTGTTTTAGATTATTGCTTTTATTTAAATATTTTAAAAAAAACATCAATGCTTTAAAGTTATTTCCATTCTATTCATTTCAAGAGTTTTTTTTTATTGATTAGTTTATTTTTGAAAATTGATGCTTCCCGTTTTTATAAAACGATTCCACGTGTTGAGAGGCAACAGAAGGAATGAAATGAATAATATATTAATTGTATTGTTTGCATATTTATTATTAGCATTTTCAAAAGTGTTCGAATTTCGAATGCTACAAAGTACAAATGTCTAATGACCCATAAAGGGTTCAGTGAGATAAACTGTAGCAAGTTGTCAATATAGTATTTAGAAAATGTAAGTGCATTTTAGTATCTATGCTGCGAATTAAAAATCATAATAGCTGGTGTTTATTTGTTTATAATAATATTAGTCTGTTTATAGCCTACAAACTGGTAAACACGGTATTTTGTTATCAATAAAATAACGCGAATTGTTGGATGTTTTGTGACTTAATTGACAGTTCGCCATGTTATCGTTGTTTATTGAAGTGCTGTAATCACCCAGTCCTATCCAGTATAAAAATATCTTCGGCGAACAAAGCGCGATAACCCCAATCCCCGCTGAGTAATATAATAACGATAATATATTGTCACTGATAAAACACCCGTAATAAAATAATGTGTCTTTAGTGGTATCGTGCCAAGTTTTATTCGATTTATCGATCAATAACAAACTTATCGCGGTACAAACTACAGTTATTAAATATAATACGATACTGTATCTCCAAGCTTTAAAAATAAGCAAGAATTATAATCAAATCATTATGAATCTCTCTTGCAAAATTAGATTTATCTAGAATATGATGTCGGATTTTTCCATGCGAATTCCATATCTAAAAAGAAAAAACACATTTCAATCAATGACTTTACATAAATATAGACACGTTGTAGCGCTCTCAAAGTGGCAAGCAATAATCACGCTAGTTGGTGTGATCGGTGTTTAAGCCGATTTAGTACTAAACGGTCACGCGTCGCTTGAGGTCGTTTCAGGCAAGTATGGAACGCGGTCCGAACTTCGGATCTGTTTCGTTCATACACATATATTCTATGAATGTCTATCTTTGTCATACATGATATTTGAATGATGAATTTACTGGTAACGTGTGTGTTTTGCTTGCCACATTTTGTGTTAATATTCTAAAGCTATAACGTGTCTACATATGTAACGTCATTGGTTTCAATGACAAGAAAGTCTATGGGAAAATGCTTGTATTTCTTCAAACACAATAATAACATTGATGGCTAAATTTTTTTTATTTTTGGTGTTTGAAAGAGAGATTACGAAAACAGCGTGCAATATAGTTGTGGAAGATGAATGCTTGTAGAAAATGAATGAGTTTGTGTATTTGGGAAGTTAGTTTAAGAGATATGGAAAGGCTGATAAGGATATTGAAAAAAGGGTGAATGCAGGAAACTCCAAAAATGGGGCACTGAGCACAGTTGCGGCAAATAAAAAAAAATGGCAAAAGGAGCGAAACTAGCAGTCGACTGTGGAGTGCTTATACCAACACTGATGCATGACAGAAAGACATGGAACTGGCAGAGGAAGGATGAAAGTAGATTGAATGCTGTAGAAATAGATCTCTGAGGCGTATATGTGGTGAAACCATGGTGTGGCCGTGTTAAAAATGCGAATATCCGAAAAGAATGCAAGGATGATGTAAGCGTAATGAATACGACTAAGAAAGGCACGCTTAGATGGTTTAGGCATGTAGAGCGGATGAACGAAGAAGGAACGTAAGGAGAATATATGATGCAAAAGCGAATGGTAGAAGAAGTCGGGGACGCCCGAGCAAGACCTGGAACGATCAAGTGATTCAAATACTTGACACACAGAATAGTATTATGAGACGATGTATGAATGTGAATGAAGCAAGGAGTTTGTGCCAAGACAGAGTTGTGTGACAGTACATCCCCCCTGCATGCGCCAACAGAAACGACGCGATGGTTGGTTAGTTATTTAGTCTAAGTCAATGTCTGCGTTTAATCTCTCCTATCATCCAAATACATGTTGTAATTTTATCATTTCCCTCTTTTTCACCTATTTTTATAAAATCCCAGCCACACCCAGATCCGGAATACAAGTTAAACAAGCACGGCATGACGGACATCCTTTCTGCATATCCCCGCAGAAACGGCGTGATAGTTAGTTAGTTATTTTTTTATTTAAATAAAATATACGAGGCCTGTTTAAAAGAAAAGGTGAATTTTGAATTTTCGCGGGCTGTGTACATTCGATTATCGATTTTTTTATTGTTGTTATGTTGGTACACATATGTTTATCATATGTTAGCATTATCAGCCATTTTGGATTAGTGGTTTGTTTTTGACAGCTGGAAAGGTTAGTCACGTTTTTGTGTGCTCCTTGATTTTTACTTTTGAAAAAAATGGATCAAGGAATAAAATCCATGATTTGTTTTTCCACAACTCCAGGACGCTCATCGTCATTAGCATCTTCTCGGCCTTCTGTGAAGCGCTTGTACCACTTATAAACACTTTTCAGAAGGCCGAGAAGATGTTAATGACGATGATACATACATATGTATGGTGTTTCATAAGTAATGTGGTTTATCTAATTTACAAATAAAAAAAATCATTGGCATTTAAAACAAGTATTAAAGGCGACGCGATTTGTAAACTCCGAAAAAGAAAACTTAACTCTGGTAAAGTAAGAATGAATTAATTTGCCTTGTAAACTACGCACAGGGACCCTTTTTTAATAATAATTTATGAATTAATGAACATGTAATAATATACATTTAAGAAACAGCTTGCTTTATGTTATATTATGCATAACAACCGTTTCATCTTTCAAAGGGCGGAATATATCGTCGCCGATGACGCAAAAGGGCTGAAGCGCCATTTTGGTAAGTTTACACCGGAGCACTTTAAAGTTTTTTTTTTCTAATAAATTTCATAAGTCTTCAGTACCAGGTTGGATTTTGAAAAAAAAAGTTAACTCAGATAACTCAATGCTCTCACTGAGTTACCTGAAGCGACAAAAATCTAAAAAAGTTCCAAACTTGTGTCGCTTGAGTCGAGCGTTCTCCAAATGGTAAATATATTTTAGATGTCTTAAAAGCCACAAAAGTCTCCAGAATCAAACGAGAGTCAGAGCATTCGATGCAGAACAAAAAAAAGATCAAAACTGCATATTTAACTCATTTTTGATCAAAGTGTCGCTTAAGCCCTTTTGTCTTTCCAGCGACGATATTTTTTTTGTATTTTTGCTTCTAATTATGTTGATTGCACGCAATCGCTATTTTTTTAATGAAACCGACCCGTGTTATTCAAAAATGTTCCATTCAACTGTTTTACGTAATAATTCCGGGATTCGAGGATGAAGCGTCCTTCACCCGTGAAGGACAAGTCCCCTAACCCTAGCACTTTTCCGCCCCCATTCGCCCGAGCCTGTAAACACCCACTCTACCCTCCGCGTATTGATCCGGACTCCGGAGTATATCACCCTTCATACATGATGTCTACATTAATGTCTATGCAATATGCTACAGCACACCCTTTCCTGACAGACCAAATTTAGCGTGAACATTATTCTTTGATTAAAACTATTTTATATTTTCTCGGTTACATTTTTTGTACCCCAACATTATTCATAACAAACTAACTCGACGGTGTTAATGTTTCCAAAGAGCTTTTTTAAATGTTTCACGCCATTATTTTGTGTTGTTTATTTATTCAATTACAAGATTGTACGCTTACAATCTCAGAGCAATAATATACAAGAGAGAGCGCTGCTGTAGTCAGTCTTGATGAGCTTTTCCGGACTCGGCTAGACCTGGGCGTGGCTAGGACTAGGGCTAGGGTATTTATACATCAATTCATAGCACATGTCGACCTAATGTTTTTGTTTATTCGTATTACCACTTGTTCACAGTATTGTTATGAACAAAAATATAGCATATAACATTAAAAAAACCGTTGAGTCATGTTAATTTATGTCGCATATACAAACGTGTGGGCGGAGTCAACGGATACGCGGGACACGAAGAACACTCTTACAATACTTTAAAGCGGTATGATAATTTGGGAAATTTTGTTGTCTCTTTCTTTCTCATGGTGTACGACGTAAAAACCCGAAGAAAGTGTTTTTTTTTTAAGAAAGACAAACATTCCCGGGTTACGAATAACCTGACAATATTTGAAAAACTCCTACTGCCATCATAAGAAGCGGAAGATGTTACTTGTGCAATGATGGAGGACTTAGCCAGCAGAGGAACTGAACGCACGACGCCCGGGTGGGAATCCGACGCGTTTGCCCACTCAGCTACCGACCGGTCATTTATCCCAAGTTTGTATAGGTTGGGTAAAAACTCAGAGTAACAATATAAAGAGACCATACTAATTTGTGACAAATCGTTGACAAACTCGCAAAATATAGCTCTCTCTTTATGCTCGGTTCTATAAGCATATGAGAAAAAGAGACAAACAATTGTTGAAACCTATACACGATTTGGGGCGGGCTAAATGAAATGTCTTCATTATTTAATCCGCACAAACTTCAGACACGTTTGCACTGTCAGGCGAACGGACTGTCAAAAGTACGTAAATAGTTAAAAACTTGAGTTATTTTTTGTGTAATATCTAGCAAAAACATCATGGCCACATGTTCTATGCTTGTTGCTTTAATCGAAGTACAAAAGGACCAAAACAAACAGTTTTCACACGTATGTACCATAAAAATCGTCTTTTTTTAGTTTGATCTCAAATATTTAACATCCTAACCTACAAAACAACTACCAATATGTAATTAATCTTTGGACTATTCGTTCCAATTTAATAAACTTCCGTTTGAAATGAGTTTTAATGGATTCGTAATATGTTTAGCTTAAAAATATTTACGAGAATGTCAAAAAATTTTCAAGAACGGGGGAATTCCCCTTTTGTACGGCTTCTAAAAAGTATCGGTCTGTACATGATACTAACGCAAAATTGTTCGCGAACAGATAAAGACGGAATAATGTTTATCTTTACGGTTTTCTTCGCATCCGATTGGCTGGAAGCATATACGTCATACCTCCCTTGGTCAATCCTTGGTCAAAAAGTGCGGACAAAATTTCGCAATGTTAGGTCTCTACGTTACTCTAAGGGTAAAAAGAATTAGCCCTCTCTCCATATATTGTTACTCCAAGCTTATAATCGATATATTTTGGTATGCGAGAAAGAACAGACGCTGAAAGCAAATGGTTCCTTTATTGATTCCCGGTTCTGGCACTAGTTTTGTTAATGAAACTATTACTCTGCTAATAATTTATACTAGCAGATAAAAACCCGCTCCCGCGTCACGACACACACATCAAAAGGAACATAGTGAGTAAATCGTGAAGGACTATTATCGGAAGAAAATTTGAAACTTTTGTATGTATGAGCAATTTTTCCATCGAACGTTGCAGAAGACGGCTTTCCGGTATTAATACTATCAGAAGCGTCACTTTCGAGAGGTATCACCTCAGAATGCTATACAAAACCAGAAAATAAACATAATAGTATAACTGGAAGTAAGAGGAGAGTTCAAGTATTGTCAGGTTATTCTATTATATATCAGAGCTAAACTTAAAACTCATCTCTTCAGAAAATCATACCCATAAATAACAGATTTGGTCTAATTTAGCTAGGATAGGCTAGGCTAGCCCGTTAGCTTCTAAACTCACCTGTATAATATTAATTCATGTGATATTCGCTAAATTCTCAATCTACTGCTAAACAAAAGTTCTAAACTTTTTCACAGCCATCGACATATTTATGTTATCGATATACTCGTATATTAATATTAACTCAAATGTGAATATCATTAAATAAACGGTAATTCTAGCTATAGTTTTAGGTGTTTCGATAATTTTAGCCATAGTTTTTAAGCTTTGCTAAGCGCCCTTGAGGTGATATTCCACAAAAATGGCGCTGTATAAATTAGGCAAGTATTTTTATTATTATTCGTAACCCGGGTATGTTATGATTTTTTTTTAAATATATATTTTTTGACAATTCAAAAATGAAATAAATTGATTTGGTAACAAATGGCTAATTTTTAGGTATTTGTTACCAAATCAATTTATTTCATTTTTGAATTGTTAAAAGATGTTATTATATCGTTATCAGGGCACAACTATTTATAATGTACCGTTTAATAAGTTACTTCATTTTATTGTGATGTTTTAGTGATAACGTAATTGGGTGTGATTACATTTTCAACGAGTTTTTGTTGATTACAAATAATAACTACACGTTTAGTTACAGCTATTTTATCTCAGAAGGTTATGTAAAAATAATAAAAAAACGCGATTATAATATTGAATGTTTTTCTAATGTTCGGTAACATATGCTTCTGTAAAAAGTGTTTGGTCGTTTTATTTTAAAATGTTGTCTTTTATTTGTTTTTATTTGGGAGAAAACACAGATAGACATTAATAAATAAACAATATTAAACATTAAGTACAGAGAATTTGTCTGCATTCTAACTATTTCTCACGGATTAAGAAGAGCTTTCCCTGTATGAGTTTTTTTAAACCCATTTGGGAATAATATATTGTAATATTTTTGTGATATATTATCAATTTAAATCAAATAAAAACATTTAGTAACAAACAATGGTAAAATAATAATACTTCAATGAATTTGGCACAAGTTAGCAATATTATTTCAACACATAAATAATCTACTTTCACATTTTTAAAATAATCTAAATTATCGAAGGAAGCAAACACTTTGTAGCTGGACATTATAATTTTAAAAATAATTTTTGTTTTTAAGCCACTTTATTTACTCCCATAACAATAAAATAAATCAGGAAATAAAACCGTTAAACATATTATACATTAAATAAATGATGTAACCCATTGTAAAACAGGACAAAGCATCAGAGAGGGGTTGGTAAATGGAACATTCTTAAAACAGTTAATTCTATTGTTTTTTTAAAATAAACAATAAGTGGTTAGTTTTAATTAAATTTCAGCAAATTTTTTAAACAAACAATTAGAATTAATAAAAGTCCGATTTTAAGAACTTCCTTCCATCCCCAAAAAATCTCTACCTACTCCATTACCACCCCATAAAAAATTTATAATATTTAATTTAGTATATACTTATACGTTCCTTTGATGAAGGTTAAGTCTAACCGAAACCGGTCGAATTGTTATGTGTATAAATAAAATGTTAATCTATTTGAGGTGCTATGTTTACTTAAAATTACTCCCAATTACTAAAATAAATAATTAAACCTTTCAACATAATATCATTAAATAAATATGTAACCCATGTAGATCAAGATACTGTAAACATTATCAGATATATTTTTTTAAATAAACAATAAGCAAGAGATTTTGAAGGTGGTGGCAGTTTTGTCGAAAAGAAAACTTCCGAAAAATTATAATGTTGTTCAGTGTGGTAGACTAATGAATTGAATAAATGTCTGGTGAATTAACGCAGCTACGCATTACGTGAACAGGTATGGTGTGGGTTACGTGTGTAAATAGCACCACGTAGTCCAATAGTCTGCTGTGTGCTGTGTTCTATACGAAGACATCACGTTAATGTAGTACGTACCTACCTGCCTTCGGGTTTGCTTTTCACAACAAAGTTCTGAATCTCCGACGTTGCCAGCTCTGCCGCTACGTGACCTGTGCCAATACTTGCATGGCGGGAACAGCTGGCGGGGGGGGTTTGTTTTTGTCGTGCGAGCAACTGCGCAGTTACTTGTATGACCCGTCTGCGCGAGAAAATCCGCAAGAACTAAACAATTCAAGCGAAAGGAACAGAGGCATCAAATCAACACAATACGCTGCACACGTGTTGCTGGGACATTTTGATTCGTTCGCCGGACGCCTCGGTATTGTGGCTCTTAAATCCCCTCATACGGCCACCAGTTTCCGCGGAGCTCTCGTTTCTAGAGCTACTGCCTGCTACTGCGTAATTCGGCTCTCAATGTTGATGGTACTTTTCTTTTTATTTAAATATACTGGTATTTTTTTCGAGTTTATTTATTCTAGTACTTATCCGATGAAAATGCACACCGACTCCCCCTTTGATAAAATGTTATTACTATTAGCCTCTGGTTTTCAGATCAATATAATTTAACATTGCTCTCTGTTTTATTATTGAACATTAAATGAATTATTATTTCCAATTATAAGCAACGTTGTACTAAAAAAATACCTATAAATTAACCTATACCTACCTACCTAACAATTATGTTCAAGGCATGTGATGAATGATATAAGAATATACCTCTAAAAATATATTTTATTAATGTGACAAGACCCGAAAATAATAATTGTATCCCTAATCCATATTCGCTAGGAAAATTTGTTGTTGTATTGCCAGTAATGCCACTGTAATCTTTATTCATTATCCCAATCAAAACATGGAAGATTCAAAATATTATTGTGGTGTTATTTTTACTACAATCCTCTCCCCTCCTCACCCGGGCAATCTCGGCAACCCTCGGTAACATTCGGCCAGACTCGGCTGCCGCCTCCCGTGACGTGCGGAGTTGCCAAATATGGTATTACTTATATAAATATGCTACGGATATAGAAGAAAATTCTCCACAATTTAACAATAGTAATAATGTAAAACATTGTTATGAGATTAAAATTTAGAAGATCTAGTAAGTCAATTAAACCAATACGCAATACATAAATGTAGATATTGTGTTTTTGTAACAGTAAAGTCGAAATGTTACCAATCACAAGAAAAATCTACCCCATCCTACCCTAAAAGGAAAAAAAAGAGAATGACTGGAAGAGGTGAAGTATTACTCGCTTTGTTAGGTATTCGAAAGTATTAGTACTGTTCTGTTTATTAGCTTGCTTAAATATTATATTAAAATATTAGGTAAACCTTTACGATTTACATCTGTTACACAATATAACTTAAAAGAAAATATTTAGGCAAAATATATAAATAGACTCCTCCATATTTTGTATACGTACGACCGGCCTTCGTACTAACAATATATGCGGGAATCTGAAGTCGAGAAAATCAATAACGCCCTCCAAGGCAGACTGACGGCAGGCAAGCCTTGTTATTTTTAAGACCCCGGATTGAAGTTTCTAAAAATACTTTATCTCGATATTGAATTAAAACTCAATATTTAGCTAATTTACTTCCTAATAAAGTTCTCGCATATTAACATGTACAACAAAACATGTATATGAGAGACCGGGGGCAGTTGTACCAATATTACGTTTTATTTTCTCCGCAGTTATAAACATTATGAAAAAAATTCCTAGCTCAACGGAAGCTATTAAGGATGACCACAGTATTAGTTTTTAAACAGATCGTTGCAACTGACCCCAACCCCGGGATCAATTGTACCAGCAGGGGAAATTGATTAAAACACATTATTTTACTTTAAAATATGAAGAAAATAAACTTCGTACAATACAAAATGTATCTAATCACCATAAAACGCTAATAATATTCGTCAGTTCAAGTGTTATCGTATACTTTTTTACTATTTTAATACAATGAAATGATAAAACATATTCATATGTTAGCATGCTTAAATATTTAAAAAAAAAAACGATTTTCTCTCGTATAAGACCAATGTGGTACAATTTCCCCCTACCGATAATTTTAAATTGAAATGTAACATGTTTGTTGTTACTTGCTCATAAACTATTCTAAATCCATCATAAAATAAAAAACTCAAATATCCAAAGAAATGTGCGATGGTAAAGTGGGTAAAAAACAAGCTACAGAAATCGTAATATCAAACTCTAAATGCGATCACAAAAACTTACTTTCGGGATGCGAAATATTTATTTTTAACTGTAAAAGTTGCGTTCCGCCAGGTCTTGCGGGCTTTTAGGATAGGTCCGCACTTGTTAAATGTATCCCTTAACACGTAATATAAAACATGTTTTTCTTAATTTGATTTTTTGTTCTCACTTACATACATTTTGTATTTCTTTTATAATTTCCATCCAACCAAACTGTCAAATTCGTCATAATTCAGGGACAACCCTCATGGCTAACTAACTAACTAGGCGGGCAAAAAAAACTATTATTGTGGCAACATTGTTTTTCATGAAATATATATATATATATTTATATATATATATATATATATATATATATATATATATATATATATTTATTTTACTTAACACTTTTTACTTTAACAGCGTGCAATATAGTTGTGAATGATGAATACTTGGAGCAAGTGGATGAGTTCGTGTATTTAGGAAGTATGTTTACAAGAGACGGAAAGACTGATAAGGATATTGAAAGAAGGGAACGAATGCAGGAAACTCCATTAATGGAGGACTGAACGCTGTTGGGGCAAATAAGAAATTGTCCAAAGAAGCTGAAGCTAGCAGTCCACAATGGAGTGCTTATACCAACCCTGATGTATGGCAGTGAGGCATGGAACTGGCAGAGGAAGGATGAAAGTAGACTGAATGCTGTGGAAATGAGATCTTTGAGACGGATGTGCGGTAAAACCATGGCGACCGTATTACAAATGTGGATATCCGGAAAGAATGCAAGGCTGATGTGAGCGTAATGGATAGGATTAAGAAAGGGACGCTTAGATGGTTTGGGCATGTAGAGCGAATGAACGAAGAAAGGAGTGTGAAAAGAATATATGATGCGAAAGTGAATGGAAGAAGAAGTCGAGGACGCCCGAGAAAGACATGGCACGATCAAGCAAATCAAATACTTGAATCGGGTCGTGTGAAGAGTCAGAATAACAGAAGAGTATGTATGAGACGATGTATGAATGTAAATGAAGCAAGAAGTGTGTGCCAAGACAGAGTTGTATGGCGGTCCGTCCTCTCTGCCTACCCTTGCGGGGAAACGGCGTGATGGTTAGTTAGTTAGTTACTTCAATAGTTAAAAGTGTTTCGCTTTGGTACTATGTCCCTGGTACAGTTGCCCCGGTCTACCCTAAATTATCAGCAAACTACTGGTTTTATTTTTAGTGCAGTCATCATCAGTCAACAACCAAAAATAAATAAATGTCAACTTCGATATGTAGGTATGTGGAAATTGTAAACAAAACGTAAAATTTATATTCCAAAAATATAACCTACTAACATAGCCATGTCATAAGAATGAGAAACAAAATAACGATAATTGGATAAGGGCCAAAATTTAGTGGTGCCAACACTACTAAATTCCTGTTTACCCTTTATAAAATGTTCATAATGATTTTTTCGAAGAAGTTCTTTATACGGCCACCAGTGTCCAAAAATAACAATATGGTAAATTTTCCCAAAATAACAACAAATTACAAACGAAAACACTCACAAAATGATATAATAAAGGAACAAATAAGCAGTAGATTTTAAGTGTCCAATAAAGTTAAATTATTTGCGTGGGTAGATAATCTGACCATTATAATCACCATGAATCGCGTAACTAAATTAAAGTTATGATAATATTGTGCAGAGTAAAGGCACACGCTAAATTTGAATACCTATATACGAGTATAAGTATACATAATTGGTAAGATCAGTATTAGGGTAAATACGTCCTATAAAGCAATTGCATTAATTCAAGATCCTTCATTTTTCTTTCAAATAATCCGAATGTTACGAATTTTTGCTTTTGAACTTTGAACTTTGAATTTATTTGTTCACAGAGATCCTAAACAATGAGTTTACTGGCTCTAACATAATTATAAAGACCTGGTCTATAGATACTTTACGGTTGTGATTATTTTGAGATGGATGGGAAATTTGTGACTCTTAAAAACTATACTGCGGCTGTGTGTGCAGGTTATCATTATCCTTACGTAGGACATTCTTTGGTTTGACATATTTGAATTTATCGTTTTCGCTGTAATTAGCGAGCGTGTTTATCGTGGGATTTGAGTGACCTTTTAGGCCGCCGTAAAATTTAGAAGCCTGCGTGACAATAAAATCTTCTATCAGCGGTATATTGGAATCGTTATGGATTTTTTTAGAGATTTTATCTCCATTTAGGCGCATTTAGCGCGAGTCTAATGACTTTGTTTTGAAACTTTTGAATGACTTTAATGTGATAGCTTGGTTTAGCATGTCCCCAGATTGGACATGCGTAAGAGAACCCTGACCTTATGGTCGATTTGTATAAGAGTAATTTGTTATCCGTTGATAGACGATGAATTTTTGCTCGGACGTAGACGTCATTTTATAGTCAAAATCTACGAATTAATGAATTTCCGACTATTGAAATATTCGGTTATTTCGAATCGATATCTCGTTTACGCACATCACTAATTTATGAGATAATATACCGACTTCCACAGATCTCTCCCTTACTATATTTTTTACGTAAATTAATTCCACACATAAATTTATCAGAACATTGTCAGTGAACATAGAAGTTTTGAAAATATACCCAAAGCAGGCAGGATTCCAGACTTCCAGCACCTCGTTAATAACGGGAATTCAAAGTAGGCACGGAATCGACAAGAAAAGATGACGTGGGAGTCAAGACTTTATCAGATTTTCGAGCAGACGGAGAGTTTATTCAATCAAATTCCATGTTATCAAACATATACATAATTATACTTGATCAAATGTGACATTATTAAGAACGTTGTTGGGTGCCCAATTTGTCTGCAGCAGTGTTTAGGTAAGTGATTCCCAAAGTGGGCGACGTCACCCCTTGTGGGCGCTGGAGAGATCCAGGGGAGCGGTGGAGAGATGCAGGGGGGCGGTGGTTGCCTCGGCGGAAACAGGGGAGATTGAAGGGCAATAGGGCGTTGAAAAAATATGGTTGACTCAACATTTTTTACTCGACTAAACTTATAGATGCAGTGATGCATGCAATAATCATAATATTTACGAACTATCCATGTTTCATTATGTTTTAAAATGCTTTATTTACCAAGCGAAAAAATGCTTATTATACAAGGTGTCTGGGGGTAAACTTTTGGAGGTGATTATTCTAAATGATAGTAGAAGTAAAAATTCAAACTTCTAGAAATCTGTAGTGTAATAATAATATTTGGATAATTTTTATAGCGCCGTTTTTGTGAAAAATCACCTCAAGGTCAATCTTAACCGATAATTAATTTACCGGTAGTGGAGAGTGGCAACGTCGCATATTTCTTTTCGATCGGTATCCATAACTTCCAGAATTTAATGCACTTTACCCACGGACACCCTGTATTATAAGAATCGATCGATTTTCATGTTTTTTTTTAAATTACTTAATATTTTAAGATTTGTAAAAACGTGATAATTTTCCTGGAGGGGGGGAGGAGGACCCAAGAGAAAAAAAAAGTTTTAAAAGGGGGCGGTGGGCCAAATATGTTTGAGAAATTCTGCTTTAGAGCTTTTACTATTCAGAGATAAAAAAAAAAACAATTTTCAACAATTGCATCGCACTAAAAGACGCGTTTTGAACAGAGCTTCACACAAACACTTCAATAAATCTTTCCAACAGTGATTTGATGCATAACATTTTTTATGAACTAATGACATGTTTTTTTTCAGACTCAAAAACTACGTAGATTTTTTAAAATCCGGTGTTATTTTTTTTCCCCGGGTTGAGAGAGATTTTCCTAGTCTAAGATTTACGTAAAATGAATACAAAAACGTGCTGTGTACGGTATAAAAATTCAACTTTACAGATACACGCTGTGTACGGTATGAAAATTCAACTTTACAGATAGCCAAAAGAAGAGCGAACAATTTTGAATAATAGATTTTATTTAAGTATTCAAAATATCTACAGCAGCCATGCCCCGACTGCAAAGTTAAGTGTGTCGATATGTAAACGCTGTGACCCAGCGGTCCCAGTGCACCACTCAGTGATGAAACTGTTTTCTACCTAGGGTTTAGGTCAAAAATACCACCACAAAACCAACAAATTTGAACATTTCATAATCAAATCCTTTTTTAATAAATAAGTTGTAATATATAAATTTATTTTCACAGCGTTATGCGCTGCAACAAAAAAAAACTCCCGTCTGAACAGTGAATACAAAATTATTTTTCATCACGCTAAATAATCCTGGTGCAGACAGGACGCATTTTGGGTGTTTATTGTACAGTGTACACAGACCTTAATGTTACACTTTTTTTTACATATCTGGCACAAAAAATAATGGGGCCAGTCTTCGCATACAAACTTAGTTTCCTGTTTTCTTTACTCGATTTACATAGACTTATCAACACTCCATTTACCCGCAGGGATAATCAGAGAGGATAGAAGCCACACACATACAATTGTTATTTCTTCATTCACATTCATACCTACACTTGCCTATTTATTCTAAACTGTCGAGTATTTAACTATTCGTAAAAAGCATTTACTTTGTGGCTTGCCATATTTATATTATAAAACAGATAAACTTTGTTTATAACCACCTCCTAAAATAGCACTTGAAATTCTTCACTCATTCCATGACAAACTAGAACATTGTGAAACTATCATTTTTTTAATTATTCTACTTGTACTCACTGTCACTTACCTCTGAACAGGTTCTTATGACCTAGTGAGGTAGGTAATGTAAAGAAAATAATGTAAGAAACAAAAAGTCAATAAATAAAATAAACTTTACTATAATATATAATAATAAAGTGGTTATAAACAAAGTGTATCTGTTTTATTTATAAGTATTTAATTCTCTTGATTATGGCATCCTTTTTTTTACCTCAATAAACTTTTGCAGGTTTATTTATTTTATCAATTTTGATTACTGCCTCTACTGTGCCTACATTTTTCTAAATGTACAAAACTTTTTATTTATTTATTAATTTAAATAAATAAAAATCCTATGATTTATAGTAAAGACCTATCACTAAACATAACTTGTGTTGAAAATGGAGCTACCCGCTTTGAGTATCGAACCGGCCCGTCCAACTGGCAGTCGAGCGTCCTACCCAAAGGGCAATGGACCACCATATTTAACGTCAGCAGATAAAACAGCAGGAAGATTGTCCCCTCCATTAGACAGCAGGTATTTGAAGAGCTTAACATGGGGAATGTATTAATTCAAACCTAATAATATTATATAGCAATATAATTTTAAGCAAGTTACCAGATTAAAAATACATATATTTATAGATGGAAAATAATATGAATTTGTTTGCATAAAATGAATAATAGAATGGCATACAACCTTATTGTAGTTTCATCACTCTCCGCTGCGCCAGGACAACTCTGCACTACGGGCTGCCGGAGGAAGGGCCTCCAAGGTGTCTCCGCTCATCAGGTCGGGGGGGAGTGGCTGTCATCGGTCATCAAAACAGCACCGGGTGATTGTCATCAGCCAACAGAGCGGAGCCAAGCGATTGTCATCAGTCATCTGGTGCGGCTTTGTGTTTTGACCTTTGTAACCTTTTTTGTTTGACCATTTGAACCATTCGATTTATTTGTAATTTGCAAATTGAAATATTTGGGGCCCCCAAAGGGGCCGGAAGGGAAAGGACGGGAGGAGATAGGAAGGGAGGGGGAGGAACAGGGATGGAGGAGGGTATCCCCCACACCATAGGAACATTTCTCGAGGATTTCTGGATTTATAAGTAGTCTAAAAACATCAGTACAATCTAATTTGTCGGACTTGTTGGAGTTTTGTCTTCCAATATCACAATTTCCTTTTTTTACATCACTTGGGTCAGTGGAGAAACAGTTTGTTTGGAGTAGGTAGAGAAATGGGTGATTCCAGCCAGTTGGCAGGTGCCAGGTGGGAGGTGGGAGGTGGGTGATATGCCAAAGTGGACAGGTACTTTAGTCTTGCGCAGATGGAAGGATCTAGCTTGAGGACACTGAGTGTACGAGGAAGGAGATGAAGCAGTGTCGGAAACACTGCGGGGGAAGAACTTCAGCGACGGGGCGCAGCTGCTGGATGCTCCTTTTGGTGGCTTCTTTCTTGATTCCAGGCCGAAGTGTTCTTCCGAGGTGAGTATGAATTATGATAATTCGATTTGCTTAATAGTATATGCCTTAAAATTAACATACAATGTCTCTTGTTCAGTTAAAAAGAATGAATATCCTATTTTTGTACATCACAGTTATAGATTCAGATCTTCCCAAGTTTCGCAACAAGTACAATGTAGTATTATTACAAAAAGTGAAATACTATGAAAAGGAACCACAATGGCTTCTTGAATTTTAAATGATTAATTGACGGAAAATCAGAACTGAGATCATATAATATTACACATACAATATGAAAATAATGATTATCTTTAAACAGTCATATAAAGTTTATCGATATAATTTTATCGAACCGAAAACAAAATTAAGCCAAATATTTGCAATAATAAACAAAAACATCTTCATAATAACCCAAATTACATCTATCATCGGGTGGGTGGGCGGCCGTATGCCCTTTCGTACTTTTACAGAAATTATAAATCCACGCATTCGTCACACATTCACTCGATTGATATCTATGATACGCTTTTGTTTTACAAGGAATTTTAATACAAACATTTTAAATATGATAACTTTCATTTGTTTCCACACCCGGAGAGCCGCCAGAAGGGTGCTCCTTAAAGGTGTCTCTAAACAGATTTACAATTTCATTATTTCACATTATAGATTTACATTGGAATTAATAAAATGAAAGTGTAAAATAAAAACACAGATGTCAATCACAGGTTACATACATGCTAACACAACACACTGACAAGTATTGTAATTGCAGCAGGCTGCTGGCGGCCGGAGGGGCGGAGGGCCCGTGGATGACGGGGCCCTCCCGACTTGCTCGGCTCGCCCACAACTTAATATATTGGTCTCTTCCCAGGACATGTGTAGTTACATGTATATTATATTCTCTCGTCCCCGGGCTCCAAAACGGCTGGGGACAAGCTTTAAAATTGTCAAATTTAAATGAGTAATACATTTTTGTACTGTTCGTATTCCAAACATGCCTTTTCTTACTTCATCAAATATCACATGCGCAACTATCACTTCCACCAAATGTAACATAAGGGAAAATATTGTCATTACAATTGTTGGTACATATATTTAAAGTCCACAAGAGATGCGGATTTCTGGATTCCTAAAACACAATTGTGATGAAAATATTTAGCTCTTAGTAAAATAATAAAAAAAGAGTTTATTTGATATACCTATGAGCAGATGGAAAGATGTTAAGTTAGGAAGGGATGTTAAGTCCTCCCATTATGGGAGGAGCCCCCTCCTATTGCCAAATCCAGTCTACTAACTTTAGCACGAGCCCGGGGGCCGCGCCGCACACACAAGCCTCTACGAGACATTTGACAAAATTGTACTCAACGGAGTTAGCTCGGTGACACGTTGAGGTTCGCTCTAGTCACTTGGCATTTCCCTGCCGCTGCATATACTCACACGACGCCTCAGCAATGGAATGTTACAGAGCGTCTCATTCAGCCTTCACAAGTATGCGGGACCTTCGCTACCGTGCGGCCAGCGGCCATGTACAATATGCCGCGTGCCGGCACCGAGCGTTACAATTTGTACTTTACACTGGACAGGTTGTCCCGCTGATACGCACTCACACTTGCCTGTCAACCATACTTCAAATAAACATATTGTCGCTGTCACATTCTCCATTCATTGGCTATCAATGAGGCGGACCAATCTCCTCGGAGAGGGTTGGATGGGAGCATCGACCTCACCACGGACGATGGCTGTGGCGGCTGCGGTGCGCCCATCCAACGCTTCAGACATTCACATTGGGAAACCACGGCGCGCGGGCACATGTATTGATTTATATAAAACTAACATGTCGCCCCGCCAGCAGTGTTACACAGTGACTATGACTAACAACTTACGCAGTACTAAAAGAAATGCATTGGGCCGGAGCGCCAGCCCGCCGCTTCACCGCCAGCGTTTAATAAAAGATAAAATATTTTTTTGCCTCCTTCCCACCGGCGGTGCGAGGGAGATTTTTATAATTTTATTTAGATACAGAAGAAGAATGAGGTGAATGGAATACATACAGTGGACTCTCGTCCACGGGAGAAGGGGAGGTAAAGAATAAGCTGGCGGTGAAGCGGGGGGGGCGACCGGATGTTTGTACGTAGGAGGAACGTTCCCTGGGTGTCTTCACATTGCTAACAGAAAGCCAATTCTCTCACAGATCTACCGTCATTATAATCGTTTACGACTTCACCTATTTCCGCCCAATAATAAAAATGGCATCTATAAAAGAATAACAAAAAACTATATTTTCCGGTATAACTCACAGAATTAGCTTCCTTGGGGCATTTGGCGAATGACGCACCATCGAACAATTTTATCAAATATCACAGTTGTAACTTCATTTTTCATAGATTTCATAGGCAAACTAATTCTAATAATTACATTCAATCGATTTTATCTTCATTGCTCTCAATTCTGAGAGGGGTTCCTTTCTATACAGTTTACCCCGGGACAACTCCGAGGGTCACTCTTATAACAAAGAAACAATACAGCCAATATTAACCAACAATCTTAAAGAACTACGCTTCTTTGATTTTATGTTTTCTTGTTAATATTCTAAGCTCTACTGTTTGAAATCATAATATATGGATTTAAAGCCAAAACATTGTTATAAAAATGACATTAGCAGATTCAAAAAATTTGCTCTAGATATTTCTTCGTACTGTAATCTGATTTAATAAAAAATATCTCATTACTATATTAAAATTAAAATTTAATATAAGGATAAAGTTAACGATTTGATTTAATAAAATAAGTGAAAATGACACAAGTTTTCCTCTTTTCCCCTAAAAACATGGAAGAGGAGAAATTGCCATCAGAACGGTATGTACATGCACAACACGTACAGAGTCGAGAAAGTAAAAAGTAAACCTAGGATGTAAAAAGATAAAGCTCCCCAGCGACCACGGTGGTGTACAAGTCACAAGATAAAATAATAAAAGCTGGCAGCTCTGTCTTTCCACAACGGACACCCCATCTCAGAACTTGATTTCATCAAACCAAAACGAACAATCACACCGACATTAAATCTAAAAGTTTGAAACATTTTATATACAATTTAAAAACTATTTAAAGCGAGCGGCGGTGGGCAGGGCCGAACCCTACATAATATGAATGTGCATATTGATGCAGTGTGGTTCCGCCGTGCCCCCCGCCCCGGCTGATATACAGTATTGAGGATCCTTATGCTTGCACCTGCACGTTGAGCAGCATCTTCAGGCCGCGGGCGAAGTCTGGCTCCGCCCTGGTCCAGTGTGTGGGGGGACGGGGCAGAGCCGCGGGAGCTGGGGACTCGCCCCACTTGCTGCCCGCGTAGGCTCCGGGGCCCGGACTGCCCAGGCGGAGCACCGCTGAGCTGGCTCGCTCCGGTCTCTCCTCCCGCTTGCCGAGGCGCTGGAATCTTCCCGCCTTGCGCGCCCCCGTGCCCAGCCTCTCCGTGCTCTTCGCTATCATCCTTCCGTGCGAGTTAGTCATCCTGGCTTGTTGGATTAGGCTCTGTTCCTCGAGACTACACTGTCACTTCTACCCTCCGCTTTGACAATAACACGCACCGTACTGTTAATCTCTTCGTAAGAGTATCACAGAGCAGAACACTACACTCAGTCCTTTTAAAGCTTTAATTTCATTTAATACTTTATACTCTGCTTTTTTTCGACAGCTGTCGGCCTCTAGCATAATTTTCGGATCTCGGTCGTTTCGACAAAATGGTCGCCGAAATAGGCAGACAAAGAACTTTCCAATACACCAACCAACACACGTTTAAAGGCTTACCGACAGCTGTCCATCAACGATTTTATAAAATTGAGAAAATCAAAATTATTTTACATAACCCAACGTCTGAATTCTCCACTTTCAAAATTATTTCACTATCTTCAGACGGTACACCACAAAAATCGTCCACGTCTCTCACGTTCAGCTCCTCCACTTTTCAAATTCAACGTTCTGAAGGAAAATTCATGAAAATAGTATTATTTAAACTAATCGAAAATATTTATTTTTATGGAGAAACGTAGAAATTTCTTATACTACTGTACATAATTTATTTATTTTGAAATTAAAAATGTAGTTTTATCTATATCACAATGTTTCCAACCATATTATGATTTTCCTAGATGAAAACGATTTTTTATCCGTTTACTTTATTCTAGTTTTGCAAATTATTTTAATAATATTTAATTTGATTTGTTCATTTTCACATAATCAATTTTAATTCTTCTGAATTGATAAGATTTTCTTGCAGTGCTTTTGCATTTTTTAACATCCGTGAACAATTATTCATTTGAAGGAATTTTAATCGGTTTAATAATTGAATTTCAATTATTAGGATTGAATTTGAAGTAATAACGCTTTTAGAAACATGACTGATATTTTTAGAATCCAAGTGAATCATTTGTGTCCATACATTTAAAAATTATTTGTGTATACACTTTAAAAATATCTTGATTATGACCACTACTAGTAGATAGTGCATGTCTGATAGTATTGATGTCCGTACTACGCATCTGTTTTCCTCACACATTAAAAAGTCTGCAATTTACTTCCGATCACGCTACTGTACGATGAACTCACTATGTTCCTTTTGACATGTCAAAAAAATAAGCATAGCCAATACCACCTCTACCCACGCCAGGACATTGAGTTAAGATGGCCGCCGCTAAATAATAATTTTAATCCGTAAGTATACTTAACTATTTTTTTAGATTCTAATTCGTGAAGTTGTTTAATGGAAGAAAAAACAGTTACTGATTCAGCCTTATGATTGTGAATGTCTGGAAACAATAACACTTGATGAGTAGCTTTCTGATTAGTCCAATTATTTCTAAAACATTTGAATATGTAGACAGAATCTAAAATATAAGTCAGAATTATTTTGATATTAGAATCATTTTGCATGTTGCCAAAGAAACTTCATTCCCAAGTTGTCACATTTCTTGAACCCTTAAAAAGTTTTGCGAAATCTAAAAACATGTTAAATTTCATCACTTTCACATCAATTTTCACCGCTTGTTTTACTGCAGTTTCTGCCTAAATTATACCAATCTCTTGGAATATACAGCGTATCAATGTTTTTTTTCTTTCTTCCTAAATGTATGGACCGGGTCACACTCCATATAAGTGTGACCGGGTACTAAAAACTTTCGAACATCGCTGCAACGTTGCTATTTTTATTCTGGCTGGTACATGTGTCAAGAAGGAATTAGATCGATTTCAATATATCTAAATGTCTAATATAATTTTGTTATTCACTAGGCTGTCATACTTAGTCCTGCCGGTACACAATGGACAACCGAAGTTTAAAACGCCTCCACTCTGAAGGATCTTGGAATCATATTTGCGAGCAGGCTGACATTTCATGAAGTGGCTTGTAGCACTTCATTGAGAATGCTGGATTTTGTTCTACGCACTGCTAAGAATTTTAGAGACACCAGGGTTCTCGAAATTCTATTTAATTCCATAGACAGGAGTAAACCTGAGAGTCGGTCAATCATTTGGACCTAATATGTGAAATACTCTCTCATGTTAGAGGGTCCAGATTTATTTTCTGAGATTTCTCTACTTGAGGGAAGTGTGCTTACTACCCGTGGCTCTATCCTACCGACTTTCTCTTGGGTATGCTCAGAACGTATTATCTAAGGGTCAGAAGGGATGTGTACATTGTTATAAAATTGTTTTGGATGTAGACATATTATGCATTAAAATGGCAAGCATTTGGGGAGGGGGGAGGGATGTGCTGAGAACTCTCGATGACCAGAGTAATAATATATTAACCATTTTTTTATTACATTAAACTGTCTGCATGTACTCCATTTTCAGTTTGATATAAGGGAAAAATAAATTTAAAAATTATCATTTTATAAAATTATTGATTTTTATTCTTAAAGATACAAACTACCGGCAAAGACTACACCTCTCTTCAAAACTCTTATTCCCTCACTAAACCTGTTTTCCAAATCAGTGTTGCCAACATTAGTAGCTGCTTTACAGAGTTGTCTCAGAACTTCTTCCAACATGCGCAGATAACGAATGATAGAACCTGAAATACGAAATAAATAGCAAATTAGTCATTACAAATTAGTTCAATACAATTACAAAGAGCATTTTTGAGTTTTTTTTAAAAATATTACCTTCATATATTTTTGTATTTTTACAAATGTCGAGGAACGAGGCTCCCCGGCACCACTCTAAAACAATCTGAACAAGATGTTCCTGGTAACACTTTTCAGTATAGTCTTCTTTCTTTTTTATTAATTTGCAGTCAACAGAAATGTCACCAATCATAGAAGCAATATTCTAAAAGAAAACATAATGCAATGATTAGTTATACATTGTTTTAACTAAGGCCTAATTATTATTAATACTATGGGTAGGTAATTTATGTTATAATATACTATATACAAAGAGATTATGATAACAAAAGGCTACACGGCTGAAATAAATTATCACACAGATTGATTAGGTAAGTATAATAGAGATAAAAATATATGTATCTTCTTAGTTGATGTAGGTACCAAAAAAATCATTGATATATTTAAAATTTTGCAAATATAAAGTACACTTACTGTAATTAATTCCAATGGTCTTTTTATCGTTGGGTCAAAACATCTTTCTAGGAAGGGATCGAGTTCTTTACAAATGAAGCAACTGAGTAAAGCTACGCAGTAATCCACAGGAAGCTCCGTGAAAATGCCATTAAATATCATCTCTGTCAAAAGTAATTCATCCACACTGAAAAACCAATAAATACACTTTATGTACTAAATAATAACATAATTAACTGTAAAAGTCAACAGTACCTATCAAAAATTTATATAAAACACCAAAACATTGCTCTGACAATGAGTAATCAAAAGTAAAACTTTGCACAGAGCATAAATGAAAATCTAGATACGGCACTAACCACCATAATTTTTTTTTAAATGTAAATACCAAACAAGAATCCCAACTGCCCGGAGCTAGTGAAACTATGTTGTCATCTTCAATTGGGGTGAAAGAGCTAAGGAGGGTAAGGAGATGGGGAAGAGGAATATGGGTACCTGGTTAAGCAGATCTGGTCACTACATACAGCTAAAGCCATTTCAAGGAACGTTTCGGTTCCAAATTGTGTTCTTTTACCCAGATGATACTGAGAGCATTTACTACTCTAAAACGAGGTGCAAATGTACTACGCATCGTTTCATTTAAATTCGACCGGTCGGTAGCTGAGGACAAACGCATCGGATTCCCACCCGGGCATCGTGCGTTTAATTCCTCTGCTGGGTAAGTCCTCCATCATTGCACAAGCAACATCTTCCGCTTATTATGATGGCAGTAGGAGTTTTTCAAAATATTGTCAGGTTTTTCGTAACCCGGAAATGTTTGTCTTTCTTTTTAAATAAAACAAAAAAATATATTTGTAAAATAATCCATAAAAAAAAAAATAAACTAGAATTTGTTTAAAACCCTGCGACTTCGGGTTAAGAAGTTTATCGCTCTGCTACAGAGGTTGTCAGGTATTGAACATTGAAACAATTCACCGGGGAGAATGGCAAGATGATAAGTTCATTTATTATAATAGAAAAATAAAACTCACCAACTGAGTTCACAAGCAACTCGTCCTTTCATATTAATAACGTCCATTTCATTACAATAACCCAGTGATCTCAACACATTTTTGCGGCACAGGAGTTCGTCCATTTTCAGCACGCTTAAAAGGTGTTCCATCTCATCTTTTATTTCAAAGATTTCTTTTTCAATATTCTGTTTACGTTCAAAGTGGTCCAGCAAGTTGACATTTCTGATTCCATGGACTGGATTTTGCACTAACCTAATATGAGAAAGATATTCAAATCAGTTAGAATATCTAAATATTTCGTCTTCATCCGCCATCCAATGCCAAATAAAGACCTCAAAAATCTTAAAATAACAAAACAAACAGTTCCGACAAATTAGTAGCATTCACAGGTTTGTAAATAGTCCGTTGTAACCTCTTCTTCTTTCTCATGAACAACGCATGTAATAAAAAGAGAAATTGCAAAGAAGCTTTAATCGGCAGAACCATACTATAAAAGTTACTACCTCTGTCTTCCCCTGAGTTTCAACACTTGTTTTCTTATTAAACAATTTTATTAAAAATATGGACGAACCTTACCGCCTCTTTACTTATTTATTGACATCTGTCTCTGTTTAACTAAATGGATATTTCAAAGTTGTATAGCTCATGCTGAAAATAACATTGTGGACTAAAAATGGTCTTGTTAACCTAAAAATTCCAGACAGAAATAAAACTCTAGCATCATGAAATTTTGTTGATGCTAGAGTTCAACATTTTTAATACTTCACCACACTGATTTTCGGCTTTATAATGAAAATAAAATGGACTTACAAACTTTCCAAATAATTGACTTTTTCCAGAAAACGGAACATGTCTGGCGTGTCGATTCCCACATCGTTGATTGGATGAAGGGCGGGTAAACCACGTGGAAACGTCGCTTTCATATCATTGATTACTTTCAAAAAAATTTTCGACTGTTCTTTACGTTTTTTTCCGGGTAACCTGGCAGTTTGGGTACTTATCAGGCTGATGCAGTTGTATTCAACGGTGTAGGTAGCCACTCGACCTTTCTAAAAGTGAAATTTATAAAGAATAACATAAATATACAGTAAAATTCAGCATTGAAGCCATAAAACATTAGTGTAATTCTAATTGTACCGCTTTGCAGAAAAGAAAAACACCCTTCTCGAAAATACTTTTTGTTTGCCCTTTTATTTGAGTGTTTGGCATTTGTTAAAATAAAACAATGCAGAAATAGATTCGAAAATGTGTTGAAAAACATGAAAAAAATATTGTAATTTTTTACCTTTTTTCTAAAAACAGGTTTGGGCAGAGAGCTCTTATCTTGAGAATCTCCTTGAACATGAAGCATAACCTGGAGTTGGATATTCATTTCACTTATTTGGCCCCTTTTCTTTTTCATTTGAACATCCATTATTATACCCCAATCGTACTCTTGGTCATCGTATTTGATCTATAAATGGTGGACAAAGTTACAATAAAAGACATAAACCTAGCATTACATGCTACGTAATTAATGCTAGGAGAATTATATACTACTTAATTTTCATAATGTATGCACTGTCCAGGGCCGGTTCCACGACACCCTGTGCAGTAAGTACTAGTGCGAACTCCTCTCTCTTCGTCCAAATAATCACTATGCAATACGTAAAAAATTCCATGACAAAAATCTACTCCCCATACATTTTCGCTATTCCTAGTTAAAATGATATGGGGAAATTTTGATATAATTTAGAGAATATTTGAAGTAAATTTAAATAAGATCTTTATTTTCACGGCACCCCTTCAGAGATGGCGCCTATGTTTTTTGCACAGTTTGAATGTATGATGGATCCGACGCTGGCACTGTCTTGTGGTCGCTTTCTAGTGGTAAAATACCAGTCCAAATTAAATTCTAACCATACTTAGAGCTAACTCAGATCCAAAGGGTTTATATTTACATGCTACATGCGTAAATATTATGTTATTGATTTACAGTCTTAATTAAAGTATTATAAATAATAATACCTTCACCAATCTCCCTTCGTGCAGAAATGGTAGAATGTGTTTAGAATTCATAGTGTGAAACATAATTTCCTTATGGAGACCTTCCAGCTGTGTAACCAGACCGCTGTAGGCCCTGACAGCATCTTCATTTTGAATATTGATTTTGCCATATTTTCTTTGCTTTATTTTTAAATCTGTAAAAATAAAACACCGCTTGTATTAATTCACGGCTATTAATTCAAGTTGTTAATATAATTAAATATGGAAAATCAATCGATCCAGTTGATAAGCAGTCCTAATATAAATAATCAAGGAAGGGGGCATCAACTCAAAATACCAAAAGACCAAAAAAGATTTTTAAAAGATTTGGTTTAATCAAACCACATTGTAATTATCAGAATCAAACAAATTAATTTAAACTTATGCAAATTCTGTTAAGTTTAGCAGCCACCCTTATTCTGGAGCTTCTAAGTATAATGTTTTTCCAGTATTTCAACAAAAGGTGCACAGTTTTGGGAGACACAACATTTGACAGATGACATTTGCCACATGAGAATGAATGAACTGTTTTAATGCTCAACAGCTCGGCTATAGATTTGCCGGCTGGCTACTGTGAATCCTCTGTCCTACAACATGGGTCTCTTAAAGACACCAGGTCCTTTAAAAAGACCCTTTACATAGTTTTTCAATAAATATGAAGGCATTATTAAAGAAAAAAAACTAACTTCTGTTAAGGTCCAAAAGCTTGGCCCGTGTTTGAAATATCAAGAAGCTCTTTTCGATCATATATTCTGGATTGACCTCCTCCTGCCTCATAAGGTTCAGAATCATATTGTAGGTGAGGTGGAAGGCTGAATTGAGGGGGTCAGCTTTGCCCATCATGACCTGCATTATCAGTGAAGAAGAGATCTTCTGGTCAATCATGAGGACAATGAGGCCATTGGCGTCCAGTCCGCGCCTTCCTGCCCTTCCCGACATTTGAATGTATTCTCCGGATGATACCTAATACAAAAAATTTCATTTTAAAAAGGTATTGTGCTATTCCACGTTGCCAAAACACTTTAACATATTGGCTGCCGGCGCTTATAATATATTCCAGGCATCATTATTTAATTGGCAGGTAATAATTATAATATATTATTTCCATATGAAAAAATATTGATTATTGTCTTACATTTCTTGTTTTAACGCCATCAAATTTGGTGATACTTGTGAAGATTACAGTTTTGGCAGGCATGTTGAGACCCATAGCAAATGTTTCTGTTGCAAATAGCGCCTGCAAATATTCAATACAATAAAAAAAGACTTTCAATGGACATGGAAAAAATTGTTTATTAGCGCTTTTGTTAATCAAATGTTTGTTTTACCTTGATCAGACCTTCCCCGAAAAGAATTTCAACAGTTTCCTTAATCAAAGGCAAAAGTCCACTATGGTGAAAAGCGATTCCTCTTCGTAGAAGTGGAAGTATAGTAGTTATCTGCGGTAACAGTTTCTCATCATCGCTCAATATATCTATGGCATTATTAAACACCTCGTCCACTAACTTTGCCTCAACATCTGAAATAATACAAATCAACTATTATGGGTACATTTAATACCTTCAATACGACGCACAATTGTACGTACACTATGACGAACAATCAGACAACATAAATGAAAGAAAAAAAGATGAGTTGATTTGTATTTAAATTTGTACCTGTGTTGAAATTTAATTTGGATAAGTGTGTGGCAAATACTTCACATTCTTTTTTTCTAAAACTGAAAATAATCAGCGGTGCAAGCTTTCGCTCCATCAGCACGTTGACAACATTGTAGACGCAATCCTTCTTGAGGGGCCCACTGGACTTGGCTCCAGTGGGCTTGCATCCATTGGGTTTACTGGGAATTTCATCTGCACTGTTATTTGGCACCCACAGAAGCCATTGCAGCATCAAAATTTTTCTGAATTATTTGACCCTGAAACAACAATCATCAACAGATTAAATTAATATCATAATTTAGTTTTTCTTCTCATATTAAAACACACAATTTCAATTGGGAAAAAAGGTCTCAGGTGAACTAAAGAGCTTCCATGTTGTCTTTTTATTTTTTATGCAACATCGTAAAACAGTTCCAGCTGTCGGGAGCTAGGGTAAATGTGGTATCCCCATTTTGAGAAATGTTGGAGAAATGGGGGAGCGAAAGGAGGAGAGGAAAGGTTAGGAAGAATCTAACTATTCAGATCTGGTCACTAAACACAACTAAAGAGATTTTAAGCAATGTTAGAAGGTGTAATGGGAGTATTGTCTTTGATAAAAAGTCAAAACATGATTATATACCGTGCAATTTTTGTATTGTTACCTAGAGAGTAGGTACATTTATGCGATATTATGCATCTATTGGCAAATTTCAATATGTTGATATGGGTATGCAATTAAAATTAGTTCAACTGCAATTCGTTTTTCATATTGACTGTCCCAACAAACAATGTAGGGAGCATGCGCCTCTTGATAATTTTGCATAAGAGCTGTATCAAAGTTTTGTTTCTCAATTTTATTGTTTTTGAGAGAAGATATTTGATGTTGTTTTGCATAAAGCACTATTTATTTAATTGGAAACAAATATAATATATGTACGAGACATGTAGGGCCCGCACAAATACTGTCAATACAATAGGGTACATGTACCGTGAGCATGTCCTATCCGCAGAAATCATAAACTGACGCAAATCTCATCCGATACAATATACATATATAATAGCAACTCTAAAAACTTCAGATTACTAGTTGCTCAGTTAAGTAAGCAGCATTTATATGATGGACTGTTTCATACCTTGTCATCAATAACTAGGTGCATCCCATCAGCGGAAGAGGGGAAGAGGTAATGCTGCAGCGGCGTAGGTCGGTACTCCGTGTAGATGACGTGGCATGGCTGCTGGTGGAGGTGGCTTACCCACTCTGCAAACTGCCGGGCGTTCGGGATGGTGGCCGACAGAAACACGAATGGAACATTATCGGGGAGGAGAATTAGAGTCTCTGAAAAAAATTTTTGTTATCAATATTAATAATAGAACACTACTAATAATGTTAGTGAAAAAACCTGCTAACTGGGATGAATCAACTAACGGTTTTTATATTGATTAAATCAATAGGTTATGAAAAAAGTCTGATAGATGTGTAATTATTTACCTTCCCAAACAACCCCTCTTATTTTGTCTCTCATGTAGTGTATTTCATTAAAGATCACCCAGCCTTCTTCCTTTGTGATTTCAGATCCTTTGAACAGCATACTCCTTAGAATCTATAAAAAATAAAGCATAAAAATTACTAAAAACTTCAAGACATAAAATATTCAACATTTGGATATACGTAATTAAAACTGCAATCCATTTACAAGGCATTTTCTTGCATTACGTTCACACAGCACCAACGGTACATTAAATTTGTAATGTTTTTGATATATGAACAAATCGGTTGATAAGTAAATAAATAATTTAAGATAAGTGTGATAAATTTACGTACTTCGGTTGTCATGATTAAACAGGATGCCATGGGATCAATCGTTACATCGCCGGTCATCAGACCAACATCCTTGAACTCTTCCAACATTTCCCGATATTTTTGGTTAGACAGAGCCTTTATAGGTGTTGTGTAAATTACTCTCTGCTTATTCTTCAAAGCCAGAGCTATGGCATACCTGGTGTAAAGAAATATAATACTGTAATATGTACAACAATAAAATAACTACATTTATACCGCTAGATAAGCCTCCACAAGATTCTTCCACCCATTTTGTCACAAGCAAATCAATTTAAAATAAAAAAACCATCATTATCCAGTCATAAATACAAAACAGTAAGGTTTGCAGAAGTTTTTTGTCAAGTTCAACAATTCTGTATATGCTTGCCAAGTTCTAAATTTGCATAATTGCTGAACTTACAGTGGTAAATGTGAAGCTAATAAGAACTCAATTTCTAAGTGTGCAACTAGACAGAAATCTAACACACAACTTTTGAACTCAAAAGCAGCGCTCATACCATAAAATTAGTTTTTTTTTTAATACATACTAAAAAATTAAATAATTTCAAATACATACTCAGCAACCACAGTCTTTCCCGCAGAAGTGTGAGCTGACACCATCACCGATTGGTTATTTTCTACGCACAGAATAGCCTTTTTCTGAAATGAGTCCAACACAAATTTGTATGTCTTTGCTGGTGGAAGTTTAGACTCAATAAGTTGAGGAAATTTTTGCATCGGAGGTACAGCTACCTCATGAAGACATCCATCATCCTTAGCGATTGTGTGAACATTTATTCCAGGGTCCAAAGATATCGGACTGAAAAAAATTATAAGCACTTCATATCTAAGTTATGGGAAACTTTAAAATATACAGCTTATGTATGATTAAATTTTGAATTAAGCTAAACCTCACGACAATCGTGGGAAAAAAATTGTAGGCCAATTACATATACATAATATTATAATGATTAAATACAGTTTATAAAAATACAATACAGATACATTGACAAAAAAAATATTGTGTTAATTATCTTATTTAAAATCTAACCATTCCATTTACAAATTTGCAGTAAATTATTGAAATTGACTAAAAATGGAGTAGCAAATAGTATACTGAATTTTAATTTACTGCAAACGGACAGTTAATACTATATTATATACCTCTGGCATAATAATATAAATTTGTTTTAAACTTACTCTATATCAAAATCAAGTGTAGGATCTTGTTTCTTATTTTTTTCAGCAGGCCCAAGATCTTCTTCAGCCTTCCTTTTGAAATGTCGATCATTTAAATCAATAGCAGGTACTTTTTCATTCCTAAAACAAAAGACAATACAAATTAAGAGAGATTCATAAGACTTGGGGAGCAACTTGGAGTAACACATTCTTCCTCCATGGGGTGAATAGTACCAAAGAAATATACAATAGAGTAGACAGCTCCATACAAAACATTGTTTAGATCATGTATCGGAGACATGACCGCGGTGGAAACTTCGACAAAAATCGGCTAGGTTCAGCACCTTACTTCGCCAAACGACCATGCATTTGAAACTGATGATTTGTGGCGGAATTCCATTTTAATATGGATTTACACTTATTTATTTTTGATCAGACTGGTTTCACCTTGCAACAGGCATCTTAAGACTGGTAAAAATCTCAAGTAAATCTATGTCTACAATGAACCTCCAATATTATATTGTCAATGGCGTTCATTCCTGATGTAGATGTATATATAACATCCATGTCCAGAATGAATGCCCAATATTATATTGAGCTCATAGCGTCCAGTGCAAGTTGTTCACTTGCACCATTTAAAAAGGTATCAAGATCATTCTGCAGAAGAATGGAATCGATGGGACTTTTGATAGCTCTGAAAAGTTTAATGTCATCAGTGAAGAGCAGATAATTTGAGCGTTTAATTCTCGGAGAAACTTACGTCATTTAATTTACTTAATAGTATATTGTGATCAACTTTATCAAAGGCCTTCTCAAAATCTGTATGAATTACATCAACCTGGAGTAATTTTACAATGCATAGTAAACAATAAAGTAAGGAACTATTTAAAAAATTTATGCATATAATTGACGGTTAAATAGATTCAATCTGAGGAAAAACACGTTGCATATTTGAAGGGTTTAGTAATCCGTAATACTAATCGTTCGTAAGATCCAACATAAAATACGATTAACAGAAAACTTTAACTGTAAAACCGAGCTCATTCAAATTCTAGACAATGATAGGCTACATTGACCAGTTGAGTACAGCCTAAAAAAATATTTCTGATGTATGTATATCGAAATATGGAACGATTACAAAACCTTTTTGAAAATTGGGCAATCTCATCAAAGTAATCGTCTCCAAAACAACTAAATAGATTATCCAGTGTCGTCATTTTGCAAAAAATATATTATTAACTTTTTATCACAGATGTCAAGTAGAACATTTGATTACTAGAATATTTTTTTCTAAAATAACCTAAAACGTCGACCAAAAGTCAAAACAAACTTGAAGAAAACAATGCCCCACGCGGATATGTCAATGTCATAGACAATAGAAACCAATAACTTAATTTTTAATTTCTACAAGGTTGTTAAGTAAAATAAATAGGTAGATTGAAGTGGTTTGCACGGAGCGAAAATTATGTTCAATCAGTTAAAGAAAAAAAAAATCGTCCCTGCCAGCGCGGCGTACGAAGATATTCAAAGTCGAGTTAATTACGTGAAGTGATCCCAAATTAGAGTTATGAAGCCGATCTCAAAAATATAGTTTAAAAATGATGCTTAGTTATAGTCTAGGAAAAGGAGTGATATCTAAATATTGTGTTTATCTTCGATAACACTCTTGTTCCAAAGGGAGGTTTCAATGTCATCCCTAACGAGAGTTTTGTGCAATATCTCAAAAATTTATGAATTTACTTCCCTCTACATATTACCAAAAATAAATTACCTAAGATTATCTCATGAAAGCACTTTAAATAAACAAGATCAAATGGGGAAAGTACGTCCTTCGGATTCTATGGTTGATTTTTACTTTCAGGTAAGGAAAGGATAGTATGGTTTGACTGTGGATATTTCTGATTCACATTTGAGGCCCAGGCAAATTCTTAGATTGAGATCATATATAAAATCCCACATACACAACGTAACTTATTAAAATTTAATTTCTTTGAAAGCGTCCCTAATTTGCTTTGTTTCGGTTTTCTCCTTTCTTCTATCATTTTAACTCAATGTCCTCACTATCTACTGAAAACCATATACTCATTGTCATAAAATATTTATTTTCTTTTGTTAGTTGCTATATTTACACTGTTTGCATTTTTAGAATCTTTTACTTATAATACTTGAATATTAATGTTTTAAGTGCCAACATATTAACTGTCCTCAATCATATTTCCTTTTCTTTGATTTGACAAATGTGTTTATATGAATTCATATATTTCATCTGAATTTTTATACCCTTAGCTCCTGGTAAATTGTTTTTTAATCCGTTGATGTACACATACACTGTTATACCCATATCTGAACCTTTTCTCTCGTGATTTATGATGACGATCATTATTTTAGATAGTTTTAATTTGTATACATATGTATTATGTATTATTTTCTCCTTGTTAGTTAATCTTATTAGCATAATTAATTTAGCATGAAGCGCACTTGAGGTGAAATATCACAAAACTGCGCTATATAAGTTCACTGTTATTATTATTATTAAAGTTGCTTGGAAAATAAAAAAGGGTAAAGGATATTCTTGCATTCTGACGACGTTTTTAGACAGTCCAGAACCACCTAAGTTAAGGTAACTTTTTCCATAGTGACAATATCTCTAATGTAATGAATAAACATTATCTGATATATATTTTCACGAAACACCTGGCACTCCCCTTTGGAGCTTAATCTGATACTGTTTCTAGTTTTTAATCTTCATGTATACCTAATTTGTTTTTTTTTTTACATAATATTGAAGACCATTACACACTCCAGAAATAATAAAAGACAATATTGAATTTTACAATGCAACATCTGTGTTGATATTTATTATAATTTAATTTACACATTATAATACAGCATGATTTCAAGAATAAATTCTATACATTCAGAATTAAGATGGTATGCACTGAAAAACATACAATAATATATTTATTAAGTTATAGATTGACATTATGAATAATTCATCGCTTTGCACAACCCGTCATTCAAACCCAAGACATGGACAATAAATGGGAGTACATTTTAAAGTCAATAATATGTGATTACCTTCAATTTTCTATTCTCATTCATTCCCGACCAAAAATATTTACATGACATACACAAAAAAATAAACCATAGTTATTTCCAATGAGAAAAGTTTTTTTTCTTCATTTAGTTTTAACATACCATTGCACCTAGCGTCAGAACAGATAATCAAGGATACACTGTAATGTAATAATTGTTGATTTGTGATTAATTCTTTAAATAGGTATATCCTTTTTCCATGACTACTCTAGTACCTAGATTATCAATAAGCAGTATCCGTTCACTTATTATGGGATAAGCGTGATGATTGAAAGAATCGATGCATAGTAAAATATGTATAATTGTTAAGTAGCTACTAATAATTTATGGAATGGCAGTACGTTATTAAAAAATAAAAAGCTGTACTATAATCTTTTATTCATTGGTGAAAAACATTAAATATAATTCAAATATATTATGTACACATAAGGGCAGTATTGTGATAGCAGTCTTTATCATAAACGCATTTGATTTCACAAAAAAGAATCATCCATTTCTTTATTCGCACTTAGGTTGAGGGGTTTGGGTGACGGAAGATTGACAACCTCGAAAAAGCTTTCATCAATTTGGTTTATAAAAGATGTAAAAGATGTAATATCATTTGGGTATTCGTTGACAAAGTCAGCAGAGGGGGAATTGTCATTGTTTATTGAGAGGACTGGGTTGTTGGGAGACAAGATGGACTTACTCATAAGATCCAGCAGATTGCTACCGGTGCTCGGGACAAAGTTCCACGGCGGTTGGACCTCCTCTTGCTGCCCGCAGGGGGTGTTGGCTTCGTTACTGCAAGTAGCCGCCGCACTGGTGGATGGACCATTCACATTAACCACATTCCTCTTTGAGGATTTTACAAAACATTTATTTTTTGCTTTGGATTTACTGGACAAAACAGCTTTTCCTTTCACGCTTTTAGGTTGTTTGTTTTCAAATATTTTTGTTATTAATCTTTCTTTGCTCTTTGATCTACTCTTGAATTTTAATTTTTGGTTGTCTGTATTGTTGGACGAGTTAGAGGCCGTGTCTGTGCTAGGACGTTTTTTGTGCTTGGACTTCTTGCGAGATTTTCTTTTACTCGAACTAGAACCCGCCATCGATTCGTTTTCTGAAGCACTTTTATCATATTCTGACTCGTGGTACGAAATGTCACTATCCAGGCTGTTGTCCGTAGTAACGGAGCGTTGAGAATCGTGATTCCCTCTTAAATTCATTTTTAACTTCTTCAATATCTCAGACGCAAGAGACTGTTTAGATTTGTACAGAGACTTGGTCTTGGGAGGTTCTCTTTCTGATAGAGAACTCACACTTAGATTATCAGAAATATTAGAATTAGCGTTTGGATTGTAGTCTTCATCTGTCCAATCCGTATCTCGGTCCGTACACTCGGTAGAGGCGCTGTCCCGCGGTCTGTGTTTCCGCAAATGTCTGCTTTTGAAACGTTTGTATTTATGAATGTTTTTGTCTTGATTTGAATCTCCTTCACTTTCACTGTCTGGTCCCATTGGAACGTTACGGTTACGCTTCAAGCTTAACTTCACCAAGCCCGAGGATGAGGGCTGATCAACAGGCCGGTGAGATGGAAAGGGTAAACTGGCATGAGCCGGTAGGCTTTGTTCATCTACCACCTCTATCGGGCTATTATTTTGTCTAGGTTCTTCTATTATCACAGTATCACTATCAGATGCCAGCAAATCTACAACTTCGGGAGTTCTCTCGTGGGGTGGTTTTATGTACCCAACCATGACAACTTCATCGGAAGAATCCTCGGTGTCAGAGTGAGACATAGTTTCTATGGCAATAACAGAATTACTTAAGCTTCCGAGCCTTCTGGAGAAAGTAGCAGCTTCAGATGTGGGAGTGGCGGCGAAGGGAACGGGGAATGCGTGAGAAGGTCCCGGCTGGGCGAGCATCACAATGTCACTGTCGGTGCTGTTCTCCGCATCGGAGCTGGAAATTACTTCATTCACAAAACTATCTGTGATGGGAGGACTGCTGCCAGCTTGGTATTGTACTGCGCAATCGTATCCAACCATGTCAAAAGGAGAACTTGCAAATGAATAGAATTCATGCAGGAAGTGATCCGTGTAGACGTTCAGGAAAGGCAGCATCATCTGGCGGAACATGGGCGAGAGAATGGGAATAGATGTGATGGTTCGCATGATGGTTTGGAAAGCACGGGTAGAGTCCGAGATGAGGAAGTCTAATTCTCGCTGCAGCCAGGGACCCAGTCGGTGAATTTGTGCTTCATTTTCCCTGGAAGAAAGAAAGTAAATAAGTACACTTTGAATAAAATTATTATTTGATTTGAAACATATTTCATTTATCTGAATATCACATAAGATTCTCAAGGGCCGGATCCAGTGAAATATATTGCATGCTCAAAATTATATTATGAATTTTATTGTCATTTTTCTTTTACGCAGCAGATATTATTACTGTTCCAAACCGATTATAATTATTATCCATGTAATTTTAACAGAACATTTTAAATCTATGGTACATTATATTAAGTAATTAATTAAAAATAATTTGTCTTCAGATAAATAATGTTCGTATCAATACCCAAGTTCAGAGATAATATTTCATGTTCGAGATAAAAAAGTTATGTTATGCGAAAACAAAAAAAATTTAGAATTTTTTTGGTTTTTATCAGCACAGGAATTAATTCGGGTCACATGGCTAATTTATTATGGGATTTTTCCATACTAAACGAGTAAATTGATTTAAGAAGTTTTTTATTTTATTTATAAACTTTTATTCCAGCAGACCTGGGTGGATGGTACAATACCCAATCTGAAATAAAAATGTTACTCCAATGTTTTTCCAATTTCCCACGCATTCCTGTAATCCGGTAGAACAGAAAACCAGATACCATCAATCCGGCACTATATAAAACTTGATTCCAGTAATCTAGCACTATAAAACCTGATTCCATCAAACCGGCACTATAAAACCTAAACTTAGTAATCCGGTACTATATAACGCCCGATTCTAGTAATCCAGCACTACATGGAGATTAAACCATACCTGTAAAACTCGGGAGAGCACTCCCGATGGCGACCGGTGATATCAGGCAGCGGGCGCGCCCACAGGTTATGTCGATAGACCCACTCGCCGAACATGGCAGGGCGATGGCGGCGAAAGTGTCGCGCAGGCGGGGGCTGCGTAGGCAGCGTGGTGGGTAACGCGCCCAGCGGCACTAGCGGATAGCGCATCAGCAGGCGCTCCAAGGCTAGTCCCTCATGGCGGTGCAGCGTTAAGGTGGTTCTTAACAGTCAAACAACAGACATCATTAGTTAATTGTATGTATTGCCTCATTAATTAAGTAATAATAATATTGTAATAAATAATAGTGGGCAATTTTCTTTTACAAAGGATAATAATTCTTTATTGAATTAGGCCCTTCAAATCGATCAGAGCAATTATAAGTTTTTGGCAATTGAACGGTATCAGTTAAACACAACCTGTTTCGGCTTTTGATTAAATTGTCATCAGTTGCCAAGCATAACAGGGTGTATAAAAAATATGACATTGTAGACTGGAATGTAGCGTTGTGACCGATTCGCAGGAACTCTTTCAAAGAACGACTTCTTTTTGCGGCAGTCCCAACTTCATTCATTTTTCATTGAACAAATACTTCAATTGAAGTTGGTTAAGTTGGTAGTTCCCCTTGCCCGATGTATGGCATCTATTTCGAATTTCAATGTTAGCCTTTCATTCGTTAGAACGATTGAAGTATCGCATCATCTAAAATTCAATTGTTCTTTTACTTCTTTACTTCGATTGTAGTTCGTAGTATGAATGAAACAATGAAGTATATTTTTAGTTATCCATTCCCTCGCACGTACACGTGACAGTTGCTTTTGATTTCTTTGCTTGTTTTGACATTTGACACTAGTTTTTACGAGTGTTTTTTGGTGATTTTGAATTGTGAACGAATTATTTTGTTGAACTTTTTTTACCTATACCTTTCAATCTCTACCTAAAATTATGGCTGGTCGTTCAACCAGAAAGAAAAGTGAAATATGGGCATATTTTAAAGAAGTTGGGGTTTACCAGGCCAAATGCAACTTTTGTTCTAAAGTTATATCCATAAAGGGAGGCAATGCCTGTAATATGAATCGTCATTTGCGCAATATTCACCCTATTGCTAACCAAACTGTCAAACTGTGTACAGTAAGAAATATTCAAATTGTACCTCAAGCCCTGAAAAACGTTCACATCGCTCTTACAGAAACTGGAAATTTTGCAATTACTAGATTTGCTTTTTGCAAGTTCTCTGGAAGGCTATGTATACTTATTGTACATCATTCCTTTTAAGGCATGATACCGCCAACAATTCAAACATATGGGCAGCTGTCATCTAGAAACAATAGACAAGAAACTAGAAGTGAGTCGTTCGCGAACGACCCGGCTCAAAGAATCTTTATACAGATTGAAAGATCCTGTTCACAAAGAACGATCTTCACGGCTCACGGATCCCAACGGCTCACGGATCTTCCAACGGCTCGCGGATCCCAACGGCTCGCGGATCTTTCAACGGCTCGCGGATCCCAACGGCTCGGATCCCAACGGCTCGCGGATCTTTTAATGGCTTGGCGGATCTGTGAGACCAGAGATCTGTTGATCTGTGAGACCGGTGAGCTGAGAGATCCGTGTGATCTTGTTAAATTAACGGGTCTTACGGCTAGCAGATCACTACAGATCCAAGTTGATCGTTCGATCATAGATACATATCATTTATTATACGTCATAGGGATCGTGGCGTCGGCCCTTCGACCAAATTATTTTGTTCATTCTAACAAAAACAAGGTTGAGCTATTAACAATAACGGAGTTATTAAAAGTATTATGTTCATTGTTTATTTTGAGTAAATCATTGCTATCTAAATAATCGTTGAAATTTTTTCTTGGTATTAAGTACTTGCATGAGTATAATTATGTTTATTGTTCGTTGTAAGTATAATACACGACGATAAACAATTATTCTCCCAAAAAAAATTTTTTTCTCAATACATTTTTTTATTAAATGTATATTTTTTACTATTGTTAAATACACTTTTTTATGATATAATTACATTAATTTTCTTTAAGTTTATCTATTATTAATAATAATAAAACTTGGCTAATTTATATAGCGCCATTTTTGTGAAATATTATCTAGATAGTTAACACGAAACTTCAATTGAATTTTCAATAAATGACAAAATCAACAACAAATTAATAAATACACTTTTTAGAGATTTTTATTTGAAAACAAAACATCGGATAATTGGTATGATGTCATGTTAGATCTTTTTTAAGTGGGCGTTTGGCCAGCCCAATAATATTGGGATCCCCTTTTGTAAGAATAAAATATATTATGGTTAGGAGGGCCGAGGGAGCCAGGGAGAGGGCACGGTGCGGGGGAACGCGAACCGTCGTTCAATTGAGCCGGCTCACTGAGCCGGATCTTTACAGACAGCTGATCTAGTGATCCGGATCCCTAAACTGAGCCGCTTTGCCCACTACTACAAGAAACCAGTAATAGACAATTCATCAACACACACATAAAGGAAAGAAAGAAGTAGTCTTTCGACACGGTATAATTTTTGCTATATAATAATGGAGGAGTGGGTTATGTGGTTGGGAGAGTTGTCCCGAATAAAACTATTAAGAAAAAAACGTGACTATTATTTGGTACATTTATCCCTAGCAACCGCCCCTCCCCCCCCGACTAGGAATTCTGCGATTGATCTGTTACTTCGATTGAACTGTTCACCGTGAAGGGTTCATTTTGAAGAACTAGCAATTCGTGAAGCATTCACAAATCTGTGAAGCTTTTCCCATAGCTACTTGAATGTGTTTTGTGGGACACTTTAGTCTTAGAACTGTATCTTCACAGCCAATAGAAACCCAGGTAAAAATATTAAATACTTATATTTATAATAAATAAGAAACAAATTGTTATTATAATGCATGAAATATTTTTTCAGTAAAGTTTTAATTTTCAAAATGTGTGTTTGTGTTGAGAACAGATCTATTCCTTCCAATATGTATCATCCATGTAGCGACATTTCGTTTTGGATTATTTTTGTGGTTAATGTTAGCTGTTGGAAGTATATGTATAAAGTCGACGACCTCCGGGGTTAAATCCTCGGCTACGAATACGGATGTCGCGGGTTCAAGGCCCAGCGTGCGCAAATAAACTTGTGTTGTTTCACATATTATTTAAATTAAATAATATGTAGTATATTCGCGGGACTTTATAGAGTGGTGGATACCGGTGAAAGACCACCATTCAGATTTAAAACATTGCTTGAAATAGCAATAGCCGTGTTTAGTGACCAGATCTGAATGACCGGGTACTTTCCAACCTTCCTCTTCTACATATCCTTCCCCTCCCTCCTCCCTTCAGCCTCAAAACATACCCCGATTGGTGATGCCATAGTCCTACTGGCTTTGGCCAGTTGGAGACTCTTGGATGGTATTAATATATCGACCCCTTGGAATAACAAGGTTCCATCTGACACGGCAACATCATACGATAATGGGCTCTATAGAAAGCTACTTTAGGGTTTATTATCGCACAGCAGTGCGGTGTCAGATGGAACCTTGTTATTCCAAGGGGTTCTAAATGTTGTGTATTTTGGGGTCATAGAAGTGAGGGAGTGAGTGTTTTAGGAAATTTTTGAGAAATTGAACCAGATCCAGATGAACCGGAGAGCAATAATAATAAAATTTTAGCAAAACTATTTTGGTTGTTGACTTTTCAAATGTTACCTGTACCGGAAGCGGGGAGTCTCATAGTAATCCACTTCCAGGAAGTCGTCTCCAGGGGGGTGCTGGGGCTCCACTAGGTATTCCTCGTATTGATGGTTGGACTTCACATTGTGGATGATGGATTTGAAAGCTTGCTTGCAAAGTGGGCACTCGGGTTTGATCTTAAAAGAAGAGAAAACTCAATAAAGCAGTGTAACTAAACCAACGGAAAACTGAATACCAAAGTCACAAACATTGTCAAGGGAAGAAAATAATTGATGTTAAGAACCTGTTAACTAACATCTTTGTCAAAAATTAGTTAGTATTCTCACTTGACTAATTTTGGTACGCTCTATCCAATGAACACAGATCATGAAAATGGCACGAACATGGAAAATCAAAGAGACATGTTAACTGCAAATTTTGTTATAACTGAAATATTTGTTTTATGGGAAGAACATGTTATCTACAATAATAACACTGTATTGCAGAAATGAATTAAAATGCTAAATTAAATTTAGTATGTTAGCTATAAAATTCATGAAAAATAGTAGTGTTGGGTTTGTGATGGTACTCACTTTTTTTAACAAAACGCATAAGACTGAATATCTCAGAATGAGATACTTGGTTAACAGGTTCTTGCCATGGGGTCTTCAATTATGGCTTAATTTTTTCAAAAACTTAAAAATCATTACTTTTAATTGTTCGAAAATAAGTAGAATTATTCCGGATACTTCAATAAAATACAGCAAATAAGACACAAAATTCCTAATAGTGGATATATCTTTCGTTCCACTGACTTTGGGCAGTTGTAACAAATAAACAACAAAATTTCGGCTATAGCAATGCTAGTTTGATCTTTTAACCGATAAAGTGTTTTCCAACCCCAAAACTCATTGGTAACGCGGCAAGTTTTCGGTCATTTTTCAGATTGATACACCGTGTCTAGACATTTATATCACTTAAAAAGAAAGACAAACATTCCCGGGTTACGAATAACCTGACAATTTTTGAAAAACTCCTACTGCCATCATAAGAAGCGGAAGATGTTGCTTGTGCAATGATGGAGGACTTGGCCAGCAGAGGAATTGAACGCACGACGCCCGGGTGGGAATCCGACGCGTTTGTCCACTCAGCTACCGACCGGTCTCAAATTTTCCATTGACATGTTTAGTCAATGTTAATAGTAAATTTAGAAATAAACACAAACATTACAGACCTTGCTCCATGTCAGCAGGCAGTGAAAGCAGAACTGATGCAGGCAGGAGTCTGTGAAAGATTTGTTCATGCACTGTCCGAGGCAGATAGCGCAGTCGGGAGGAGGGGAGGAGCGCCCCGAGGGGGATGCGGGGGCTGCGGGGGTGGAGCGCGGAGAGTCTGTAGGGGGCGCCGCCTCCTTCACGGGGTCCTCCAAGTCGCTCGCAGACACACTTGGTACACTCTCCATTCTGACAACGGTGTAATCTGGAAAAAGATTGCATCACTGATATTAAAAAATATATTTACATTTTATAAAATATTTTATTACACACTAGTTTTAGTATCCAGCATTGCACAGGAATTTGAAAAAATTATATAAGTAAAACAATTTAGTTTGTTTTTCAGCAGACGTCATTTAAAAATACGAAACAAACAATACGCATACTGTTGGAGTGTTTTGACAATTTACAAAAATAATCATAAGCTCTATGGCTCATGGCGGAAATGACATGGAAAACTGAAAATAGTTGCATTGCAAACTCCGTATTCATAAATTATTAATACTAAAACACAGGTAATATGGTCACATATTGTTTATTTGACAGTCAAAGGTTAATTAAAGTAAAAGGTTATGTGCTATTATTGCAGAAAGAATATATTATATAATAGAATTTTAAAGAAACTCCACACTTAAAACACTACATGATAGACTAGATAAGGGCAACTAATTTTACACTCCAAATAGACGCAAGTAGTACAATAATTCTGATATCAACTCATCAATTTTTATTAACAGAATCTTAAAACAACAATGTGGGCATTATTTATGAACACTCGAATGTGTTTATTGAGCTAGGATGAAACAAAGAACAATCATCTAAAATACAAGTGATAACAGTTATACAAACTATTATTATTCAGCGAAACGAAATTTTTTGTATGTTCCATTGGGTGGCACCATTACACATTAATTTAATCACTATGAAGGATTTTTTTTTTTTAAGTTTTCCAAGTAACAGAGTGGGTACTACTGCTATTAATAATAATAAGTAAACAATTTATATTATGCTGTTGTTACCTATATTGTCGGCTCAAAAGTAAACGCATTAAATGCAATTAAAGTAGTTTAACCCTTGAAATATTTTTTTTAAATAATGCATGTTAAAGTAAGGTATATAAATTCATTATTATTGACCTTGCTGATGTGTGAAGTGCTAAGACAACAATTAAATATATTCCAATAAAGTAAATAACATAAGTATGTAAACCTTTTTTTGGGTTTATTATTAACCTACTGTTTTTTTAAACTATCTTTGTCAGTGTCCAGCTTACACTGCAGTATTAACATATTTGTGACAACCATAAGGCAAATTTATAGATTGATAACTCTATGATTAATTTATAATTTGTTCGCTAGTCGGGAAGAAGAGAAAAAGGTCAGGGCATGCCACTGGTCAATAGCTATACAGAAATAATAAATTTATTCTCTCCAAAAACAGAATGAGAATCCGTTATTCTCAGAATATAATAGGGTGTAGCCATACTACCCTTGTGTAAAGAAGTTCCAAAACTTTATTTTAACTCTCTAACACGGGGAGTACTCCACCTTAAGTGGATTTCAAATAACCGCCACATTCTCGGTACGCAGTCTCAAAATTCACTGACAGTTCTTAGAACAAATCCCAATATTTTAAATGTAGATTGGCAATCGATTTTACTTCAGCTTACTTTTCTCCCATAGTAGGCACTCAAAGAGAATATTGACAAGTGACAGGGTTCTCAAACCTCTTGAATTGCTTGAAATCACTAGTCATAATCAGACATTGGATTATATGCATTTGCATAATACATATTTGAGCCTTTTTGAATGTTAGTGCATATTTTAGCCTTTTTTGTTGTTGATGCGTATTATGTCATTTTGATAGTGCATAAAATCCGAGGTCTAGTCGTTACCAGATTGTGAAATAATTAATTAAAATTTTTATGTTACTCTAGCGCAAACAATACCTTTTTTCCTATATCAATTATTATTCTGTAAATTTTTACCATGTGTGTATGTTTAACAAGATGAAAACTTTGATGGTTGATAAAGAATGAAACTATACTCACTAAACATCGAATACATAAACGCATTTGGGTATTTTTTTCATCTGACCATTTCCCTATTCTTACATCAAAACGGTTGTAAAAACATCAGATATATCACGCTACTTTCGAGTTTTATATAGAAATTTATACAACTTACATAACAAACAGATTTCCACCCGTTTTAGGATATTTTAAGCGTTAAAAAAATACACACCACGTAAATCAATTCTGAATACGCGATCATAACAATATGACAGATGTGGAAAATCAAAATGGTTCGGTTCTAAAACGCGTGAATATTTGTTGAAAATGTGGAATTATTTTTAAAAATAATTTAAATCACTTACCAATGAAACATTAACATAGCAGAAAAGATCGTTTCTGTTGCACCAACTGACAATTGCAGGGAGGAATTTCAGGATTTACTGCAAGTTGGTGCGCAAGAATCAAGCTGGGATTGACGTACCTAGAAATTCACTTGTAGCAGCGAATGAGAAAAATAATGTCTACAAAAACAAAATATTTCGATAATGCTTAGATTCATTGAGTGAATCAGAAAATTTCACAGCACATGGCGATGTTTCTAACACTTTACGCGATGATTCATTCCCGACATTTTCCGATTGATTCAGCCATTTTATATCACAATCATATACTATACTCGAATCCAAAAACCGTGCTCTAGCTCTTGCAAAATGCAGTTCATCTTTCATTTTCATTGAACAAATACTTCAATTGAAGTTGGTTGTTGGTACTTCCGATTGAACAATCTATGGCATCTACTTCGAACTTCAATTTTCATTCGTTCGAAAGACTGAAATATTGCATCATCCACAGTTCAATTGTTCATTCCCTTCTTCCTTCGATTTTAGTTCGAAGAATGAATGAAGCAATGAAGTATCTTTTTAGTTATCCGTTCCCTCGCATGTACCCGTGACAGTTTCTTATGATTTCTGTGCTTGTTTTGTCTATAGGACTATATAATCTCTACCTAAAATTATGGATGGCCGTTCAACGAGAAAGTGAAATATGGGCTTATTTTAAGGAAGTTGGGGTTTACCAGGCCAAATGCAACTTTTGTTCTAAAGTTATATCCATAAAGGGAGGCAATGCCTGTAATATGAATCGTCATTTGCGCAATATTCACCCTATTGCTAAGCAAACTGTCAAACTGTGTACAGTAAGAAATATTCAAATTGTACTTCAAGCCCTGAAAAACGTTCACATCGCTCTTACAGAAACTGAAATTTCGCAATTACTACATTTGCTTTTTGCAAATTCTCTGTAAGGCTATGCATACTTATTGTACATCATTCCTTTTAAGGCATTATACCGCCAACAACAACAACTCAAACATATGGGCAGCTGTCATCGAGAAACAATAGACAAGAAACTAGTAATAGACAATTCATTGATACACACATAGAAGAAAGAAAGAAGTAGTTTTTCTACACGGTATAATTTTTGTTATACAATAATGGAGGAGTGGGTTATGTGGTTGGGAGAGCTGTCCCGAATAAAACTATTGAGAAAAAAACGTGACTATTATTTGGTACATTTATCGCTAGCAACCCCCCCGACGGGGAATTCTGTGATTAATATGTTACTTCAATTGAAGGGTTCATCGTGAAGGGTTCATTTTGAAGAAGTATCAATTCGTGAAGCATTCACAAATCTGTGAAGCTTTTCCCATCGCTATTTCTGGCAATCTGATTGTCAGTTTCATTACGAGGAGCTAGTTTCACTAAGAGCTAAATACTTTTTTATGGAATCATGCAAAAATAATTCTTATGTTAAGTATATTTTATCACTATTGTGGTTTGAGTTAAAATAGCGCTAATCGAATAAAAAAAATCCGGGAGGATTGACGTTTTAAGTATTAAAAAATCATGGCTATCACTATTTAAGTGTTTTACTGGCATTAAGTATCCCATTAGTCCTTAAAGCTAGAATATATTTCACAAGCCTCAAACATGTTTTTTAACATAATGTGTATTTTTATGATTATGATTTTACGCCTTTTTATTTTATCTTACTCATTAGAGATCGTAGCGAATTATTTTTAATTTTACGGAAAGAAGCATCGCTATCCTAGAAAGACATGTTCATGAGAATCTGTTTTTACAATGTCTTAAAGGAAAAACACTTTTTCTCCGTAAGTTAACATTTCTAATTGAAAATGATAAATAGGCTTCAAAACACTTTCCATATCCATTCTAACTGAAATCAATAAATTACTCATTCCGACTACTTTTTAATTCACCAATATCCATATCCAGAATTTTTTACGGATTTAAAAAATATTATATTTGAAGAAATTTATGTTTCTTCATAAAATTATTTAAAAAAAAAATTGATTCAGAAACACTGATATGATTGTACGATATTTATATATCTAAAATTTGCAGCCATTAAACATCTCAGAAAAATGTCATTCGATTAATCATTGTTTAGCAATCGATTATTCATATTTTTCCATAGTTTTTCTAATCAAAATGTACCAGCATGGTTTTTAATCGACTATTTTCGGAATCACAATAATAATTATAATTTGATTTAATCTATTACACACTGAACTAACCTAAGCTACAAAATCAAATCTCTGCATTTACATATTTGAAAGTGTCGATTAGAAATTCATTACAATGTTTTACCTAATAACTATTAATTCGTATATTTTAAACAAGAACTCACTCTTAACCCGGAGAACAAATAAAAATACATTGACACCACGTTAGCATTGTCCCGTATATCCCCGATGAGTAATATTAATTTTATAAAATAACTAGCAAGTAAAAGCTGAAGACAGAAAACAGTGGCAACATTCAGTATGTTGTGAGACTTGTCAAAGTGATTTCTGCGGGCGCAGCTAGGTGTGATACAACTGATAGTTGGATAAAAACATTTGTTTTTTACTGTTCCGTCCTTCAGTTTTATCAAAATTACTACTAGAAGTCGAAGATACTTATATTTACCAGGGACATACTAAAATAATCCATTAAGATGGCGAAAATGGCATTTCAGCACCAAGCAGGCACGGCGATGGAGTGCCTAAGTGTATGTATTTTTCAATATTTATTGGAGAAATTACAATTTTTAATCCACGTTAAATGTATCTCTTCATTTATGTCGGGAATTTAATACTGCAATTGTTTTTTTTTTGTATGTGTAGAATACAAAATGCGTCTGCTTCAAGTGTTAATAATTAAATTATCAGAACAAGATGTTATAACAATTTTGGGTACAGCATATTTCCTTATCTCAAGTGGTAAAAAGTTCGGTAGGGTAAGCACAAATTGACTTACAACTTGGGAGTGTCCAACGCAAGTCCAATGACTCTTTATTGACATTGGTGATTCATCACATTGAAAGTAAAAAAATATCAGTATATACCTGGTTTCTTCCTAGTTTTTATTTTATGGACTCTTGTCTTAGCAGCATTCTGATTTTTTTGTATCCTTCGTGATACCCGACACGCCAAGATGCAATATTGGTACTTTAAATTAAATTGCCACCAGATAAACTCCAGTGAAAGATTATAATTGATGAATGTCAGCTAACATTAAAATAAATAAAATTAAAAAATATTTACACTTAATTTTGTAAAACATTCAGTTCATGTAAGATATTTAAAAAACATCTCCCAAACCTTTTTTGATGAACTTAGTAGAAATGTGTTTTTAAAAGGCACAATTTTTTTAAATTTTTTAACTATAGGTTTCACAATTAGTTTTGACCCAAACAATACACACAATTTTGTGTGTATTGGTTTATATATATTCACTTCCGACAGTGATGTCCTTTCCAAACGTCACTGAGAAACAGCGTTTTGTCTTGTCTAATTATTGTTTATATCTAGAAAGGGACAACAAGTGGATAGTTGATCGACTTTTATATTTTCGAAAACTTACCGTGTGTTCTTATTATCATGTTAAAAATTAACTTTTTACTGGAATTTTCTTTTTTTGAAGTCGATTAACAAGCTTGAAACATGCTGTATCCAAACAAATGAATCTGTGTGAGTACTGTGCTCAGGTCAACTCCGGTTGTGATAATTATACCTCCAATGCCATTGAAGTAATGCTACTTTTAATCAACAGTCATAATAATCGATTTGACTTACCTCTAGGAAATGACAGCCAATGTTCGAAAACATCACGTTTTTCACACCATGACTAATTTGAATGAAAATAAGCTCCATTGTTAAATTTTATATAAAATGTCTCATAGAAGTGAACCAAATTTCGTAATGAATTAATTGACATTTGTGTTTGTTTTAGATCCCCATAACTTTACACAAAGAGAACAGCTTAGATCTAGATGGAAGAGAAGTGGTGATGTGTGGCTTTAAGATCGGAGGAGGAATAGACCAGGACTTCCGCAAAAGCCCCCAAGGATATACAGATAACGTAATGATCTCTTCCTTTTCTTATAATTGTATTAATACACAAGATCCCAACCTTTTTCTAGTCGTGACCTCCTTTTATAATAGCCAAATAACCTATGACCCCTATGTATTATAAAAAGAAAATAACCAGCTTCAAAATATATATTTTTTAATTACACCCAAACTCATGTCATTCTCAACATCCAGTCGGTTTTGTTTTCAAATGAAGGAAGAAGAAAGGATTATATTGCTTAACGATTTAGTATTGCGATCACTGAAGAGATAAACCGATAGAAATGTGTTGTCGGCGCGCCCGTGTGCCCCAAGTAACCTCAATTTTTCCTTACCTCTGGTGAAATTGATCAAACCTTTTCAAAGAACAAAATTATTTCTTGAAAAGATAATCAATTTCATTGGCCTGTGTGGAGCCTAGGGATCGAAAAGTATTATGTAAACTGGCGACATCAAGTTTCTTTCAAATCGATATAGATTATCTGTTCAGTTATTGTAATATATTTTCCTAACCTTATTTTAAAAACTTTTCTGACCAACGGTTTACTAAAAGCCTTTACACTAGTTTTCGTTAATATCAATTGCATTATTTCAGGGCATATACGTGACGGCGGTTTACGATGGCAGTCCGGCCGCCAAATCAGGTTTGAGAATGCACGACAAAATACTCCAATGCAACGGCTACGATTTCACAATGGTGACCCACAAAAAAGCCGTTAGCTACATCAAAAAACATCCCGTCCTAAACCTCTTGGTGGCCCGAAAAGGGGTCACCTCCACATAGGCTATTATACTTCTTATATTCGTTAGGGTAAAAGGCAATTAGAAAAAGACACTACCCGAGCAAAGGGTCATTACGGAAGGGTTCGGTACCATTTTTAAATGCTTATATTTTATCACCAATTAATTGTGCGTCACAATAATTTGGTTTTTATTAAAAAATTATTGTATGCTAGAAAAAAAAACAATATTGGTGGCTATATTGCTTCTGCTATTATTTCTTCAAATAATTGGTTATCAACCAGCTTCTCGTCTATGCCAGTTTGCTAAGAATATATTATCATTACCATTTTGCTAAGAATATATTATAGTCGAGAACCGAACGAGCGCTATTGGAAAAAGCGGTGAATTTACATATTCGGAGGGCATTGAATAAATTTGATCTTATTTCTGCTGCTGTGACTATTGCCACCATCAAATTGATTTCAGGATGACTTATGCGCTGATAGATTTACAGCGGGAATCTGTAATAATATTATTTTTCTTTCAGAAGAATTAGCAGGTCAAATGTCACCGTAAACTCTTTCCTTTTTTAAAACCTAAACACCAAATTTATTAACAAAAGTCATGAATCATAAAATATTTTAAGCATTTAAAAAAAGCTTAGTATCTTTTCATTGTATACCCGTATACTGCTCCAATCTGTCACGCCAGAATATAAGCTAAGTTAAAAGTGGCCAAATTTTTAAATGTACATTTAAGTGTTTTTAAACTAGAAACTAATGCAACACAAAAGCCATCACAGTAGAGCCATATTTGTGTATTTTTAGTGTTTATACCACCCTTTCAATATGTCCTATTGATAATAATGATATAATTTCCTACCTCCAAACACTGAAATCCAAAATATAGATTTCTTAACCCTATTTATTGATTAATTCAATCTTATAGTAAGGGTTATGAATAACATAAGTTGTGGCCTAGAATTATTATCGTGCTCCTATTTACAAATAATATGTCACCACACTTTTCTTCTGAACATTGTAAATATTTTCTCCCTAACTATTAATAAGATACAATACCGTTCATGAAGTGAGCTGTTTTTTTTTTAAATGTACAAATTTACATGCCTACTTAGCTAGCCTGAAAATACAACATGGTCTCAAAATGCGTACCTACCTAAAATAATGTATTGTAGGAATGTCCATTATTTTCTCCAACTCAAGTTTGTGAGTAATTTTTTATGTATCATATTTGTTGAAGTAAATAATATGGAGTGAGCTGTCTACTCAAAATGTATACTGAGCCCACAAACTTTTAGGCAGCACTCGGCATTTAAATTAAAATATGCATAAATGAATAAAATGTATATTGTTTATGCTGTATCAAACAAGCATTAGTAAACAACAAGTTTAAAAGGCAAAAAAATATTTTTCAATATATTTAACACGGCAAATTTTGTCTAAAACATAAAAAAAATATTGAAGATGAATGCTACCAATTGACATTCCAATCACTTTTACCATGAGAAAACTGAAAAATATTATAACACAATACTTCTATGATTGTTTTATAGTATAGTTGTGAAGTCTAAATTTAGCGGCCAATGCCGTCCTGCTTTGTGTTATGCACTATACTGTGATGATGCATTTGTCTAAATGTTCCATGAATGCATTTTATTCAATGTTAAATATAAGTGTTAGAGCATCTTTGTATTTATCCAACCTTCCAAGCTTTGTGTAAGTGATGAGTATATTGATATAGAATACAGAAAGAGATTCTTATAAAATGATATATGTACTACATATATAATAGAAGAAACCCAGTTGTCCACCTTTATACCTGTCATTATAAAAACACTTGAGTTATAGGTATTGCAACCAGAGTTGAGTTGAACACAGTACTCACACAGATGTATTGCTTGCATACAGCATGCCTCAAGCTTGTTATTCGACTTAAAAAACAAAAATTCCAGTGAAAATTAAAAATAATAAAGAACACCCTGTAAAACTTTTCTTACAACTAAAAACTTTCCAAATTGTATTTAAATCCGATGATCATATTCACTTGTTATCCCTTTCTCATTAAAAATAATAAGTAGGCGTAAGCCAGGCAAAAGGCTGTTTCTCAGTGACATTTGGAAAGGACATCTCTGTCTTAAGTGTATAAAAGTACACTAATACACACAATCCCAAGTTTTTTGTTTGGGTCAATTCTAATTGCGCGACCTATAATAGGCATGAAAAAAATAGCAGGTTTTACGCATACTCTATAGATCTCAAGCGGCGTTCCAAACCGCACGCAGAAAAGCCCTTACATTGGACTGCTCTGCTACGTTACTTTGGCGGACTTTACTTTTCTGCGACGTTTAGAACGTCACTCGCACTCTAAAGCATGTGCGTAGAGCCTGCTAATATTAGAGTGTTTTCTGGATGACCATTCACGTTATGTTAACTCAACAAATATTTTAATGATTAAAATATATTGTGTTGAGTTTTTATTTCAAAAAGGGTGAAATGATTAATGAAAAATTATTGGACATGCGAAGTGGTAAAAATACTTTCTTCTGCATTACAATGTTGCAAGTAAAAATAATTGCTAATGTGTAATTTTCGGCATTCAACATTGTATTGTTTCAACTTTCCCATTCTAGTAATGAATTACTTTGGGGTACTCCAATACCCAAATGATATATATTCCATTATATACATTGTTTAATTTTATAATGAGCCACAAAATAAATACAACACTCACACATAGATTTTCAGACAAAGGCTCCATAAAAGTGTTGCTGAAGATCTCACACTACTTTCCATTATTTATAAGTCTCAAAATATAGAGCAGTGAGCCAAACTTGATTGGAACGATAATAATGAAAGAGAGGGGGCACATCTGGTGTATTCTGTGTCAATGTAAGTCACGAAAGCCATTCCGCAACTGACATAGATGTATGTGATACTATTATTGTGTTTAAGATTTATCCGAGGTTGTTTATGTATTTGTGGATGTAATAAGCAAACACCAGAATTTTAGAGTTGTGTTTAAGTTATATAGTTTCTATATATTATTATAATAGTTATTGAAAATTTTAAATAAATTAAGTGAGAAAATGCCGTGTATTATTTACAACTTTTTTATTAACATCTAATATAAAACAAGGAGAATAAAGATTTATTATGGATGAATTAATAAAGAAAGAATAAGGCAGTGTATTTGGTACAATGAATGCAATAGCTTTTAACAAAAGTTTTTAAAATTTGACATTGCATAAACATACTCATTTATTAGCTTTTCCTTACAACTCAGTCACTTCTGAACAATAATTTAAGTGTGACATTTTTTGACAGGATATATGACAAGCAATGGCTCCAAATAGCACAAAGGTATTATATAATTCAAGCAGTACTCATTCTGCATTAATTGATCCATGATTTAAACGCAAATTTTAAGTTAATGAGTCGGGGGCCAGTCCCACTGTCCCTTGGGGGGCACCACCTCCAGAGGCTCCCAGGGCTTCCAGACCAGCATCTTCCTGGCAAGGATCAGCTCATTGGTGGCCTGCACCATCAGCTCCTCCACCCGGCCGCAGCCAATCTGATTTTCTATGTCGACTATCTTAGCATTCTGAAAAGATAAAAATAATTTATTATGGGGACTGTATAGTGGGGAATAATACATGGGGCTGTACAAAATCTCCAGCTAGTAAAAACAGTCATGTCTCGTTTAATATAGTATGGGTTACTCAAAACACTTTATTATAGGACAACATAACCACAAAGCATAGGGAATTCTGCACAAAATACTAAACACTATATAGTCTAACATTATTTATCAAATTAATATTGTATGTATTATCATAAACAGATATTCTGCACCTAACAATTTGGTGCAATTCACTAAAAATGTTCCATTTCATCTGGGGCCTTTTGATATCTATATCTCTACGCCAAAACTGCATTTCCAGGATTGTCTCGTTTTAATGTTCTAAATTTGCACATTCTTCGGTAACTGAATTTTTGTGTTCCTGCAGAATGTTCAATGAGCGTTCTTTCTCAGAATTTTCATTGAAAAAAGGTACAACTTCAATTATTTCTGTAGCCATATAGGAATGTAAACATCGATCTACCTTCCATTTTGCACCTCTTGAGACTTGAATAACATGATAATTACACACAAAAAACATTAGTACATTTCAAAATATCAATTATCTTTCAACACATTCTCTATGTAATGAATTAATATTATTATTCAATTCAAATATACTAACTGCTTTCAAAACATTGGACCTCTCCAATACAACTTGTTCTGTATATTTTCTGTATGCTGCGGTTTCTGGCATCTGGCTCACCACACGAAGTATTTTACTGTAAAGAGCTCCGAGTTGATGGTGCGGGTTTACGGCCACAGCCAAACCCGTGAGGCCTGTCACCTGGAAAAAAAATCGTAACTTTCATCAAGGATATATTGTTAAAATTATCAATTATGCTTGACAGAATTAAACGAACCCTTTTGAGTGCTCCTGACATTTTTGACAATTTCTGATTAGGTAAGAAACCATAAACATATTTTTCAAATATCACTATAGACAATTTAACTTTTCTCTGAAATTATAAAACAGTCCACGCACGGTGAAATATATTCACTGCTTTATCTCTTAATTCTTACCTTGTCTCACTTTTGATTAAGTTTTTTTTTGCTTTTGATATTTTAAAAAATGATGCGATCCGAGCAACTTATCAATATATAATTTTATTTATTTTTCACCCAAACACGCACTTAATGTCCGTGAGGTGAACTCTTTTAGATTTTCTATGGTGGTAAAACAAATGTTCTATGGTCTATCTGTCTATTTCGATTTCGATCAGTCTTCCTTCCTCTCGTTTCTCGCAAAATAGAGTTGATTGAAGTCTGTTAAATATTTTAACCTGTAGTTATAAAGGCCTCGAACATGGCGGACAAACACTATCCAAAGCAATCCTACACGGGTGGGGTTAAGCCCATGATGCTTCAAACTAGACTTACCAACGAACGAGAACGTTTGATTGGTATGACAGATGAAGAGCGCGCTTGGCGTAAGAAATGGTTAAAAGATCAAATTCTTTCTCCGAATGAACCTGTTAATGTTCCTGAGTATTGGAAACAACGTTTCAATCCTATTCGTCAGTTCTATCGCTGGCCTTTGGACCAATTACAAAAAGCAGCTACTCCTCTCTTGGTTAGTATATAGTTTTAAAAAGTTACATAATAAATGATATTCCATTGTTGACTAGTTTTGAAGTACTGAATGTTATTTTTTCTTTCTCAGTGCCTCAATAAAATAAACAAATACCATCTATAAAATATCACCAATATTTAATCGATTATGTTGGTTAGTTTTTTTCCACTTTTATGTTTTTCATTCTGAGAATCAAGAATTAAACATTTCCATTCGGCTAAGCATAATTAGTGAATATCTACCTGTGACATTATATTGTGATATATAAGGCACTGATCGGTTTGATACCATTATTCTAGGCCGATTGGTAAAGGGAACTTATAAAAGAAAAAAAAACGAAAATAATGGCAGAAGCCGAACGAAACAACACGATCCCTTATCAAATGGCCGTCATAACCTGTAGAGTTGGTCACAAAATTATAATCAATCGGTACTTTTTCAAAACCGCCCAACGAATGACAAGCATTCACTCTGGAAATAATCATCACCAAAGTAGGACATACAACATATATGAGTCTCTAAAATCATAAAAAAACTGTATATATTTTTTTAAATGTAAAACATTAAAATTAAATTAAACAAATCCATAAGAGAGTGAGAATAAAATTCCCTGGCCCAACCTATCTACGATTTTGTCTTGAAACCTTGTTAATTTGCAATAAAACATTAAGCAATGTTTATAATGAAATAATCTTAATTATATGCTTTTCCAGATAAATCAGTTGTTTAAAGTAGTCACCTGGCAGTCATGATGCGCAATGCATTATAAAATTCTGTCTTATAAACATTGTTTTTATGTAACAACAAAATGTTGTAGTTTCCCACCAGGTAATATTTGAGTTAAGTTCAGTTCCAGAAATGAGTGTGAAAGTGTTTTTATTTTATAGGGTGAAACAAGCGCCCTTTATTGGCGCTATGGGATAGGAAAAGTAGGTTTGATGGCAGCGTTTGTGCTCGCCACAACCTACTACATGAAGTACAATGCAAATGTAAGTATTAATATATAACTCTGAAATATAAGCCACAACTGACTACCAAAGTACAATAAAATTTAAGAATTCAGACATATAACACCTCGTTTCCAACCTCCGCAAAGAAAGACTTGACATACTCGTATAAAAAATTGTTCGAGTAACGTGAAACATTAATAATTTTTGGTATAAAACAATTTTTGAGTAATATGCTGTCCATTTAACATTTGAAAGTTCTGAGCAATCATTGAGTTTTGAATTGTTTAGGAATAATTTGGGCCTTTACTGAATTATTTTTTTATCATGTTGCAATTTTGTCTACAAAGGGGCTATTTCACCACCTCTCAATAAACTACTATTCATTAGTTAACTCTAATCATCGGAATATTCGTTATTTATCTCCTTCCGCAAGTTTGGTTGGCAACGCCGCTTTTTTTCAAACCTTATCCCCGTCTGCTGTCACGTCTGTCAATACAATGCCGTTATTTCTAACATAAACTAACTTTCACAACACAACATTCGCGCGCGAAGCTCATTACATCCCTCTCACCAAATAGTTAAACGCCTCTCTATATTTAAATAAAACATATTTCTATTTTATAACTTTATTGTATTATTCAGGGACTATTTCACCACTTCTCAAGAAGCTGTCAACGTAAAGTGCACCCCAGTAGTTAGAATCTATTTTCTGATTTAAAATGGCGGCGTACTGTTTTGACAGCTGACAGTAGGCGAGTTTTCTGTTGAAGTTGATTTTTTACTGTAATTATGGAAGTGGTTGAAGATTTAAATATCTTAGACGAACAGGACATGGCGGAAAGACGTAGACCGCGTGTTTTCAAACCAAGAGTCAATTTTTTATACGTCTTAGATGACATTGAGTTTAGGTCAAGATTTCGCTTGACAAAAAATGCCGTAAAGGAGATACAAAATCAAGGATAAAATCTCTCCAAGAAGCACACGGTATGTAATTCTAATATAAAATTTAAGAATATACTAGAAATAACAACAATCTTTGGCAGTCAATATACCCACATACAACATGTTCACTTGACAAACTATCAACCTTCATAAAAAATAGACACTCCCCAATGAAACTTCACTAATATAATTTTAATAAAGTTATAAAATAGAAATATGTTTTATTTAAATATAGAGTCGCCGCTAATATTTGGTGAAAGTAATGAGCAATCATTGAGTTTTTTGAAAGTTGTTTAGGAATAATTTGACAGGGCCTTTACTGGATTATTTTTTTATCATGTTGCAATTTTGTCTACTAAAATTAATTTAAATATATTCTGAATTGTCAGAACTAATGAATAGTAGTTTGCCCCTTAGTCATAGAAGAAATTTTTATCACAAGATATCACAAATAATGTCTTTTTTTTAATGTTACTGTGACCCTAGCTGGACCCTACAGAGAAACAAAATTGGTATAAATTATAGAAGACAGAAACAATGGGCCTAAGATGTTGTGAATTTTAATTCTTTATTTATATTGACTGTGTTTAGGTAAAAGGCGTTATTCTACATTTTTCGTGAATCGAAACATAATTATTATCTACCCCTTTACTGGCTAAAAAACGGTTTCATTCCTTGCTTTAGCCATAAAAATAGGGTTTTAATAAATGTCCAACACAAATTACTGGTTGTGTTGGTTTGGAAACCAGGGCAATTGGAGGGGGTCACAAAAGAGTTGATGGCCATGAAAAGCAATTGATTCTCTCATCCAACTACATACTGATATGAATTTTGTGTTGAATATTAATAAAATATTGCAGTTTTTGTAGACCCATTGTGTTTAGATGCTTATCCAATCTAGTTTCTGACACATAGCTCAAAAAATTAAAACTATATAATTGTATTATGACTAGGATTGGACAAGAACCAGCGGGTGGAGGCTCACCTACTCCAGGACCCAAGTCCTGCCAGGAGATCCAGGCTACCCCAAGTTGTCCGACAGATCCAAGCCCTCTGATTATTCCGACAGAGGCTTCAAGCACTCTCCCATCTAAACCACTTCAACAAGGATTGAAAGACTCCTGTGTAAAATTGTATTTATTTAGTGTTTACAATAAAATCTGTACTATATTATTTTGTTTGTCTTATTGGATTTTTTTCTTATAATTTTTGGAAAATCTGAGAGATTCTGTAACAGATAAACGGGTGTATAACAGATATTCAAATATAGTCATTAATTATTTTTTTTCCATTTGTGGAGGTGATTTTGTACATAATTAGGTATATTTTGTAAAAACCAGATTTAATAAGTCGCAGTCAATGTATTAGTTCAGCGAAGTTGCATTATGAGTTGCGCAATTAGAGTGAAACAACACACACTTAGGTTTGTGTGTATTAGTGCATATGTATACGCTTCCGACAGCGATAACAACTAGGCAAATTTGAAAACCATCACCCAGAAATTTCCTATGAATCTTCCTTTTCCATTTTATTATAGCTGAAGGTTGGATACTTATGAAAATTATTATTTGTACCTCAGGCTATTTTTTTTTGCTTTTACAGTTATGAAATACTCTCGGGTGCATCCATTTACCTGGGCAAGGTGAAAACCCATAAATTAACACATTAATTCAAATTTTTTGATAATATTTTTAATGTTTTGGGTAATTATAAGGTAGCTGATGAGAGTAATAATAACCTGACAGTCTTTTATTCTATGTTCAATGGTTATTAGGCTAAAAATAAGTTTAGATGGTTATATAGAGTGGTAGATACTCCAAGTATCGCCCTGGTGAAAGACCACCATTCAGAATTGAAACGTTGCTTGAAATGGCTTTAGCCGTGTTTGGTGACCAGATCTGAATAGCCAGGTACTTCCCAACCTTCCCCTTCCTCATTTCCTTTCCCTCCCACTACCTTCAGCCTTAAAACATACCCCTATTAGGGATGTCATAGTCTCACTGGCTCTAGACGGTTGGGAACAGTTGAAACTCTTGTGCGGTATTTATGTAAAAAAAAATATTCAGAATTTTCAATGATCTGTCAATCAAATAATATTATTAACATCAAAACTAATCAACTGTTTCATTATTATACGTAGTCTGCTTTAAATGAACAAATATTAAGATTGAAAAAATGTTTGATGCAGAAGTTTCCAAAATAACTATTGATAATAACTCCAAAACAGCTGTTGGCCTCGAAAAACAATAAAGTTATGGATGGTCTGATTTCATTTTTTTTTTCAGTGAAAGTGATTATTAACACTCCTATAGCAATGAGAGGTAACTAGAATTATTATTTATCAATCAATATTTATTATAATAAAATTATAACCTAGATAAAAGAGAGTAAGGAGAACATTTATCATGGTAAACGATATTGGGGACCCCTGAGGAAGACATAGCACGAATAAGTGAATTAAATACTTGAGAAGGGTCATGTCAAAAGTCAAAATGACAGCAAAGTGTGAATGAATGAAGCGAAGAGTTTGTGCCAATACAGAGTTAAGTGGGAAACAGCGTGGTGGTTAGTTATAAGTCATGACCGAGATAGATATTTCCAATAAAATTTAAATATGTGCGGGAACTTTTATCATAGCATAAACAATTTTTTCCATTACTAGATTATCTAACCTTTATAAAATGGTAGGCTTAAAACTTGAAGAAAATGTTACTCCAAAGCTTAATACCTACTATATATATATACCGAAAGATTTTTTTTTAATATCAAGGGCAACTGAGAGTGAATCTTGTAGAAATATTCAATAGTTGGAACTTAATTGACAGACTCGTCGCGTTAAAAACTATATATCGTAACCTGCAGACAAAAAACTGATATCTTATACATACAACAATTTTTAATTAAAAAACTAATAAACAATTATTTATAACTATATATTTTTTTTTTTAATTGAGTTCGGTTCTCATCCAGATTTTCTATTTCATAAATAGCTTCCTTCATGTCAGAAATAAAATAAAAACTTTTCCATTAAATTATTTCACTTACAAAGCGTTAAAAATAACAAGTTCGAATATAAAATTACCTTAAAATATGATGTTGACTCATCTGTGCCACTAATTTCTGGTACCATGTATTCATAATATAACAATATGCACCTGAACAATATGATCTTTATGTTGTACATTTTTTCGTCAGACTGTATATTATTTGTAGGTGCAACAAGCCTTTATCTTTATTCAATTCCAGAGAATAAGACAAATAAATCGTTGTCCCCTTTAAATATACTCCTTGCAATATAAAAGCCAATGTGAAGATATTTCAAACCATGTATTATTTTTATTAGATTTCCCGTTCAACGCCGGGCAAGACCTTGGGTAATTTAGTTTTGGGAAGGAATTTACTTCCACGTTGAATTTCATTATTAAAATATTTTTTGCTCTATGGCACCTAATTTCTATGGTCTCGTATATGTCAAATTTTCAGGTGTAACGCTGTTCGAACAGTGAAATTATCAATTTTCTATTTATCAATGTTATTGGAAACGTATATCTGTTTATTTTGAGATTACACCGAAGTTAATAATGCCGAATTACCATAAGATTGAAATAAACAAAACAGAATGGGAGGTACCGGAGCGGTATTCAATGCTAACTCCAGTTGGCTCAGGGGCTTATGGGCAAGTTTGGTGAGCTATTTCTGTCTTTTTTTCTTAAAATTTGTATTCATAATAAAATTCCTGCCATTGCGTACCTAATATTACTCAATGGCAAAATATGCCCATGTTTTCTTTATTCGCATCGTTACCTATTATTTCATCCTTGAAAAATTTACCTGTTTTTATTTGTCAATGCCGTCTTTAAATATAATTTTCCGGTGGGTAGTGATGTTATTTTGTTAAGATTTTTGTGCTTTTATTGCGACTGAACGAAAAAAAAACTTCGAACAACCTATCAATATGGATTTGTTAAGTTTGTTAAAATGTGTGGGATTAGCATATCTTTTGGTTGATATTGAGTGGGCAAACGGGTTATAATTGCACCAATATTACAGAGTAGTAATATTCCGTGTATGTTTCAGTATTATTGTAAATTTCGCATTTAATATGTGTACTTTCATGAGCATAAGTTTCTTAATTGACATTTTAATTAATTGTAATTGGGTGTAAACAATATAGTTTGAGTACAAATCAAACACTATTGTTAATTCTTATATTCAATTTCTTAGATTTTAGGTACAGAAACAGTGCTGCAATAAACTTAAAAACCAAAGTAATTACACATTTTCCCTGCTTAAATTGACAGTAATATCTATTGCTGAATAATTTCTTCACCCATTTTTGTTTTGATCTGAAAGTTATTAATTTGGTGTACTATATGGAAACTATGTTAACCTCTTTCAACATGTAAGATATTCTTAAATCATAAACATCACTTTTGCAAGAAAATGTATGAACTAACTTCTATGTTTGTCTCCTGTCAAAAGACAGATTTTCAGATAGTAGTTTATGTAGATCATGTCAATATGATCAAATGCATAAAGTGTAATATAAGCACTATGCATACTTAAAATGTGAAACTGACAACGTGCTTGTGGAAAAAAAACACTTGTTTGTAGCCAAATGCTAACTACCACGTCAAAAATTCTTTGCGGCAAATCTTTTTACCCGCGTCTGAATGCGAGTTGATCCCCAAACTCTGTCAACCTTTGACGCTTTTATCAATAGTTATTTGCCAAGGTGCTCCACCATTTCTGTACTTCTCTACAAAGTCCTATACATACAAACAACATTTACAAGCCACCAGAGACACCATATATGCTAAGGTGAAAGGGAGCAAAATTGAACAAAATACACATTAAAGATATCTTGACAATTTATCAGTATTAGCAGCTTTGTATTGTCTGAGCTTAAATTATTATATTGAATTTAATTATATGTAATTAGTGTGCTGTAGGTGTCCTCTCCAATGCCCCTCAACTTAATGACAGTATAGTCAACATAGGAATAATATTATGCATTTGTGTTAACTTTTTCTGATATTTATCAATTTTGGGCAACCCCCAGTCTCTCTCTCTCTCTCTCCGTAAATTCCCTACCCGACGGCGCTGAATAAAAATTTGCGCCTCGTTTTATTCTTGATATTGGTTGGTACCTATCTTTTGTTTGAACGAAAAATTCACACAGGGTGTGAAAAGGAGACAAATTTATGCAGAAAATAGCAGTGCAAAATAGGGCGCAAAAAAATGGTAGTGAAAGAATTCGCATTTTCCAGACTTTTATAAGCAAAAATTTTAAAAGCTCCAAATTTGTACCTACTTACCTTATAACCGCCTTTTTAATTAGGATTTGTGTTTTTGTATCTATTGTAGCTCATCCTAGATTTCTATTTTAGAACCACCCTTTTAATTAGAATTTGTCTTGTTCTAGCTCATCTCTGGACAAGCTGTACAATGTGAAAGTGGCCATCAAAAAGTTGGCGAGACCTTTCCAATCTGCAGTCCACGCCAAAAGGACTTACCGAGAGTTAAGAATGCTGAAGCACATGAACCATGAGAATGTTATCGGTAATCTTATTTATCTATCATAAATCGATAGCTCTAAACTGCCATTTCTTTAAGATCCATGAAACTTAACCATAAAATTAAACTTGATTCTGTTCAAAACTGGTCAATCCGTTTGATAGATTCTACTATTTTAATAATCCGATTGTAGTCTTTAGAACATAGACGTCAGGTAGGAATACTGTGTTTGTTCTACTGGTATCGGAAGTTGCTCTAAAGAAACCCCAGTACTCATTATAATTTCAGTATTATTGATCCCTTCAACATCGGGGTACAGCTAAAAGACACGCTGAAAGCATGCTCTACATTTCTACATGGTTGACATTTGCCACAACATGTTGTTTTTACTCGTTCTAATGTTCAACAGCTCGACTGTTGAATGATTTTCCGACTTTTATGATTCCTCCCCCTTACAACAAAGATATATTCAATACCTAGGTTCACTCCTTCCTCTCCTTAAAATTACCTTCCACTCAACATCTCCAAAGGTAACGTGGCCTGTGTAAAGTTTATATTTAAATCAAAATCACTGTAAAAAAATCACATCTTTTGCACTGCACCGGAAATCCACCCATGACCTCCTCAACACAAATCAAATACGTAAACCATTACGCTACGGAGACCATCATGTTCCTTGCATAATTTTTTTTTATCTTGCATTCTCAACACCAATTAAATACTTTTATCTCAATAATAAAGTACACGTTTGATTACTTAATATCATGTAAATGTTTTCAAAGGCTACGTTTTTACTATCACACAGTGTCACCATATGGGTAAATAAGAAAAAGTAGATACTGTGACTTTATCACCAATTTGTTTACGTTATATAACAATGTAAATTCCTCTTCAATATCAAGATTTATTTATCAAATTACAACCATTTTTTTAAGGTTCATCTAACTCGTCACCAAATATCACAACCCTTAGAACTGGTAACCCCCATCTATTAAATAACATATCCACATTAATACACACTGTACTTCAGGGTAGTACTGAGAAGTTTCATGAGGTGATTATTTACGATAGTCTAAGAAAAAAATCCTGTCGGAGTTTTTCAAACAGTAAACTCTACTTTCCAAAAAAAAAATTTGTGTGTGAATGTAGCTTTCGTGGGAGTAGGTACCCGCTTAGAAACAAAAAATTGTCATTAGGTTATGGTCGGTCACACAGACTTCGCATTTTGTGAACTAGTAACAGTAGATTGCCACCTGTGGTGGGCAGTATAATGTTTACTATAAAGGATCGGATACACAAACCCTTAATTTATCGTACGCAAATATAAAATATATCACAACTTTTTTATTTATTTATTAATAAAAATATGTAATCTAATGTGGGCCTTTGTGAAAATAATATTTTTTCATTAAATTTTCAAGAATAATCACCCCCTGGAGTATCGCGGCACCTTGAAAGACAGTGTATATTATGTTTGTACTTCAAGAAAATTGAACCCCAACTTACAGAGAGTCAAATGTGTAGACTAGTGTTTTTTTTTCAAGTATACATATATCGACTGGCCTTACATGAAATAGGTTAAGTACAAATTAAAGGGGCAAACATTACAGTTTTTTTTTCATAGTTATCTGATAAATTATCGTACAAAATTCAGCTTCGTGTTAAAGAACATGTAATACTATAATAATAGTAATAACATTGACCTTAAAGTAAGCTGCCTATTACTTAGGTCTTGCCAGACACATAGTTATATAATTTATCTTATGCAAGTTTCAGTGCCATTCCCTGCAGTCTTTCGAAGGCATTTTTTTTTCACTATTTTTTTCAGGGCGTATTTTATGACAAAGCTAAGAAAATACTAATTCAAAGATTGTTTTTTCAAAATAATTGATTTGCAGATAATCTATTTGACTTAAAACACGGTAGGTAGTAAGCAATATTGTTATCCAAATTAATTTAGTCACCTAACCCTAGCAGTAGATTGTTTATCATCTAGGATTATTTGGTATCGAAGAGAAGGTGCTGATAGGTTAATAATGATTGTTTTACATTATCACAATATCATCTTATCATCGCTGTGCCAGTAATAACTGTTAAGAGGCTTGTTTTTCAAACAGACATAACATTTCTGGCATAGATTTTTTCGCATTTTATCAGGAATTGAACCTCGCTACCTTCGATTGAAATGTCAGCACTCTTATTTTACAAAGTAATTATGTAACAAAATGGGCGTCACGATTTTCTTTGTAATGCAATGATATAATATTTTATGTTTTTTTTTTTTAATATTGATTTAATTTATTTCAAGATAATCTCTTAATCCGTTTTATATTAATCTTAGTGTTAATTTATTACAAATTAATCTGATTTCTTTTTAAAATCTATTAATATTATTTATTCAACTTATTTCTACTGCAATATCATTATAAGTTAGCATCGCCTGCTATTTTTCTTACTTATTTTTTCTTGATTATTTTTTGACGGTAATCTCATTTCGTTACATATCTTAGCGCCCTTGAGGTGATTTTTCACAAAAACGGCGCTATACAAATTATCCAAATATTATCCTGTGTCCAAGTATTTTAGGCTTATGTTAATTTTTCTTTAAATTTCATTGATATTTGCTTTAATGATAAATTAAATAAAAACCATCACTAACTTTTGACAGATAGTTTTTCACCATACCCCCCAATTGGGTCTTGTAGGCAGTTGGGACTGTTTTCTGTTAATTGCAATACAATACACCATTTTATTTTTGATCTTTAAATAAATGAGGTTATGTTGTGATTCTCAGGTCTTCTTGATGTTTTCACTCCGGACGAGGGTTTGGTAGACTTCAACCAGGTGTACCTGGTGACCCACCTTATGGGAGCGGACCTGAACAACATCGTCCGGACACAGCGGCTCTCCGATGATCACGTCCAGTTCCTCGTTTACCAGATCCTACGCGGCCTGAAGTACATTCACTCTGCGGGAATTATTCACAGGGTATAAATAATAATCATTTCGGCTTCAATTGTTCATCAGCATTCTTAATTCTTCCTATTTATTTTTACTTTATCATAACCATTTGGAAAAGTTGTATCTAGGATTTGGTTCAATATCCTAGATACAACTCTTCTTCTTTATAGAGTGAATTGTCATATGTATTATTTATTAGCTGAAGCAGATAAAACTCTAAAATAGTCTATTTTATTATTTTGTTTTTATTACTATAAATTAGGTAAAACAGTTTTTAATTTTTATATTGCATAAACATTAATATTTTGTTCCTCACAGGATTTAAAACCATCAAATATTGCAGTCAACGAAGATTGTGAACTGAAAATCTTAGATTTTGGCCTAGCCAGGCCAACAGAAAATGAGATGACAGGCTACGTAGCTACAAGGTATGCAACATATGATAATATTAATAGTTACCTATAAAAAAAACAAGGAATGTACTTGTAACTTGACTTGGCAAGAAAAAAATATTAGTTGCTTTAACCCACCCATTTCAAATATAAAATGTCTGCTAAAATACATTATAGCTAGGTAAGAATTTGAAAACATCCGTTAGGTTCAATTTTGAAAAGTTTCCACTCTTACGTATGTATTTACGTACTCACAAAGGAAATTATCTATTGTTAATATTAATAAAAAATTGTCTAGTGCCTATCTGCTACTTTCTTAAATAAACTTTGGGTAGGATGAACATTTTTGCTGCTCAGGTGGGTTGGGTTAGCACCCAAAGTTTAATTTTTTTTAAATCTTGTCTTAGATCAAGTATTATTCTTAAAATTTTCTTTTTCTGCGGATTTATCACAGAACAGATCATAGAAATCTTAATCTTTTGTTTTACCCCTTGTAGAAAACGTGCCATCGGGTAACCCACATAGGTGTAGATAGGGTTGTTAAATTTTTCGTTTTTTTTAATGAAAAAACTTACAGGTGGTACCGAGCACCTGAAATAATGCTCAACTGGATGCACTATAACCAGACAGTGGACATCTGGTCTGTTGGATGTATCATGGCCGAACTCATCACCGGGAGGACACTCTTCCCCGGCACAGACCGTATCCTTTCTAATACTGTATTTAAAATACCTTAAACAAAAATCTATGGTTTTTCCTCAATACATACAAATCTTGAACCTTTTACTGGATCAGTTCAGGGAGCAAGGGGGGGCACTTGGTTGAATCTAAAAATTTGTGTTTGTAGTTTTTGGCTTAGTTAAGTGCAGTGAGTCATTGTGTATTATTATGCATGTTTATTTCCCCCCTTTGAATCTGTTCCAAAAATGCAATATTCTGAATTCTTTGGGCACTTTTCAACTGGCCAATGAATGGTACTGAAAATATTTTTATGTAAATATAAGAATATGTACATACTGAATAAGCTACTTTTTTACGAACAAAACTAAAAAATAGATATGTTTTAAGATGTTACACCAATAGTCATTATTTTTAAGGCAGTTTAACCATTCTTCTTCCTGCTTCCAAAGTCAACGTTTTGAATGACCTGGCATTGTCCATCTGCCCTGATGGTGACCTGATCCTCATTCGAAACGACAGTCATAGGATGGAGAAGTTAGCGCAACATCCCAAAAATCCCTCCACTCAATATTATTCACAGTTTGTCTATTGTTTTATCAGTTGACATAGTTGTGAGAGGCTCAAAAGAAACCTTGATTCAATAATACAGTAATAAAATTAAGTCATTGTCTTGTTATAGATATCAAGTTATGTTTACTGAAATAAATCACTCTCCAATGACATCAAATTTAATATTTTGTGATCATTGATATTTCTGCAACGTTTAAAAATCGTTAAAAAATTACTTATGTGTTTAGGTTGATGTGTACATTTTTTAAAGAATTTATTAGAAAATTTATTTATTTCTCCCCAAAATTCATATTTTTACCCATTTTAAGCCCTCCAAGAGTTGTATTTTATTATCATGTACTTTATTTGACTCAGATTTATGTATTTTTAGTATTTTATCACACACCTTTGTACATTATTATATGTATTTACATTATATTATCTTTGTTATAGCCTATCTTTTTATGTGTATAAATATATATTTCCTTTTTATGTACATAATATTTCCAATGTGAATCTTACGATTGTCATTTATATTTACATTAAAATAAATAGATTGTTTCATTTAAAGCTACACTTCAAATTTACTTCACGTTTTATGACAGAAGGCAATTAATTATTTTGGGTGCATTAAGGGATGGTCTCTTGTTTGCAAAAATGTTTCTTTTCATAACTTTTGTTGCACTAATATCTTAATTATATGTATCATTAAAAAGCCTGATCTAAGTATAATAATTGCAAGCTTCTACTCTGCATGTTATCTGTTGAGAATATTGGTTGGCCAATGTAAAAACATAACACAAAAAAACATATACGAACTTTAAAGGGGAAATTGTCTTGTGGTTAATTATATTTGTTTATCTAAATGTGAAAAAGTGTATGGTTGTACCCAGTTTTATGAACAAACTTTTATGTTTCGATCAGTAAAGATCATGTTAGGATAAGTATTTTATGAATCCTGTTTGTTTTTAATTAAAATTCATGTGTAAACTTTTAATTCTCATGACTCCCAAAACTCATGTACAGAAGCTCGTTCTACGTTTCTGTGACCCTGAAATTTTATGATAATGTATAGCTGGGATGTTTAGACAGCGTGCAGCTGGCAATTTTTCAATCATACATGAAATATAGCCAGGCAATATGGCCCGCAATACATATGTGTAGCCAGCGAGATCACTATGCTACCCAAGACACATCTATATTGTCGGCCCAAATCCTTTTCCTTCTCGCTCTGTTTCATATGTACGTCTATTCGCCACCCACCTGCTATTAGCAACTGTCACAAGTTTTAACTTCGTAGTTTTGTCGATTTTTCGTACTGCATATATTTGAGTGATTTTAATATGAATTCATAGAATAAAGAAAAGGTTATTAAATTTATAAATTTTGATCTTTTGGGTAAGTACTCAGTCACTTTTTGACATTCGAGTAAAGTTTCGAAGCAAATAATTATCAAGAATTAACGCCTGGCTTAAATTATTCCCTGTTTCACAATTGTTTTAAGTACGATTGGATCGACATTCTTCTTTTCTTCTCAATTTATTTACTTGATTAAGGTTTATGAATGCTGCAGACACAAGAATAGCATCCATGTCAGCTCGCATTTGAGCAATATAGCCAGACCCTATATTGCTCAGCTATATCACGGTCACATTGCCAAAAACATTGCCCAGCTATAATTTCCAGCAATGTTGCCCGAAATGTGCATTTTTATATCCTATTTACAAGCACCCTTACACATTTCATTATTTATTTCTGTTTCATAGAAATAATATTTTTATTTATTGTATGACTACACTATATGATATTTCATTCATCAACACTTTTATTGTCACCACATTTTGTCTACAGTACATATTGATATAGAATACACAAAAGTTGCTCTTTGCGGCATCACAAATAACCCCATATTAATCAGTATGGTAATTATGATTATTGTAGTTTTAGAGTTTGATTCTAAGCTACTGTATATGTATTTTGGTAACGGGTCGTCATAAAAATGATGTCATATGAAAAATAATTAGATTGCTGGGCCTGACGGGCTCACTCTGTCTATTCTATATCAATGGTACTATTATTAATACATTCTCCTTGCACACTAGTTAAGTTTTAGACCGTAGGTAATTCCACTAGCGCACTTTGGTCCGCCTTAATTGTTGCATCAGATATCCACCAACTGAATCTTATAATGGAGGTGCTCGGAACTCCCGGTGCCGAATTCATGCAGAAAATATCCTCCGAATCTGTGAGTAAATCTTTACCAGCTAATAAACACGCTAACACCACCAATTATCACAGAAAAAATTGTTCAGATCAAAGAGTGCGTATAAGTCAAATAACTTTACTTACAATTTTTTGTTCATGGTCTGATTGTCAGATTTTAATGTAGGCAGAAAGATTGCTTCTTTAGACCAAATGCCTTAATTCACTTTTCCCGCTATTTTTTAAACTTTCTTAAATATATTTGCTTAACGTTTTCTTTCTTAACAAAGTTACTAAAAACTTGTGGCTATTAACTCATTAGTAGGGTCTGGATCCTTGTCGCAAAAAAAGGACCTCATATTTAGAGATTTAAAAAAATATTATAATATATTATTTTTATTTAAAAAATAAAACAAGTAAAACACTTATTTTAGATTAGTATATTAGTTTGAGCTAAATACTAAATGTTTAATAAGAGAATTTTAAGTTAAGCTTAGTTAAAAGGTTTATACTGTAAATCTAAGGGTTTATAGCTTTTTTTTCAATTGTAAAAAACTCAAAGAGGTTTAGTGTTTCTCAAACACCATATACTAATCTAAAAAGAGAGTGGTTGTTTTTCTCTAAAAGTGAGGCCCTGTTTTAGCAACTAGAATCTGGGACCTACTCATTACTAAGCAATAATGCTTAAAGTAAATAATTGATAAACAAAATACCTATCTGCAATCTAAAATGAATGATTAAATTTGTTTGTTTATTCTATAATACTTTTCTGTAATTTGTAATAAAGGCCGAATATTAAAAAAGCAAATTAATAATACATGTGTAATTGTGTTATTCTATTGCTAGTTTGTCGTATTCATTTCTTTCAAGATTTTATTTCTCCAGGTCTAAAGCAAATTGACTTGAAAAAATTATGTGCACTCATAAATGTGTTTTTTTTTAATGTACAAGAATCGTTAATGTTTATGGTCGTGCCGCTGAGAGCTCTGTTGTTTCTGTTACATGCACTGTTAATGAGAAAGTGGGAGAGATTTAAAAGTAGCTATCAGCGGTATTCCTTAAATTGCTGTATGGAGGTGTGGTTGCCACGTCACTCCTACAAATTCAATGCTTATGTTAATCTGTGCTTCCCCCTGCCACTCTGAATGTTTCTGTGCTTGAGCTTATGCTTCATAACTACAATAATTGACAAGTAAACCAAGGCTTGCCTTAACCTTAACTGGCATCTGTACAGACATCGACCATCTTACTAGGATATTATTCCTGTGCGGTACACCAGAAAAGGATACAGTTGATAAAATAACCAGTGAGGAGGTAATACATCATTTTGTTGCCTGTGATGTCCTTAAACATACTTTGTTTATTATTATTTTTTATCATCAAGAATTGGTCACTCATAATTTCGATATTTATGTGGGTATGGTGAATGATGCTGTGAATGTTCAATAAATATTGAAATGTGTTATTATTCCAGACGTGTTTGGGTTTCTTTGTTGAACATGTTGTTGTCTGGAATTTGTTTCTGTTTGTGCTTTTTGTATTCAATTTGTAGAACTCCATAGGGGCTCAATCATTACAGATATAATTATTTATTTTTTTGTTGGAGATTGTATTCAGACACGGCAATTGGAAAAATAAATAGTTAAAACCTCTATTGCGGGGGTTTTCATTCCGTAAATTCTGGAAAGATGTGCATGCACTAAGAAAATAGAAGGAGAAAAAAATTCTGATGAATTTATGAAAAAAAGTGTTAATTTTCCATATTTTTTTATGTACTTTTCGAAAATGATTTTCTTTCTTATTTTCTTGGTGCATTAACAACTTTATAGCCTTTCTGGACTGCGTATACCTGCTCTATTGAACAAACTCATTAAGTCGAAAGTACACCAAAAGAGAAGATATCTAATTTATGTATGGTTTACATTATTCACGGTTTGAGGGGTGTATGGGACACACTTTGGCGCACAGTCATTGGTTATAATATAGGACAAATTTTCTGATGTTTTAATGATACATTTAATGATGCAGGCACGAAATTATATTCAATCACTGCCTCCATTGAAGAAGAGAGACTTCAAGGATGTGTTCCGTGGAGCTAATCGCCTGGCCATCGACCTCCTGGAGAAGATGCTGGAACTGGACGCAGAGCGTAGGATCACAGCGGAACAGGCCCTGGGCCATCCCTATCTCCAGCAGTACGCTGATACTAGTGACGAGCCAACTTCAGCTCCTTATGATCAAAGCTTCGAAGATATGGAACTTCCCGTCGATAAATGGAAAGGTTTGGAAAATATATGTTCTTTTAAACAATCCACAATGAATTGTAGATTCCACTATTACATTGCCAGGGCTCTCTATCTAGGAAATGAGGGAGTAGAGCTAGGTTACATGCCCTCACCCCACTGTCACATTGTCGCATACCAAAGTTTAAAAATAATATTTTTTGCATTTTACTAATTATTTTCTTCCTCTTGACTTTCCAGAACTGGTGTATGGAGAAACAATTAGTTTTGTACCTCAACAACAGCCTTCAGGACCTGAAGCTACGTAAGGCCCGATGGGTGGATAATAACTTAATGAAAAAGACCATCCTCGCCTCGAAATTTGTGAAGTTCACAAAAATGTCAACATAATCTGTACCTTTCAAATTTATACATTTTCCCATCACTACTGCAGGATGCTACAAGCGTAATATTGTTTCATCAAATATTTACAACTGCATTATTTCTTCCCCAAATATTTTGTGACAAGTTTTGCATATACTGTTTTAACGTAATCTTTTAGTGAAGATTTTGCATACACATATTTTATGTATGTAGCTTGTAGTTGACCCAATTATTTAATTGAAACTAATTGCAGTGGATGTTTGTTTTCATTTTGGATTGAAACAAATAAACATTATATATTATAATACTGCCACTGGGAGCTCAGTAGCCCTGTAGGGATCAGGACTCCGAGCTGCACCTTAAGGTCACAACTTATTGCCTACTCTGTATAATAACTACACAATCAAATAATTTGGCCGGACTGTGAAGGGTAGTAAATTATATAATTTTGATACAAACAATAATTATTAATCAATATGACTATCTTCCTTATATACATACTAACAAATGTTATTCCTCTTTATACGCAATAGAACATGAATACATTTAAACAAAACGTTAATCTAATAACAAATATTATATTCTCAAAATACTTTGGTTATAATAAATATGTATAAAAATTAAATCCTTTTTAATAACAGCTGGAAAATTTTGACTGCTTTCAATACGTTATTATGTTCTACAACTTTTGTGACGACAATCATAATATACAAATCGAGACGGGGAGAAACTTATATATGTATTTAATTATATATACTTTCTTTGTTTATTATGTTTGAAGGTTGTGCAGGTTTGTCCCCATTGACTGTCAATTAGTTGTTTTAGTGAAAAGTGACCTTAGTTTAGTCGAAGAATATTACTGTGGGTATTGGAAATATTACATTCATGTATACACAGTCTAATCTTGCCTGTAAAGAATAACGTCCTGAGTAGGAAAATTATTTTGGCTCAATTTTTTCTGCCAATCAAAGATTTTTTCAATTGAGATATTGTCAATGAAAAGTCGTCTCCACAGAAGTCATATGCAGGGACAAAAACGACTATGGTTTCAATCTTCGATCTTCGGGGATGGGTCGACATTGACGATATACAATGATGTAAAACTTATAAATTATGTGAAATGTTGTGAATTTAAGGTGAGTTTTAGGGACTCATTTTGAAATTTATTTTGATATTACAAACAGGGCATTAAATCATTTCCGGCAATGATTTGTTCTGAAAATATTTTAAAGTGCAAATTATTTTACTTTCTATTAGATAAATATATGTATTGTCATATTACACTTCAAAAGATGTGTGAGTTCTGGAAAATAATTATGGATTTCACAGTGGAAATGTTTTTTCCATCGATCCAAATGAAATCAATTTATATTTTAAAATACTTAAAAATTTGTCTTCTAATTGCCTTAAACATTTTGTCTGAAAAGATAGCAGTACAGTACCTTACTATAAAATATCTATTTTTATTGTCAACATACAGAGTAAACTATTATCATGAACACATAGAGACACTGTGTTTATTGATTATAATATTTAAATTAAGATTGCGGTAGAATGTTGTCACTTAGTGAAACATTTCATGTAAATAAAAACAATTAATTGAGATATATAAATGTTGATGTTCGCACGTCAATAAATGTGCCCCTAGATAAGTATTATCCTTAAGTGCTTCTTTTTTTAATTATTTATGTTGTGATTTAATGTTTTAGAGTTATCATTTATTTTAACAAGTTGAATTTTATTGCTGTTGCGGTTTTAGAGTACTTTATAATATATCACATAGGTTTTAGTTTAGAAAAACTTTCACGTTTTTGTTTTTAGCGGTTATGTTTATTTTTTATTGTACCCTGGCACTTTATTACTAACTTATTAACTTTTCCCCTCTTTATAAGTTTAAGTTTATTTTCCTGATTAATAATAGACGTTGAGTGGTAAAGCCTGAACAGAACAAAATACTTCTTTTGTGAAATATTTATCCATTCTACCGACATCACCTGGTGCCTTGGTAACTTTCGAAGAGCTTATAAATTTTTATTCTGTTGAGAAATAGCCTTAAATTTATCTAGAAACATGATCTATAATGACTCTTCCCTAAACTCTTGTTGCTGACCCATGCTATATTAGAGAATTGTGGTAACCCTATTTGTTTCCTGAATGTATAGTGACCACTTACTTCTCAAATAAAACTCCCCTAGTTATTTTTACGTCTGCAGGCTTTGTCCTAGTGACCTGAAATTTAACCATTTTAGTGCCGAGTTTTTTCTTCAAAATTTCTTCAATTGCTAAACCGAATGTGTTGCTTTTATTATTCTTTAAAAAAATCACAACTCACTCAAATTTTATCAGATTTTCAAAATTCTTTTAATATTTTCTTTTCAATATGCTAATGAACTACAAATATTATTAAAACATGTATGAAAAATAAATAAACACATAATTTAATTAACTAATCACACAAATGTTTTCCAGCGCAAACTCTGTGATGCCCCTTTTTCCATCTTGTGCAAATCAAATTAGATGGTTTCACTGTGCCACTATCTTTCTTACTACACATTATACACTGTCCTAAATTACTTCTGTTCTGCGTTGACGATAAAAAAAGGTGTTTCAGAATATTTTTTATCTGCAAACCATTTTTTTCTAATGTGTTTCTAATGCTTTATGTAAACTGTAATAGTAATAATAATAATAGTATTAGTAATAATATAAGTTTTGAACCTTTGGTTTTTAAACACATTAACGTCAGCAACGCTTTCGCGCTCCTCGCACTTTAGAGAACTCGAAGATATAGCGCTTCTCAGCACTAAAACGGTTAATACAGGTTTCCTTTAGAATATAATCTATAGCTTACAATACAAATTTAGCAATTCATTTGTACATAATCATTTTAATTTGACAATGATTCTTTATTTGAAATGGCTCTAAATTATAATGAGTTAAACTATGTTCCACCATCAATAAAATATGTCCATTCAATTTATTTGAATAACGTTGCATCCACGGGTATTTCTTTACATAAAATACAAAAACAAGACCCCAAATTTATTGACCCTCTTAACGATTTAGATAAAAAGCAAAAAACGATTGTTTTTGTATCCACATATCCTCAATTAGTACTTTTCAATAAAATCAGGGTGTTCATTTGTCTTGGCCAGGTACTTGTTATTTTAACCAATGGTCTTCAAATAAAAACATTGTAATTATTTTATGATTGCAAATACACAACAATTTGTTAAGGGCTAATTTGTTTTTATTTCTTATTACGTTTTGTTTTCAGAGAGCAGACTTAAAATGTCATGAATTCTAAGATTGGATTGTGAATGTAAATTTGATTGATAATATTATTTTCTTTTGGATTTGCCATCAAATTCAAGTGAAGGTGTGGATTTTATGAATGACATTCGATTGACACATAAAATGTTTATTAAGATTTTAAAAAACATTAAAGTTATTTAAATAATTACTAATTAATAAAATAGTTTCCTATTTTAAAATATTATATATTAAAAAAATGCTATTTGTTATAACAGTTGATATAACAGAAGTGTGCACATTGGACATTAATGAAGTGAGGGATTTGTTCCAAGACAGTTGTATTGAGATTCCATCATTATCTACAATTTCCTTATTATAAATGCGACAAGTGCGTGTTATTTGTATTTTGTCCCACATTTAATAAAACTTTATTTGAAAATATTAAATACAATGGGTATAATGAGGGCATAATAATGTTATGTAATTACATAATATTATTAATCTACCTGTATAAAATAGTCTGGTAAAGCTAAATGCCGGTTAGTCCAACTATTCCTTTATGTAAGTACCTAAATAATTCCACCCTGAATCTGTCAAAAGAGCGTGATTTTTTGTCTATGGTTAATTGAAACATGTTTGGCGTTTGGCACAATATTATTATCGTGAATTAGTTTTTTCCGAAAAGCTATAATCATAATGGATTATTACCGCAATGAAACGAGTATCCACTCGCAAGTGTTTAATAACTTTGAAAAAGCTGTACCGAATGAAATGGATTTCAATAGTATTTGCCGGGCATGTTTATCAGTCACAGATCATTTGCAAAATATTTTTAGGACATGCTCCGCAGAAGTGTTTTTGTATTGTACTTCAGTTCAAGTAAATAAACACAAACATTATTGATTAGTTTTGAAAACTCCTGCTTTTTACAATGTGTAGTGCGTAACTTATGTTTAATATGTTATGTCTTAGGTCTCAGAAAATGACGGTCTTCCGGGACTCTTGTGCCAAGCTTGTTTGGACTTGGTAAACAGACTGTATTATTTCAAACAGCTCGTTTTAAGATCAGATGCAACGTTAAGACAATATGGACAAACTCAGGTATCTAATAATACTTTTTTTTTTTAAAATAACTATGTGATCAATTGGGTTAAAATCATTAATGACAATTATTATTTCTTGTCATCATCATCACGGCGCTACATCCTAGGGTGGGATTTGGCCTCCTTCATGAATGTGTTCCACTGGCTGCAGTCCCTCGCCATTCGCCTCCAGTCCTTAGTTCTTCCCTTCCTGCTCTAATCCTTTTCACACAGTCCATCCACCTCTCCCTCGGTCTGCCTCTGGGTTTTTTCCACTGAGGCATCCACTTGGTCATAATTTTCAGCGTCCTGTCATCTGGCATTGTTTCACATGCCAAGCCCATCGCAGTCTTTGGGACATACAGAATCTTACTGTGGTCTCGTGCTCTAAAAGATTTTCGAATTTTACCTGTAAGATCCATTTTCTAGTGTAGATCCAAAGATTTTTCATAGAATTTTACACTCAAAGACCGCTAAATTTGTTTACTTTATTTTGGGTTAGGCACCATGTCTAACAACCGTAGGTAACAACTGGTTTTATTTTCGTTTTATAAATTAGCAGTTTGCTTAGTATTTTTGACCCCAGTAATCCCTTACAGGTATGGTAGCATCTGCTTCCAGCAAGTAAACGAATTTTTAGCTCTTCGGTAACCATATTCAATGTATTTAAGTTAGTGCCCAGGTAGGTCGAATTTTCAACCCCTTCATATATACCTGTTGGCCTACTCTGACATCTCGTAATGTCTCCTGCTCGCATGTGCTTATTATATACTTAAATTATTTAATGTCATTCGATATATTATAAACGATTCTAGTCACAAGAGAGTTGTGTAGCCTACCATACGAGTATATCAGTTGATTGTTGGAATGAACTGCACAAAAACAATAACACATGAACTTTTTTGTTGCAACATGATCCTAAATTGAAAAGCATTGCAATAACTACCCACACCATCATTTCAAATACCAAATCAAATGTTGTTATGCATTTAGATAATAAAATTAATACTTAATTTTAGGTTAAAAAGGAAAGCTTATCAGAATTTGTGAGTGAGGCGCTGTCCACAAATGATGTGGCGGAGAACCTGAGGGCAGACCTGTCCGTGGATCACGTCCTGCCTATCAAGTCCCCCGCCTCACTGCCCGACCTGCACTCCGATCTCGAGGACGCCTTCAGCAATGAGGACTATAATCAGACCAAGTCAAAAAAGTACTTTTCTGCCACTGTTTTTATATCAGCACTTCTTTATGTGCCTGTCATTTTTTAACCTGCAATATTGCTGTGAATCAATCAAATTATAATAAATGTTTAAAGGGCAGAAGTCTTAATCTAATAAAAACACTATGATAGGGCCTTTCGCTTTGAAATGGTCAACATATTAATGGGTGCTTATGTCTTTTTCTCATAAGCAAGACGATATTAATGTGAAGAATATTGTGAATTATAATAATACAATTACGCCTATTGCCTGTAGTATCTAGGGAAGTATTTGTACAAGCTCATAGATGGGACATCAATAACGTCAAGCATTTTGTTTGAACTGGTGTAAGACTTCACAAGGGATTTTATTTGCTTCTTTTTTCTTCTTCTTTCACGGATACTTTACTTTAGATCAAATAATTCAAACCCGCCAGAGATCTGTTAATATTCAAACGAATGCGGGGAAAGCACCCAATATATTAGCCCCACGCACGATAGAGATGAACATGTTAGTAGCTGAGTGGACTAATGCGTTGGATTCCCATCCGGACGTCGAGGGTTGAATTCCTCTGCTAGCTAAGTCCTCCATCATTGCACAAGCAACATCTTCCGCTTATTATGATGGCAGTAGGAGTTTTTTAAATATTGTCAGGTTATTCGTCACCCGGGAATGTTTGTCTTTCTTTTATAAAAGAAAGAAGAAAAAAACTTGTTTCTATTTTGTTTTAGTGAACTGTGTCAAGTATAAGTTTGTTATGTTTAGGTCACAGAAATCATCCAAAAAGAAAAAGAAAAAAGATAAAAAGGACAAACCAAAGAAAACAAAAACATTGAAATGTCCCAAATGCGATAAAGCCTTTCATAAATATGATAAACTGGAAGCACACATGAGAAGTCATTTTGGATTAAAGGTAAACAATCCCTACAATTTTTAATTTTGCATGTACTCGTATGCACCTCATTTGGATTTCATTCTCAATTAAAAGTTTTTATAAGTTATTTATGGACACAATACAAAATTTCACTTCTGGAATTGTTTTATCTAACTCTTGTTGTAATTAAGTTTCATATATGTGTTTAGTCAATTGTTTTTTAAAATTTTATTTGTTTAGTATGTGTACTTATATAATATGTATGACCATAACCGGATGCCCGTATGCTTAGTGCATTTATTGTTCTGATTGATTTAAGATCATTCAATTTTTTTTTGTTACATTCATTGAAATCAAAAGAAAATTTTGTAGGAATTTTTTTAGTATTTCATCTAGTACCTGAATCTGTGCTTTCAAAATAAAAGTAAGTCAATATCTGCCTAGCTTTGGTGACATTCTATCAATAAATTCTGTACAATCTGTCAACTCCGTGATAGACAATCTGGCGATCCTATGCCAGAACGCTTGCCAATATGGCTGCCAATCCCCTGTTCACACAGAGTGCCGTGTTCCTTTCCAGCCGGACATAGCGTGCGGGGAGTGCGGCAAGCGCTTCACAAGCTTTAACAATCTGAACAGCCACGCACGCGTGCACACGGGCATCCGTAAATACAAGTGCAGCACTTGCTATAAAGACTTTGCTTATCTGAACGTGCTCAAGAACCACGAGCGGGCACACGCAGGCATCAAGAAGTACGTCTGCCACGAATGCGGTGCCAAGTTTGTACAGCCTGCCAACCTAAAGGTATTATCATCAAATCGCTTTACTTTATCTTTTTTTTTAAACTTTCACTCTAACTGCGAGTAACGTCTCGGCCAATTAAACTACCGAAACCTTATAAGAAACTGGCATTTTAATCGATCTCATACTTCCTTCAAAATTATTAACATTATTTTTTCAATTTCTGCTGATATAGGCTGCCATCTTTGTAATGGTATGCAAACTCTACCCGAGCACATTTATATACCTAGATGGTCTTGGATAAACTATTTATTTTTATTTTAAGATCTTTTGACTTCTTACAAGTATGGAATAAAATTTCATTAATTAATATCGAAATAACCTAAAAAGCTTTAAAGTTAATTTGAATTAAATTTATTATATTATTACAGGCCCATCTTATCCAGCACAACAGCGAGAAGCTGTATGCTTGCGACCAGTGCGGCAAGAAGTTCATTCAGCCCGGGAACCTAAAGATACATCTCATCCGACATACAGGCGTTAAGAACATCCCCTGCACCGTGTGCGACATGCACTTCTACGTGAAGGGAGACCTCGACAAGCACATGCGATCTCATTCTGACAAGAAGCCATACTCGTGCAAGATCTGTGACAAGGCCTTCAAGACGCAGAGCTTCTTGCTTGTGCACAATAGAACTCATACGGGTTTGTACTAGTCTTATCTGGTGGTTTTATTTATTTTTAATTGATGTAAACATTCTGTGAACTTCAGCAGTTTTAAAATAACCTATTTTTACCGTGAATAACTTCAGAAAGTATTCAATAATTTTGTTACAATTTCAAACATTAACTCAATGGTCACCAAGCACACGCTTGGGTGTATTAAGAATCTGGGCCACAATTGCCAAGTACACCGTGCGGTGTAAAACGCCAATATGAATGTTTCTGCGATGATATTTCTAAGTATTATCAGATGTAAATACTTAATTCTTTCCCTTTGTTTGTTTGTGTTCAGCTTCTCTCAAATATTCTTCATGTGTTTATTACTTATTAAAAATACCATTATGGAACACACTTCAAATATTTATCAAAGTATGTGCTTTAGATATCAGTTGTGAGTTTGTAACATAAACAAAGCCTTCACGGGGAATCAAGTGGTGTTATACAAAACACATTTTTATTTTATAATACTGTAAAGATTAATTTAACAGACGAGTAAAAGAATACTGAAATAGCTTTGCATAAGGTGGTTGACAGTGACATTGGACTGGGCAGCCTATGGATTAACAAGTTCTTACTCATCAACAGTGCATCTTTCCATTGATCCCCAGCAATATTCATGGTGTAATGTCTGTCAATAATAATTGTTTTTATGTAAATACCGCACAAGAGTCCCAACTGCACGGAGCCAGTGGGAACTATATCATCCCTGATTGGGGTATGTTGTGAGGCTAAAGGGAGTGGGAAGGGGAAGTAGATGGGAGTAGAGAAAGGCGGGGAAGTATCTGGCTATTCAGATCTGGTCACCAAACACGACTAAAGCCATTTCAAACAACAATTCGATTCTGAATGGTGGTCTTTCACCAACGCCATACTGAAAGTATCTACCAGTTTGGAATGTGCCACAAACGTACTATATATTTATTTTATATTCATTACAGAAACTGATTGAAAAAACAAAAACTTTAGAGTTTCACTAGCGTTACCATTTTTAAATCTTTATATTCAAACCAGTGATGTAGAACTTGAACGACTAATATACATATGGTTAATTCAACCGGTTAAGCCATAAGCTAGCAATGGAATCAACTAGAAGAAGAATCCAACAGATGAGAAAAATAGTTATTATTATATTATTTTTTATATTTTGTTTCTTTAAACAGGTGAGCGTCCGTTCGCCTGCGACTTCTGCCCAATGAAGTTCATGGCCGCCAAGGACCTGAAGAACCACCGCATGACTCACACGGGCGAGAAGCCCCACAAGTGCTCTCTGTGCAGCCAGGCCTTCATACAGAAGTGCGCCCTCAATCGACACATGAAGACTCACGACAAGCCCCAGTACATGCACCAGCACCCACACCCCCATCCCCACCCGCCCCCCCAACTACCACCCGAATACCTCATGCAGAACTGACCTGGTGTTTGATTATGATAACTGTGATCTCAGAGACTATGTCCAGTGTTATTGGTGACATACAAATAATGTATATTTTAAGTGACATGTAGAACATTGATATAGAGGATGGAAGATGTGCCCCTTTACTAATAAAACACCTGACGAGATTGAATCCACTTCTCTATTTAAAATAAAAAAAACATGTTCAAATGCAGCCTTTTCCCATTGGTAATTAGATGGATTCTTCAGTTTTTTAGTGTGCTCCCAATTTCGACATTGAGTTCGATGATTTCTCTACAGATATTCTAAAAAATAAAAATTTAAGTGTCCGATGTTTTGTGATGCCTTCAGGCGTCAAAATTCTTCATCCTGACTATGATTTTGTAACTAACTAACTAATCATCAAGTTGTTTCGCCGCAGGGATAGGCAGATAGGATAGACCACCATACAATTCTGTCTTGGCACACACGCTTTGCTTTATTCACATCCATACATCGTCTCATACATACGCCTCAGGGATCTCATTTCTACAGCTTCGGTATGCTGATTTTATATGAAAGATAAATAAGTCTTCTGGCGAGAAGTGATGAGAATATGATTGAGTTTGGTTGGTTATTTGGTGCTGTGAGCTACATTTAGTGGAGAAATTATAAACAATCATGAAAATGATCTACCACAACACGAGAATTTGTTGATATAATCAAAGGGTTTTGGCTGGGCGGTATTGTTCATTCGTCAATGTTGTTCCCAACGGCTTGTCTTGAGAATGAAGTAACTATTTAACATTTCTTCTGATGACAGTAGTCATTTATTGCACTGGCGACCTTCTGTATTTCCTTTCTTTAACTATGATGTGTGACGACTACACAATGCTTCTAATAACTTTAATATCTCTAAAATCATCATAAATACTGGCTTCAGATTTTAGGTATTCCTCCATAATACATTAACACATTGAATGAAAAAGTAGTTTTATATTAATTAGCATTTATCGGGCACATACAAGATATTTTGTGAAAATCGGGAATAAATTCACCAATAAAATCAAACGCTGCTAGTGTGTGACGAAGGTATATTCATTCTAAAAAACCTCTATGGGATGCAAAGTTATGCGAAGAGTGTGCGGGGGAGATACAAAGCTATTCACATCTCACTCTTACTTGACTTCGCTTTATGGGAACCCGCGAAATGGAATGTCAGTTTGCACTTACAGCACGTACGATTTACTGTCAGTGGCCAGTCGCTTTCGGGCATCTCTCGGAGGTGGTCCCTTCACCCGTTTTGTGAGCGTTAGCCGATGATTTTTTCATGTTTTCAGCTTTCAAATTTCAATTATTATCACTGTTGACTTCAAATATGATTCATTTAAGTGATTGGCTATGAATATCCTTATTTTTCTGATTTAAATCGCAATTTTTTACCTGTGTAATGATTACACAACGACGGAGCCGGAATAATAATTTAGCATGATGTGCGGGCGATCAAAGGAGGTGAAACTAATGTTTTATTACAAAAAAACTCAAAAGCAAGGAATATAGCCAAAAAAAATAACTATTTATAATTAGTATTTTAAGCAATTGAAGAGTTTTCAGTCCAAAATTACATAATATTTGCAATTTTTTAGTTAGTGAATATGTAGTATAATCGAAACAATTGTGTTCCCTAATACATTAATATTTTAAATAATTGATTAAAAAATATTATTAAATAGTTTCCATTTTTTTAAATTATTTTTTCAAAATGGAAATCTATTTTTTTCAACACTACGCCAAGCCAAAATTGTTTTGTAAATTAAACTCGTATCTCAAAAAGCTGCGTCTTGGCAACGATTTTATGAGAGTGTGAGATAAAAAGTGAGATAATTTTAAGTTCAATATAGCCAATAAACAAGTACCTATATTTAAAAAAATGTGTTTTAATTATCTCTAAAAAAAACTGTTCAACTAAAAACATTTTTTTAGTCTGGTGTTAAACAAATAAATATATGTTAAAACTTACTAAAATAATGTAATATACTCCAGTAATTGGCAAGACTGTTGAAAAGAGCGATTTGATTCCATGTCACAGTATTTATGTCTCAAACCCCTCCCCCCTCTGACAAAGGCTGAAACACCAACGGGATTTTTTTATCATTTCCCTTCAAAATGTTGACGTTCCTCTATTGGTAAGGTAGATTTGATTACATTCAACTCAAATTTGACCATTTCAGTCACTTATTAATTCTAATAAGTTTGTTTTTTTTTATAAATGAATATTAGCAAATAAATATATTGTAGGGTTCAAAAACAAAATAATGAAATCGTGCATGGACCATGGAGTACTTTTTAAGAGATGTTAATATTTGAAACTGTCACTGCGGTTCCAGCTACCAGAGACTGACGAGGAACCAGTTACTTTTGGAACCGATATCCGGTAGCGGGAAGGTTCATCGGTAAAAAGTAACCGATACAGAAATATTGAACATCTTTACTGGCATCCATCATCAGTTCACAGTGCCACAGAATGTGTTTGGCCGACTGGTTATTGTAACAACAAGCACAATTTGGTGAGGAGATTTAGAGAGACTGCACCCTTTCCCTGAACTTTTTGTGTCCAGATAGCATCCACGTCATATGGTGATCCAGTTTACATGTTCGTGTGATCAAAAATAGGTATTTAAGAAGATGTCCACATATTGTAATGTACATGCACCTGAACGAAGTGTGTATAGTGCAATATTATACACCAATACTTTTTTCAATGAAAACGATTTATTTAATTTACAATTTTCGATTTAAATGAAAACACTCGTGAGAAGAAAAAAAAACTATAAACTTTAAGATAGTGGACGTGCATTGTGATTCTATGAAATATTACAAACTCGAAGAATCCTTTTATACTTTTAGTAATTTTTTAAACGTGATTTCGTTATATTGTGAAATATTCCCGGCAGCGCAACTTGCAATAATCTTTACCAAACTCTAAAATAAAATGTTTAAAAATGCGATTTCAGCTTTTTGTGTTATTTTATCGACGGCATGATTTGAATAATAATCGAGATTGCATCAAAAAACTGCAGTAATCCTTTGATCAATTTTAATCCGAAAGAGACACGTTAAGCAACGGCACGTTGACAACTGACATTAGTTTGGATTCGCTGCGTGCCGCACTTCATTGTTTACACAGGTTTCAGAATGTATTACCAACACGCCAAAATCTAAAGATGGTTGATGTCTGAGGCCAGCGAGGTACCGGTTATTTAGTTAATCTGCTGCTCACGTGTGTCGCCGGTTTTTCTCCAAATATTATGATTTCATGGGTGGAGGGTTGTCAAAATAATTCTACTGAAAAACAATCGGACCCAGGTTCCTTTCGTCATTACATTCCAACGAAAAACCACCGGTTACTTCCAAATATTTTTATTTTTTTGTTTTACAAAAATAGGATCGGTTCCAAAAATAATCAGAGAAAAAATATCGACCGCTCCAGTGACTGACAAGTCACCGGGACACGGAATATCGAACATCTCTAATTATAATATGATATGTCAAATGTAGCGTCGGAAGCAGAAATGTCAGATTATCAGTAGATGTTTAGTTTTAGGTGATAGTCAAGTATTATGAATAAAAATGGATTTTCCAAAAATGTGCCGCGCTTGTTTAACACCAGATAGTGATTTATACAACATTTTTATGACCGCTACATCCGATATGTATACTTTTTGTACTTCTGTTCAAGTAAGCATTGTCCTGCGTTATTGTTGATAGTCATATTTACACTATTTAGGAGAATTAATCTCAGACTTTATTTTTACCATCAGGTACAACAAGAAGACGTGCTTCCAAAGACCTTGTGCCATAATTGCTACGAACTATTACATAAATTTCACTATTTCAAACAAAAATGCATTAAATCTGAAGAAAGATTACATGAATATATTGAATACATTGAGTCTCATCAAATAGAAATTAATGAAGACTTCAAACCGCAATTTCTATCAGAAAATGTAAGCCAAAGCGCAATAAAGGAGGAAATAATACCAGAATTATTTGATTCACCATCAAAACCAACTAGAAATAAATATGTAGATGGGGCAAACACAGAAGTATTTGGTGGGATATTCTATTTGAGCGTTTTATTATGATTTTAATTTGGAAGCATGAACACCTTAAGCTTATAAATACTATTTATTTGTAGGATCAGTCAGCATTATTGATGGAGCAATATCCCAGGCACTGCATACAGATGAAAATAGTGAGGGAGACAGTGAAGACAGAGGAAGTACTCCCATTCATGAAAGCACAACCAAACCATTTTTGAAAGTCTCTAAAATCAAATTGTGAGTGTGGCCACTGCGCCGTGCATGTCTAGAATTGTTTCTTTGCAGCATAGAAACCCCGCTGGTGGTACAGACAGTATGAGTATATTTGGGAACTGTGGTCTGAAGTTCCGGAGTTAACATTTTGACTCGCCCCTTCTTCATTTCAACACTAATGATAATGTATCCTTTAATATAACTATTTCATTATCTTTCCTGTCCGACTATTTGCAATTTCCACCTTGGTTTATTTACTTATTTTAATTTATTTAATACAGGAAGAAGAAAAAGAAGCAGAAACACAGAGAAATAAAAGAACTTCGATTGAGAAGGAGAAAGAAAATATTGGAAGACCGTAAAAACTTTAACTTAGATTACCCTTGTTTACAATGCAATAAAAGGTTTGCTTACCCGGAGAGATTAGAGGCACATAAGCTAACACACAGTGGGGTTGAGGTAAGGTATTCATTCAATTATTTTCTTGAAAGCATCATATATTAATTCTTTACATTTATATTTCCTCACCCATTCATTAGAATAATGCATCAAGCCATTGTTGATTACGAGCCTTTTTAAGTTTCTGCTAAAACTTTTCGTCTTTTGCCGTAGTCTACCATCTAGAGGAAGTTGTGGTATTAATGTTATCAAATCATCTTTTTTGAAGTCGCCAGCTGCTTTTGGCACCATTGGCCATCATCCTTTTTACAACATCTCCAGCCCATTCACTAGCGTTGTGACCGCTTTGAAATAACTACTTCTTTTGGCAACAGTTCCTACTTCATTCATTGTTCATTGAACAAATACTTCAAGTAGTTCATTTTAGCGTTCATTCATTTAATTGAAAGAACTACTTCAATTTGCAGCAGTACAGTTGCGAAGGTGAATTTTATTTTGGTGAGGAACCGGTTCCAGTTCTTTTCACTTGGAAATCTCTACTGACTAGTACGTGCTTTTCGGCGAGGAACCAGTTCCAATTCTTTTCGTTTTCAAATCTCTACCGACTAGTACTTTTTATTTTGGCAAGGAACCGATTCCAGTTCTTTTCACTTTCTAAACTCTACCGACTAGCATGTGCTTTTTCGGCGAGGAACCGGTTCCAGTTCTTTCCACTTTCAAAGCGCTACCGACTAGTACGTGCTTTTTCGGCGAGGAACCGGTTCCAAAAAGAACTGAACAAATAACCGGATAAATTCAAATCTCTTTTTTGCGAGTTCGACTTCAATTGAAGTGTTCACTTCGAATGGTTCATTTTAAAGAACTAACAATTCATGAAGCATTCACAAAACATTGAAGTTTTTCCCAATGCTACCATTCACACTTCATCTCAACCACTGAATTATTTTTGAATAATCTTTAATAATTCACAATATAAGTGTGCCTGAATCCTACCCACAATGTAACATCCCATATAATCTAATCGCCCATCTACCCACTGGCAGCAGTTACCTTGTTGCTTTGGAAATACTTTATTTCAAACCTGTGTATTCCATTACTATTCATAAAATTTTATATCAATTTATGTAAAATATTCCAATTTTCGTTGTAGAATGAAATCATGTGTCACATTTGCAATAAAAAGTTCAAGCAGTGGGACGGCTTGCGACGACACCGGGAATTCGTTCACATGGCAACGGAGAAATCTCTGGAGTGTCCCACCCGCGGGAAGCTTTACAAAACCACCATGACGCTGAGGAACCACCAGAAACTTCACCAAGAAAGGAAAGACTACGTCTGCCACATTTGTGGAGGCTCTTATCGATCAGCTGGAGGCCTTCAGGTTAGGATTTAGCAGTTGATTTTCGAAGTATGCATTTTTTCCACAATATGCTCATTATCATTTTTCTCCTATTTTCCTCGTCGGTTTAGGAACTCATTGCTGAATGAAATATATTTGATTTATTCTATAAATAAAAGAATATATGATGCGAAAGTGAATGGAAGAAGGTCGAGGACGCCCGAGAAAGACATGGCACGATCAAGTAAATCAAATACTTGAATGGGGTCATGTGAAGAGTCAGAATAACACAAGAGTATGTATGAGACGATGTATGAATGTAAATGAAGCAAGGAGTGTGTGCCAAGACAGAGTTGTATGGCAGTCCGTCCTCTCTGCCTACCACTGAGGAGAAACGGCGTGATGGTTAGTTAGCTATATTTAACCTCAAATTCTAATGTTTGAATGTTCATAATAAATTACTATTATTTCAGAATCATGTGGATACCCATACAGAAAATCGAGAGAAAAGCTATGAATGCAAAATATGCAACAAGAAGTTTGTATCCAATAACTATCTGACGTCTCACATGTTCCGGCACAAGGAGAGGAGATTTGTCTGCCAGGTCTGCCGCTTTCCCTTTTTCACTCGGGCCGACCTGACGCGCCACATGCTAATCCATAACGGCATCAAGCCTTTTGTGTGCGAAATATGCAACAAGGCGTATTCAACCAAGTCCTTTTTGATAGAGCATGGTCGCACGCACTCGGGAGAGCGCCCTTTCGGTTGTGATTATTGCGCTATGAATTTTATTTCTAAAAGGAGGTTAATTGATCACCGTCGCACCCACACGGGGGAAAAGCCTCACAAGTGTGACAAGTGCAACCAGGCCTTCATCCAGAGGGGGTCCCTCACCAGGCACTTGAAAGTCCACGATAAGTGACGACACGTAGAGGGCGAGGTCCCTCGTGCAACTATCTGCACTCCATATGCCCTACCTCCGGGGTCACTTGAGAAAACAGGCAACGATTTGCCTGTTGTGATCCCACAATTTATTTAACTTTTGAAATATATCTACCTATCTATGCTTTTAGAGGTTGGGTAAGTATCATAAAACAGGTAACTTTTGACTGGCCTATGTCCCAGTGAAAAAATATTCTAAGCGCCACACTTTCACATTAAAAACTCAAGGTTGGTGTGTTTTTTAAGATCAATTTATAGAAAGATATTATATTGTACTGAATTTAGTTTATATTTATTTTAGTCACTGTTGTTCCTGTGCATCTGGTGTGAATGATCTCATTTTTGTAATTATTGTGCAAAACTTGCAATAAATATTGTGATAGTAATTTAGTATTTATGTAATGTTTGTTGATATCATATTTTGAACCATGTGTATCCTTTTCTAGTCTGTAAATAAATCATAAAGGAATAATTTCTTCTCAACAAACTTGTCCTTTTATTGTAATAATTTTTTAATAAAATCATACTAATGGCCATCTACCATCGAGAACTGTAATTTATAAATATCTCAAATCGTTCTAAGTAGGGATGGTTGATAAATGTTGTGATTTCATTAGGGGGATGGATTTGCCAGAGTAATTCTGGTGAAACAGAAATGGAGCTGGGTTCGCTTCGTTACTACGTTTGACAGTGAAAAACCACCTTTTACTCCTAACCAAAATTTAGAACCGGTTCTCGAGACATAATATTGATGATTCCAGCGACCCAAGTCACCAGAACAGGAATATAGTGTAGATATGTGTTGATAGTAATTAGTTAGCTACAATAACCTTAAAAATGACGATAACCCGTGCTTATGATGCATTGAAATAATTCATAGGAATGAGTGATAGTTCCCCTCCCATTTGAAAATAACATATTCTAAACAATGTGGAGCAGTAATCTCCCTCAATATGTTTATGTTCGTTCATAGGTCATGATCGCTTTATGTATTATGAATCTAGCGATACCAAGAAAAATTTTGTTCAACTCACTCTTTTATTAATACAATTTCTCCAAAAATATGGGAAGGACCAACTCACTCTGTCCTAATGGCAAAGTTTTAAAAAAGAAAACAGAAATGACATTTTTTAAGCATATTTATTCACACAAATTATAATTTACATGAATAAAATGTGAATGTTATTTTTCTTAAATTATATATAAAGTGTTGTTTATACTCTTTACTTCTTGGCTGTGGTGACAGAAGCTTCGTCTTCTCGGGCATAGGACTGCAGCAGCTCATCCTTCTTGGTGGCGATTCTCTCGTCGCGGCGCTATGAAGCTTCGCGGACGCGGTTTCTGCGGGCCTCGGCCTGGTCGCTGTAGAAGATAATATACTGTTAACACTTGTCCTGTTCCCTAGTGCGGTGACGCTACTCATAATCAAATAAAATATAATGCTTAATCTTTGGAATACCCATCAAACATTTTTTCCAGAAAATAATATTGTGGGCTACTGCTAAAAGCTGGATGAAGATTTAAATATATATTGTGGCGGTGAATAGTGTTACATGAATATCTATGCCTGTAGGAAGTGGGTGGATTATACTAGTCAGAAGCAATCTCAGAAGGGTTATTTTTTTTAGCATGAATACATTTTCAGTAATATTGATTTTAAAATACAAAAAGTTTAAATTTCAACCATTCCAGAACAAATTTATGGACTTTGATCATATTTGACACCAAATTAAGCGATATTATAAATATTATCAACTTAGCTTTTTCTTTTGAGTGCAATGACGTGAATGGTTTGATAACTAACCTCAGCATCTTGGTGCGGGCCTTCTCTGCCTTCTTCTTGTGAATGTATTCCATGAGGACACGCTTGTTCTTGAACACGTTACCCTTCGCCTTCATGTACAGGCTGTGGTATAAATGACGGTCGATCTTCTTTCCTTCGCGGTACTTTTTCAGCAATCGACGAAGAACCTTCATCCTTTGCACCCAGAGAAGCTGTGGAGACATTTAACAGGTTAATAATCTGAATTTATTATAAAAGTATTGACTAAGTTAGCTATGTGGAAGCATAATATTTTTGGTGGTGGAAAAAAAACCATTATTGGTACAATAATGAAAGAAAGCTTCAGTTTATTATACATTCACTAAAAATTTAATTAACTTGACTAATGCCCTGTTCATATTGGGAGTTTCCAATATATTTTTCTAGCAAATGACAGTCCCAGAGGAGTGTCGCCGATGCTCAATATGAGTTTGGTCATTGGCGAGAAAAATATGCTGGGAGCTTTTTCACTACACATTGAAAAAAGCACATGGTGCTAATTTCTAGTCAACGACGCATAGAAATGGACAAAAGAGAATGGTAATGAACACTTGAACGTTTTTAATCAGGTGCTTCTTTTTTGAAAGCTCATTATCAAAACCATGGCAATTAAGTATTTCAGTTCCTTTTATGAGATACCAGGTTTTTTCTTAAGTGATATTTCACAAATATAAAGCCACATAAATTAACAAGTATGGTATTTCAAATAGGTATTCTCAAGACATGCCGTTTTAGCAGAAGAGGTTTATATATTAGATGTTTACCTTGACGGGCATACGGGAGTTGGCTGTACCCTTTCTTTTACCCATGCCGCAGTGACGTCCTTTACTGCGGGCTTCCTTGTTCTTGCGCACGCTGGCTCGGGAGTGGATGGCCACGGGCTTCTTAATGACGATACCATCCTTGATCAGTTTCCTAATATTCTGTCCTAGAAGATTAATACATCAAGATATTAGAATAATCCCTAGACAATAGCCTTGAAATAGAAATGATAGAAGACAAAGGCCTCGAAATAGAGATGATAGAAGACATACAGTGGTTGAAATATAAGAATATGGATGGTAGACAGTGAAAACAATCCAGTGTTCTTTGCCACCTGTTCAAAATTAAATTTTGTATACTAATTCAGTTGGAAAACCAGTCATACGAATTGTTGACACAAATGCTTAAAACAGTATTGAAGAGGCACAGAATATATTCAACAATGTGGCATTGAGTAATTCTAATCAATCGAGGATTTATTATTAATGACATTTCACTGGATTTCTGCATGCATCGAAAACACTTTTTTTTTGAAATAGGATACGGCGACACTTATCAAAATCCACAACTGTAATTATCCACTGCTGTCACTTCTCAACATCACACCATGTTGTTTACCAGCCTTGTGGCTATCACAATAACGTTTCGTAAAATGGAGAAAAGTTGACGAAAATGTGCAAAAACTCACTGGAATTGGTATTGGAAATTTCGTTGATTTCATTAGGGTCCAACCAAACTTTCTTCTTTCCACATCGCATAACAGAGGCGGCTAGCCGCTTCTGTACCTTGAGAGAACTGAAACGTGAAATGAACCATTAGTGAGCTGATGAATAATAGCATAAACTTAAATCTAAATTGACGATTGTTTCTATGAGTGTAATTATAAGGATTCTAAACGACAAAATGTATTATAAATTGACAAGCACATGTGGTCCCCGCCATGTTAACGTTTACGAAACTTCAAATAAAACATAACCTCCATGAAAGTAAAAAATCTAGACATTTAGACACATTTGAAATGTATAAAACATTCACGGGATATTTAAATGGACGTTAACACTGATTAAACTTTATTTCGTGCAATATTATACGGTAAATTCGAATTATTTTCAACCCGCTTTACCTCATGCTGCTGCAGAAGTTCCCAACGTGTCTGAAAAGAAATAAAAATGGCCGGGCCGGAAACACATAAAAAATAATTCAACTTGGATTGACTATTTAAATTAGTTTTATTTTTGAATTTCATAAAAAGTTTTTTTACTAAAAATAATTGGTATTAAATAATGTTGTGAATATAAATGCATTAAAATATATATTTTTTAAGGGATTTAACTTTAATAATACGCTAGTTTGACTGCTCCATGTCAAGGTAAGAATTTTCACACTTAAATATATTACTTTAATAAATAATCTTATTTTGTACTGGCAACCCTAATTTGACAGCCCTTGACATTTGTATTTGTGACGTATGTTTCTTGGTGGGGATTTGTGATTTGCACGAAGAAGAAAACATGAAATTGACGGAACACGTAAACATTATTATTGCTGTAGTAGAAGTAGATTTGCTTCGGCAAGCATGAGTCTATTGCGCTAACGTTCGTGCTACGTTCGCGCTATATAAGTTATTTCGTCTATTTTTTTTGTTAGTCGAATAAAATTTGTGCAAATATCATTTCTTTTGTGTTCTGTGATTAAAGTAAACTTTGTTAACTATAATTTTATGAAGTGAAAGCAGTTATTTTATCATAATGCCAGCTACTGTGTGTAATCCGGATTTACAGAGAGAACGAGATAAATGTTGTTTTGACCCGAAAGAGCTAACACACTTATTAGATGGCGATGAAAAAAAGACACTCGAAAGGAAGAAAACAGGTTAGTCTCTTTGTTTATTTTTAACATTTTTATATTTCTATTTGTTTTAATGAAGAACAACCCGCATACAAAATAAGTTTCCATAACATTATGATCTGACATAGCTTTCTTAGTGCAGCGCCCTTGAGGTGATTTTTCACAAAAAACGGCGCTATACAAATTATCCAAATATTATTATTAAATGATGCAGATATTAATGATATTATTTTTTTTTTTTTTCAGAGGAATACTTCTTGTCAGATCCCGTTTTCAACGATCCCATCCCACCCGAATACTTGAGCCACAAACAGAAATATGAAGAAGCCGTCAGAAAAGCCTGTCACGTCTTCAAGAAGATCCAGGAATACCAAGAGGCCCATGATGGAGGCGGCATGCAGCAGTTCAGGTAGTTTAACCAGTTGATTTTGCTTTTAATTAGATATTAGTTAATTTTATATATTTTAAAAAGGATATTTTCTGTTTATACTGCTGTGCAAATATATTTAGGTTTTCTCTGTGTTATAATTTTTTCAATCTTGTTAGTTTGTCCCAAAAATCTGAAATCTTTCACAGATCGAGATACCTGTCAATATGTATATAGATGTGTGATTTTTTTTTTTTTATAATGCCTAATTTAATCTAGCTTAATATTTTTAAGGAAATCTGAATCCACTTTAAAATTAGCATTTTTTTTTAGGTAATGTATTCACTATCAATAATTGTAGGATTGTTACGAGGTAAAATGTATGTGTATTTGTATTGTATCCACTGCCATTAATTGCAGGATTTAGTGCCATTCAATTTTACCTACTGTCAATGTATCCTATTTGGAAAAATTATATATCAAGAGAGTTTTACGGTCAATATCTGTTGTATCATCTAGCATTGTGTAACAAATATCTTAACATATTTTACATTATTCTACTTGGCTAAATTTATCACTATCACATTGTTTACATTTTTTGTATATTTAAGCAGTCTATATGTATTATTATTTGTTAAAATTCTATCAATTACTTTTACTGTTTTTTTTTAAATGCTCTATATCTTTTCATACACATGTTTATGTTTCTTAGAACTTAAAAAAAACAAATCTTAAATCCGTATATGTATATGCACATATTTATATGTACACAAGTTTTGCTTTTACATGATCTATATTTATATGCACTCACTGTCACCTACCTCAGAACAGGTTCTAATAACCTAGTGAGGTAGGTAATGTAAAAAAAATGTAAGAAACAAAAAGTGAAAAAATAAATAAATAATCACAGAGCAGAAAATCTGTGACCTATAGCAGCAAAACCTCTCGAACGGTGAGATCTGGCATCATGAAATTTGCACAGCTTTTATTGTGTGAATTTTATAGGTCGACTTAACTATTTTCAGCTTCCAAAGAAGAACATAATAAGGGTATGAAAAATTATCAATTAGTTTTGTTAAATTAATTTAAAGAACTTTTTAATGCTTTTAACAGGTACTGCTAATGAATTTTAATTTAAGCATGTGAAAAAAAATATTCCTCAAATAAGAGTGTCATAATGAAACAATTAATTTTCAGAGAACTTCTCGGTGGAACGCTGGGGTCCGCAATATTGAAAGATGGATCCCCCATCACTCTCCATTACGTCATGTTTATCCCGGCCATCATGGGTCAGGGAACTGTGACGCAGCAGGCGGAGTGGATATCTCGAGCCTGGAAGTGTAACATCATCGGAACATACGCACAGGTATGTTTTCTTCTTTCTTCTACTTATAGGTTTGAAGCCATAATAATAATTGGCCTTTCGGATGTGCTTATCGAATTGCTGAAGTTTTTAAATTACTTTTTTGTGATAGAAAAATATCTTGCAAAACAAACAGAAAGGTCATTTGTTTGACCGTTTTGCCAAAAACAATAACAAAACTTTCATGTCCCTAAACCATTGCTCTTTGTACTGATAATTACATTGAGTCATTCACATTGATTAACCAAAAGTAATAATTGACTTATTGGTTATATCATGAATAATGTAGGCTTACTGTTAATTTCTAGGCAAATTCAAATCCTTAGGTCAGACGTTGCTTGAACACAGGTTGCTAAAAGAATTGTATTCTAATAACTTTAGCCTTCACAAATTGCATTGTTGATGATTTAATTAAAGCTGCAATCTGCATTTATTATGATTGTGTGATGGACAGGTGTATATTGAACTTCGGTCTACAGAGACGTTTATGCTTCTGTGAGTAAATTAATAATACTTGGTTGCATATAGAATGTTATGTGAAAACAGGTTTTGTAAGTTACACGTAGATCTTTCAACTCTTTCTTCCATTGTTGATTTTGCTTCTTCTTATATATATTTTCCACCTTGAACCTTCCCCAATGTATGATCTATACCGATTAGAAAGAAAACTGATTTCGCCAATTTACATGAGACCTTTCGCCTCCTAGGACCCAGACTGGATAGTGAAATTGATCAATTTTTCAAGAAAAAAATTCAATGTTCGAAAAATTTTAATCAATTTCACCAAAGTAAGGGAAAATTTACCTTAATTTCAGGCACACCAGACATGCCCACAATACGCTTCTATTGGTTTATTTCTTCAGTGGTTAAATGCTTAACCTTTTCACTCTATTTCTAAAGTATACAGAATAACAGCCATTAGTGCCACTTTTTTTAATAGTCATATATTTTATTTTAAAATGGTTTAATTTTTACACTGTAATTGTGATATGATTTAAAATGATGAATTAATTTCCAGATTTGAAATTGCGTGACATAAATTCTTTGTTTCAAGAAAAATGTAAATGCCTCGTGTAAACATGGCATCAATCAGCAGTCATTAACTCTTTTCGATCTTTGCCTCTCATTATTTTCCTTATCTGAATACATAACGTCAGTAATTAATCATTTTTGTACTAACCCTTGAAAAAGAACGCATCATATTATATTCATAATAGATTAATTATTTAATTATCAGAATAAGCAAACACTTTGTGGATTGACATGATTAATTAAATAAAAAACACACATTGTTTAAATCCACTTTATTTTTGTATAAGTCAACTAGTTTCGACTCTGCTGAGTCTTCATCGGGACTTAAAAATATACTAATATACTAAGAGTCGAAACTAGTTGACCTATACAAAAATAAAGTGGATTTAAACAACGTGTGTTTTTTATTTGATTAATTATTTGATAGGTTGCATGAGTAATAATAATTTAATAAAATTGTGTTTATTTCACCTTCATTCAGCGTGCATTAATTGCACACAGCTCAGATAATGATATATTTTATCCGGCAATAAACCTTTTGTTTTCAAACAGAATAAAATGGATAAGATTGCACATATATTGAAACAACATTCATGAAATAAAATTGCAAAGATTATTGCTGTAAAGGGATTTGAATTCTGGGATCCTTCGGTTAGCAAAAATCAAATTATCTCTCCCTAGCAATAATTTTACAAAAATTGTTTTAATTACGACTACCTATCACGTTATATATACAGCTTAATATTTTTTTAACTGTTAAATTAATTGTTTTTACAGACAGAGCTGGGCCATGGCACATTTATCCGAGGTTTGGAGACCACGGCAGCGTACGATGTAAAAACAAAAGAGTTTGTTCTGAACAGCCCAACTCTCACTTCCTACAAATGGTGGCCTGGAGGATGTGAGTTTACATTCAAACATTATTCTATTTTTAAGATTTTAATAAGTAGGTACCTACAGAGTATTTTCTGCTTTATTTCTGTTTTTATTCAAATCAATGTTCATATTAACATCTTTATATAATTTTCTTCGAATACATGGTAATATATTTATTTTTAATGCACAGTATCACGAGATACACTAGATAAAAAAAAGACTTTTAATAATATTCTGAAGTTAAAGTTGACTTGATTATGAAAGATCCAAATAAAATTCTTCGATAATGACAGACATTTTCATATATTTCCCGGCCCACTTTAAGTGTCAGTTCGATGTTGTATCCAGATGATTATTTTACCTACTTAACTATACCACGGCACGTAGCAAAAACAATGGATAAAGTTTTATCGACAATATCAGCTATTTGTTTGACACGTCTGAGCTCTAGCACAGACCGCCAATGAACAAACAACAAGTTTTTTCGTTAGCGATCTGCGGTTCTGCTCGGAAATGTCAAACAAATAGCCAATATTTTCGATAAAACTTTATTCATGTGTCTATGCTAGGGGCCCAGGCTCACAATGTTTTATACCCAATCCTTGATAGATATGACGGAAAGACAAGCCAATAAATGTGAGGATTTTTTTTCTATTTCCAGTGGGTCACACGGCAAACTATGCCGTGGTGGTGGCCCAACTGTACACCAATGGGGAATGTCACGGCATCCAGCCCTTCATCGTGCAGCTCCGGGACGAGGAGACCCACGTCCCGCTGCCCGGGATCAAGATCGGGGAGATCGGCACCAAGCTCGGAATGAACGGGACCAACAATGGCTACCTCGGCTTTGAGAATGTCCGAATCCCGAGGGATCGCATGCTAATGAAGAATGCTCAAGTTCTTGAGGTTAGTAACAACCTTATTATTGTTTTATTTGAGTACAGTGTACACAAATACATAACCAAATAGTAGTGGGTAGACTTTCGAATTCACACATTTCTGTATGGATACTAAATAGGGGTTGTGCAATTAAATACATAACTTATTTTGTTTTTGATAACTTAACACCGAAATTCCTATTACAACAACCGTAAATTTAACATGATGAAAGAGAAAGGGGCCTTATTGGCCCAGAGCTCTGTATGTCAAAATTACTCAAAGACTAAAAGACTTTGAGATTGTGCTTTTTAATTATCTTACCAAGAATAACATTATAAAAATGATTATATTGGAATTTTTTACCTTTTTTTTTGTACAAGGTACTGCAAAAATCTAATTAACAAATATTAGAAATTAAGTAAGTCTTCAATGCTCTCGGCCTTGACTACATAATTTTTCATGCGTTTTAAAAACAATTACAAATTAACAGTTTATAAGCGCTCTTTTGTTAGGTTATTATTTATGATTGATTGATTAATTTACGCATATAATATGGAACCAAGTTTATCTTGATTATAAACCAAAATGGGTTTATCGTTGATCTAACCTTTGGTCTTTTTATTTCTGCATTTCATGTTTATCAATTTTATTTTATTTATTCATGTCATTATTTGTTCAAGTACATGTAGACCTAATATGAACCGATTGTCTTGTGGTATCTTATAATATTTATTATATTCTTAAAAATAATAATAACATTATGCTAAAAATACCATTCTGTTATGTTTGCAATAACATCTCTGAATTGATGAATTTGCAGAGGTGCAAATTCCATTCCCACTATGGATAAAGAAGGTGTTAAGTAATACATACACAACAAAGGTTACACTCCACTAAAGCTGGTTTTATTGCACACAAACATAACATATATTTATGTAGATAGCTAAAAAGCCACCAATATTAATAAATAGTTTTTTGCTGCGGTATGACAGGTACTTAAGCAGTAATCAATTTCTTTTTTTTCAAATCAGCTTATTTTCCTTAAATCCTCAAATTTCGGTTCAGTGGTAGTTGATGACTTTTTTTCAGTTTCAACAATCTTTTTGCGAAATATATTTTCTTACTAAATAATTGAAAAATATGAAACATTTACATAGATATGTCTTATTTTTTTTTACAGTAAAAATATATTTTGAAGCTTCATAGCTCATGATGGAAAAAATTGACTTTAACCTAAAAATTCCAGAAAGAAAAATCTGCAGAGCTCACAATTTGAGTTTCTGCTGTTTCATAGAACTTATTTCTGCTTTATAAGACTGCCGCCAAAAACCGAATGCTTTTTTTTCTCTCTATAATTGGTACCTTCATTCAAAATGCTATAAAAAGATTGTATCAACCAAAGAATCAAATGCTAAAGTTCAGTTTTATTCATAAGGTAAATTCAATTGATAAACACTTCTGAACTTGACCTTAAAAAGACTTCAAAGTAGTAATTATTATTTAAAAAGGTTTTATTGATGATACCAGTCTAGGGTTATAAATTCTTTATGTAAATACATGCCTCCATAACTTCTATATATATCCTTCCGGAATAAAACTTTATTATTATTATAACTGCTGCCATGGTTTATGGTTTATGCCATGCCGGAAAAAAATATTGTTTGTTTGATTAAATATCCATATGATCATTTAAATTTATGAATTAGTAATATAGCTTAATCTCGTGAACAAGAAAGAAGTTCAGGGGCAATTTATAAACTGAAATATTTGGAGACAAAAATTCTACTGGGCATTGGAACTACATAGTTTAGACAGATCATGAAGGAAAAGAGGGCAGTTGGTTGGGCCTCTTGGCGAGTATGGATGAACCTTGTTAAAACTAAAAAGTCTCAAAGGAGTGGACGATAAGGTTCGTTCGCGCCGTTTAGTCAAGATTTTAGATTGATAAAATAAAAACATGGTGTACGTATAATTAAATTTCATATGTATGTAATAATATATAATTATGTTATTTTAATACATTATTCCTATATTTGAATTTTAAACTTCCATTTAAACCCTAAAATGCGATTGAATCTAAATGATACCAACGCACAGGCTTTGCCCTGTGGGATTTTTTCGTTTGTACATTTTTATTAATTTATAAAAAAACAATTAAAATTCAATAAACAATTAAAATAAAAATTGAAACTAAAATTTTTTTTATTTATATTATGAAGATATGCACTGCATAAAGAATTAAAAGTAACTCACTCCCGATATGCAGTTTAGTTTTCCGAAACTCACTCACCAAGAAGTTAATTGAACTGTATTTACACATAAATATACACATAGATATCTGTGCTTCAACATGTTTGTGTTTTCCAGGACGGAACATTTGTGAAAGCCCCGAGCTCGAAGCTGACGTACGGCACCATGATGTTTGTGCGCGTCGTTCTGGTTCAAGACATGGCTAACTACTTATCTAAGGCCGTCACCATAGCAACCAGATTCTCCGCAGTCAGGAGGCAGTCCCAACCTAAACCTGAGTAAATGTTTTTTTCAACCGAGTTTTTTTTTAGAGATTTTTCACAGTGGTAGATACTCTAAGTATCACCCTGGTGAAAGACTACCATTCAGAATCGAAAGATCTAAATAGCCAGGTACTTTACAACCTTCCTCTTCCCGATCTCCTTCCCCTCTCCACTACCTTCAACATACCCCAATTGGGGATGCCATAATCTCACTGGCTCCAGACGGTTGGGAGCACTTGGGACTCTCGTGTGGTATTCACTATAAGCAAAAATAAATAAAATAGTAGTATAATATCTCATTTTAGTTGAATCCCAACATATATTTTATGATTTTATTTTTAATACTATTCCACTTTTAACAGGCCCGGATTTACCATAGGGCTATAGTCGAAACCCCGAAAATTCGTAGGGGCCCCAGGGCCAATGATTAAATTGGTATAAGTCTTCCACGGTGTAACTAATTGCGAAGGAGAAATGTATATTTGTACATTGTCTCAAAAAAATTTTTTTTTGACAGACTAACAAGGTCTAACAACTGGTCAAGATCGATTAAACTCACTTGCTCTTTTTCAATAAAGTCTAAAATGATAAATCATGTTTTTAAGAATTATATAAAAAATTATTTGAACTAGTATGGTTTTATTATCCTAGGATAAAACCAGCCCTGTCTTTCAATCTTCAAGAATCTTCTTACCCATCGATCCAGGAGACATCAAACTTTAAATGATTGCTGGATAAATCAATCAATTGTTTTGTTGTCCATCCTGAATGCATTACTGTCTACTTTATTGTAAAAATGTTTAAATTATTGTTTACTTTATCATTTCCCAGTGAGCCTGAACCTCAGATAATGGACTACGTTACCCAACAGTACAAACTGTTCCCCAACATCGCAGCCAGCTATGCCTACAAGCTGACTGCCACTTGGCTGTGGGACCATTACAACAATGTGTCCTCGGAGATGGATTCTGGAGATCTTGACAGACTTCCTGAGGTTTGTTACTATTCGTTTTGTTGTTTGAAAACATCAACACTTTTATAACAAAGAAAAATAGTTTCCCCATATACTAATACCTCGCTTTACGGCCGAGATACGTTCTTGGAAAGTTGGCCTTAAAGCAAAATGCTGTTCTTGAAATTTTATTTCTATCGACTTGGTTCCAATTCACAATAAAATAATGTATCTAAGACAAAAAACAGAATATAACACACTACTATACAAAGTGTTTATATATAATCTTTGTGTGTTAAATAATAATACATAGTTTATAATTTGCAACAGATTAAAATGTTGTTTTAAATATTTATTTTCTAAGTGCCCCGAAGATGTCATAAACAAGTGATGAAACTAGGAGACAGCAAAATGAATATTTATAACTAAATGAAACGAAGTAATTTATTGACTTATACATAACAATACAATTTAAACATTTACTTTTATTTAAAAAAGAATGACAAACATTCCCAAGTTACAAATAAACTGTCAATATTTTAATTCTTCCCACTATATCAGTATAAGTGAAAAATGTTGCTTCTCCAATAATTGAGCACTTAGCTAGCAGAGGATTGAACCCCCAATTTCTGGGTGGAAACCTGACACTTTGGGCCACTTGGCCACTGCCGGTCCATAGAACTGTAAATTAAATTGAAAGAAAAAATTGCACTTTGCCTTTTATAGTTCTGATGATAATATCGGTCTGATTATAATTATTCCAACAGTTGCACGCTCTGGCGTGTTGCCTGAAGGCCGTGAGTACAGCAGACATAGCGCAGGGCGTAGAGACGTGTCGCCTGGCGTGCGGGGGCCACGGGTACATGGCCTGCAGCAACCTGCCCGCCATGTACGGGCTGGTCACCGCTGCCTGCACATATGAGGGGGAGAACACTGTGCTACTGCTGCAGACTGCAAGGTAATATATTAAATATACATATTCCCTGATGTTAGCTGAAATTTGTTCTCTAATGTTAAATTTATTCTCTGATGATATTATGTATGTCTATTTCTTGATTACCAAACTATGGTATCTTCTCAGATAATGTGTTAATGTATTTTTTCAAATAGTATGCCGTAAGTAGTTTTTATGGAATAGCTACTTATATTCGGAGAATTAGTTTTTTCCCTCGTGTCAATAAAAAAAGTTTGGTTAAGAAATGTGAAGATTTTTTGTTGTTTTATTGTATTTTTATGTAGCTGAATATATTTTCTTCCAAATAAAAATAATTGCATCAGGTTTTCCTTTAAATCCTAAGAGTAGTGTCACTTTGAAAATAGTTTTTTTTTCTGCCGTACTAACGTAAGCAAATTTCAAATATGTTTTATTTGACTTGTACCGAACTTAACGCAATGCAAAATATCTCCATGGATTAATTATTTTGTTCACAAGCGATTACGGTTCATTTTAAATATGCGAACAATAGGTTTTAAAGGATAAAAACCCCTGATAGGATAATTATGAATGTCCCGTGATTATTAGCACCTCCGGCACACTAAAGGTTAATTCCCAGTTGAGGATGAATTCTTCAGCTTCAAGCTGTTCGTAGCTTTGTTTGTAGAATGGAACTATGACACATTTATAAACTTTATTATTTTGCCAGGTACCTAATAAAGGCCTGGCACCAGGCACAGAGTGGCTCGGTGATGACCCCCACAGTCAGCTACTTCACCAAGGTCCTGAAGAAGAAGTACGCCCCCTGGAGCACCACGCTGCAAGGCATCATCGAAGGATTCCAAGTAATGGCTGCAGGGTTAGTTACATACCTCTACCTACCTATATTACTCAACTATGCTTTTACTTAGTTTAATTTAACAAACGGACCAGGATTTTAATTTATCAATTTTTATTTTACAGGAAGATTGCAACAAGTGCCAGGCACATTGCCAAACGGGTAGAGAGCGGAATAAGCAACGAAGATGCTTGGAATCAGACATCCATCCAGCTTGTTGCAGCTGCTGAGGTAAAATTCCAAACCGTTTTACAAAAGTTTGCCTTATAAACTCTGTCCAACATGTCCACCAAATGCTAATATTCGGTGTATTCTTTGGTTTCCAGGCGCACTGCAGAAGTTTAGTGATAGAGAAGTTCAGTGAGCAGATGCACATCATGGCTGCCAAGGCATCCTCCTCTCTGAAGGGAGTGCTGCTGTCGTTTGTAGAGCTTTACGCCGTGTACTGGGCTCTCAAGTCCTCTGGAGATCTGCTGCGGGTAAATATTCTATGAGTATTGTAATATCAGAGATAAACTCGGAGCAATTGCATATTGAATTGGCTCAGCACTCCATCTTTTTCACTAAACTTATTGTATTTTCAGTTTACTTCCATCTCAGAGAAAGATTTAGACAACCTGCAGCAGTGGATGGAAGACCTTCTTGCCAAAATCCGTCCCAATGCAGTCGGTATTGTTGATGGCTTTGACATTTGTGATCAGGTAATTTTATCTATTTATTTACTTACAAAGTATTTTTTCTCATAATACAAATTGTTATAGATAATCATCTATTATCTCAATTAAATACCCTTACATCAGTAAGCTTTATTCATTAAACTACTTAATTTTGTAATTGTGATTAACAAACTCTTGAATATCGCTCCATTTACATTCAACCAGTTGCAATGTGATTTGAAAAAATGTTTTTCAATTCTGGAATTTCTGCAAATGTTGCAGTTTTATTTTTCATTGAATTTGTTGGGTTTTTCTGATTTCTGTTTTATTTTATTTTTTTTTTTTGTGTTATTATGGTATTGAATTGTTATTCGAATTTCTATCCCTCCTTTTTGTTATCTAAAGCACAAGCTATTTGGAGTCAGTAATTAAAGTATTACGCCCTAAAAATATTCTTATTTAGTTCAACCTAAATATGATATGGATGATCAACGATATTTATAAGTTTCTCTCTGTTAAGTCACTTTGTTGTTGTATGTGCAGGTTCTACTAATGTGCATTTTCCTTTTAAAATACAAACCATTAAAATTTATAACATATCGAAGGTTCTGTCATCCACCCTGGGATCATACGACGGGCGAGTGTGCGAGAGGCTGATGGAGGATGCGCAGAAGAGCCCGCTGAACGCCGAACCTGTCAACGAATCCTTCCACAAATACCTGAAGCCTTTGATGCAATCACAGCTCTAGAAAAAAATGTCTGTGTTACATGGTACAACACAACCATTTTTACCTGAATATGCACAGTGCACAAATTGGTTTAGATGACATTGGCGGTTTACAGTGACATTTTGACCGGTTAGGTCATCATTTCATTTATAAAATCTTGATAGTGTACATGTTATTTGATTCCATTAATAATAATAATATTTGGATAATTTGTATAGCGCTGTTTTTGTGAAAAATCACCTCAATGGCGCTGTACATTCTAAACCATTATATTTGATGCTTCACAGCTGGGATGTCTTTGTCATTTCTTGTGTAACAGTATTCAATTTCCTTCAATTCCCCCCCCACTGCTTACTTTTTCACATAAATAATTGGAGTCACTAATGTATACGATTTTGGAAATTTGCTGTTGCTATTATTTTAGTTTTTTTCCATACGTAAGGTAAAATTTTGAATAAAAATACCATCCTCTAACAGTTTGCTATGGAAAATCAACAAAATTCTGAATAAATGTCACTGTAGTCCACTTATTGCCCTTCCCTTGTGTACAATCTGTATTTTATTTTATAATTATATATTTTTATTAAATGTTATGTTTTACATGTTTACTCAGTGATATTATAATACTATTATATTCTTACAATAATGAGAGAGAAAATGTGCACATATGAACAACTACTCTATTAGGTTAATGTCTGTTTATGTGTCGATAACCTGTATGTACAGGTATTGTAAGATAATTGAAAATCGTTTGTAGAAATGAAATTATTACTTATATTTTATTTTTTTACGGTTATGAGAGAATATTAAAGGTTTTTATAAAAACTCGGGCATTTCATACTCATCCCTCTAAATGAATCCAAATGAATGTGTGTAGTTGGTTTGTATCACAATCCCACAATTCTTACATAATTATTTTCAGGAAACGTGACGCTGGGGAAAATAGGGCAGAATAAAAACAATTTAGGTGTAAAGGAGTATTTATTTACAGAATCGGCAATTACAGTAAACTCTAATCTATTCTACAGCATTAACTGTTTTATCTTTAAAAACATCTAAATTACACAATATCTTGCTGCCAAAATAATGCGCAGACATCTTCTACTAAATATTTCTAGTAAATGTGAAATGCACTTTATTTTACTTAATATTTTGACAGCAAACTAGTGTTGTTTGTTAACAGAAATGAAGTATAAAACAACACGGTTTTTTTCAAATTCTCAAAACTAAAAAATTCTTTATTGATATTATAAGTCACATTTTTTAAATGGCAAAATAACAGAAAAATTGTGGTGGATCTTACAATTTAAAGAAATGGACGAAACATGCACACATCAATTTATCATACATAATTTAAGAGTTACCTAGGAGAAATAATTATACAGAGTTGGCTAAGTTTAATAGGCGATCCCGACAGCACATCTTCCCGGCACTCCTTGTGTCCTGACAAGTGGGGCGTGACGCAGAGGGGACTGGCAATGTGTTGAAGGTCACCTCATTCACACTGGTGGTTGGTTACGTGGTAGCATATCTAGGCGGACTCGGGTAGCAGGAATGTGCAGATGCCAGAGCCAGAGGATCAGATATCAGATCAGAGGGAGAGGAATATGTAGTGGTAAGATTAAGGTTGATAATTATTACCAGAGAGGTAAACAAGCTCGGAATGTTTGTTATTTGCATTCCAAAATGTAATAATATTATTGTAAAAGTTTAAAGGAAATATTCTCACGGTGTAATAATATACAAGTATGAAATATTCTTACGATTACTCCACCGATGCCTTTCCCATTTTATTTATTCCTTAATATTAGAACTTAACATTTAAGTATACTTACTTATTTTGAAATAAATAAATTTATATTTTTGGAGTAAAAAAATAATGAAAAAAGAAGAGGTTAAATAAAAGAACGAATAAATGAGATGAAACAACTGGGGCTCGTAAACTCTACGCGGATAGATATGACGTGAAGTCTCGGGAGACTCTTTACCCTTACAAAATCAATTTGTTTCACTAATTGGTCGTGTCAACATAAAAAGATACTTTCAGAAATTTCGAAAACGAGAGAAGAAAACAAAAACAGCTACTTACTCCATAAAACTTGTAATTACCACTTGGAAGATGTCAACTTTGCTAACTGAGAATTCACTGAAACTTTACAATATTTTATTAATCAAGTCTTATATTCGCGTAGCACCGCTCCGAATAAGTCCGGAGTTGGCTCCAACATGATGGCACATGGACACATAAATATTCATTTCTCATTTCTGTATCTTTGGTTCTCGCAATCAATTATTCGCTCGATTGAAAATGTCGAGAGTTCGGTCATTGCTTTATATTATAATACGGCCTCAGCGAATATTGTGAGATTAGAAGTGTCCCGAGGGTAGCGCCGAGTCGTCTCAGGCGTAGAACTCCCGGTTGTTGTGGCCCCCCTTGGCGTAGCTGTTGGCCGTGGGCGAGCGCTTGGGCTCGTCCAGCGGGTACGAGCCCTCGTCCTTCTTGCGCATGCGGTACACGATGAACATCACCACCAGGATGGCGCACAGCAGCCCTACCACGGCTCCGCATATCACCGCTGCAACAGACAAACAAACACCCCCTCGATCAGCACATACATATACATTTCTAACGGTGGTGATAGTGGATCTACGGGTTCCACTAGCTCAAACTTCGTGTACCTATATGACAAATTAGAATCCGAATACGATCATGGTTTTCCTCCGAAGCATGTGTCATCAAACAAAAAAATATTGTAATACGAATTATTGCGGTCGGCACTGGAATGGTTCTTTGCTGATTGCGACTTATTCGAATTCGAATATTGTTGATTGGAAGTCAGGGAAGTCGTGTGAAATGTTTGGACGATGGTGGAAGTAGTGAAAAAATCTGTGGCATTTAGGTGAAGAGGTATACGTCACAATTCTCTAATATTGTTCAGGAGAGGCAAAATTAATTTATCACCACATTTATTTCTTCAAATAAGAGATTGCGTGCTTTGTATGTAATTTTATATATGCATAAAATGTAATGCCGGAGTCGTATCTCTTTACCCGACTTCTCTTTTGACTTTTTAAAGTAGAACTGCATACAGCTACAAGTGACATACACCTCTTCACCTAAATGCCACAGAAATAGTGGGGAAATGAATACACATTGTAAATTGGGAAATAAAAAGCCAGGGGAAAAAGAGTGCTTAAATAGGTAAAGAACGATATTTACCGGCAAGAATGCCCGGCTGGGCGAAGAAGCTCGTCGCTCGGTCCTCGTGCTTGGTGTTCATGATGAAGACGTCGTTGGTGTCCTCCTTGTCGAGCTGGCCGCCCCCGCCCGGCGCCGCGCCGCCCCCGCCCTCGTTCTCGGCGCCCTCCTCCCCCTCGCCGTCGCCTTCGCCCTCCGGCTGCTTCACGGCCGGCGGAAGATCGTGAGGAGGAACTTTACCTGCGCGCGGCAAACACACCATTAGTTACGCACCCTCGACCAACTCTCGTACGCTGTGGATGTTTCTACCACCTGAATTAGAAGCTGAACAGGTGCCGTGGGTGCGATGAATCAGAATTTCATCGAATAACAACGTCAAATACTCGCTGTGAAGACGGTCGTTTCCTCGGACCATGTTTCATACTGACCCGAACGGTCATTACGTGTTCATGGGTACAACTGACACCGTCTCCACGTCGCGTTTTTAACGTTGTATTTACGGTTTTCTTACATTCAGAATACAAGGTATAATAATAATAATATTTGGACGATTTGTAAAGCGCCGTTTTTGCGAAAAATCACCTCAAGGGTGCACTGTCAAAACTGATACAAAAGGATTAAAAAAGCTTCATTAACGTAAATTTTAATTTGAAAAATAGCTTTTTTAATGCACTATTTCAGTCTGATCAAAACCTGTAAAAAAATGGAATTGAAATTATCGAATTTTAAACGAAACTTTTCAAATCCCTACCTACATAATCAAAGTACCTACCTATAATGTATTTTAGCAGACCTTATTATATATTTGAAATGGGTGGGTTGTAAGTAATATTTTTTCTTGGCAAGTAACTTACATCCCGTGATTTTTCACCAGTAATTATATAATTAACAATTCTACGCAATAACGCTTACCAACGTTTTACCAACAAAATTTACCTTTTTAGCTTTGACGTATTTGATATTATAGGTGCCTCTGAATTTCTTGTTGGGCTGAATAAGTGCAATTGGTGTGATGTATTATCATTACATTTAGAATTATTCATTCAAATAATTATTCAAAAATCGACGCGAACGAAACATGTTGATTTTTGATTGAATGGAATAGAAGGTCAAATATGAATACTTATTGAAATTAGGAAGGTCATGAAGTTAATATAAGTTGTAAAGCGTCCTTGCGGTGATATTCTTTCACGAAAATGGCGCTATAGAAATTACCTTATCATTATTATGAAAAGCTTGCGGGCGGCGAAATGAGGAACTAGGTTTTTTTTATATTTATTTATGGAATACCCTGCACTGGAATCGCAACTGCCCAAATTCAGTGGAACTATAAGTACTTGGTTATGAAGCTGGGTCTCTGAACATAGCTAAAGCCATTTCAAATTACATTTATTGGTATTTAAAATGTATGTTGACTTTAGTATTTAGTTCCTGATTTCATTACCTACAAGCTTTTGATGATGGGTGTATATGGCTGGAGTGAAATGATAAATCGAAATTGATTCAACAATATTTTTATGTGTCAAATAAATTAAAACAGTTCACTGGAAGGTTAGGATAGCAATAACTTGTCACTGAATTTATTTATTACAAAGTAATAATTCACATCCGGGTAAACTGTTTGATAAGAACCACCAATCAATGCCATTCCGATAATATTAATGAGTTTGTAAAATTATTCACTAGAAGTAGAATGAATTATTAGTTTTTTTGCAAAAAAAAATAAAAATTGAAAAGTGGCAATACGTTTTTTACAAAGCTTGAAATTTTCAATTACGACACTTTGAGAAAACGACCGCAAACGTGTTATTTGCGAAACAACCGAGATAAAACTGCCACAACGTTCGTTAAATGTTTAATGAAATGCTAAGGTTGATTGTACATCGTTTCCGTTCGAGACATTTAAACAACTGACCAGGGCTGTGAAACTAACTAACTGTGAAAAGTTCGTTTTACAATTAGAACTACCGAACGCTTTCATCAATCAAAACTGAACGAAAGCAAAAAAAAATTCTTAGCGGAAAACTAACAAAAAATAGTCAAATTACCAATTTTACAAACATTTTTGACGAACTGTTCTCTCAACGTCCATAAGCGATGAAAGTGTCGCCGTAAGAAAAACTTTAAAATATTTAACTGACTAAATATCAGGCGGATTTGAAAAAAGATTATGATTTTGACTCCGTTGTTATTGCGGCCGACCCGCTGTTACTTCGAAAGTTTAATAAATGTAAATAAGGCGCTTAACTTTCAGGGTAACACTGAGCAAAAATTACATGGTGACATCGAAAATACCTATGCATTTGATGGTAACTTTTCCCTGAAACTCGTTAGACAATCGTGGATACCTTAGTATTCGCGTAACCTCTTTGACTCCCTCAACATTTATACACAACCCACATAAACCAATTATCATGAAACGCTATTATAAAATAATGGGAATTAATATAAATATTGGAATAAAGGGAAACATGAATGACATACATTTAATTTTAATTTGCGCATTATTCAAATGGGTTTAAAAATAAATCTACACAGAAAACCGAAAATGACGTTCGACGAGGAATCTTTTCGGTCTTACAGAGAAGCTTCGAAATAGATAGGATGCAACACTACATCGATACACTCTATCCACTAAACATACACTGATATGAAGTTGGTCTACAATGGTTCTAAAATGATGAAAACTAATTTAAAAAAGCATTTTTCACCGTTCAGCAGAAAAAAAACGAGAAATCATTGTGAAGAGGCGATACGCCACAAATTTGAGAATAGAAAGAGCTATAGAAACAGTCAAAAGCATGGGTTTATAGAGAACTATCAAATTCAATAACTGTAAATAATGAACTCCATAACATGTGGATTTGAAATAAAACAAATAATCAACCGAATCAAAGGGGTAGATTTCCAATACAATGTTCTACATTAAATTTGAAACATGGAACAGCTAATAAATAGCCGTGGGTTGGAAGAAATGCCCTTTTAAATTTTACAAATTGAAATGAAATTGTATCGATCGTTAACCAAAGAGGTGTACTATTCAGAAAACAATACAGCTACAGATCGAAAAGCTAATAATACGGTTCGATGGGAAGCTATTGAATTCGACAGCTGTGGGCTACAGAAAAAGAACTCTAAAATATACTAATCTGAAATAAAACTATGGATATCGACAACCAACGAGATTAGATTATCGAAACAATATTATGTGTCCAATTGGAGAGTTACAGCTCACAAAAGCTAAAAGCGCAGATCGATATCAAGCTGTTGAATCGGGCAAGAAACAAAGAGTTCCAAAAAATATAAAACTAACATAAATAAGTTTTGATGAAATGCAGGCACATTCGAAAAATGAACTTAAAAAACATTAACACGGAAACGTAAATAACGGAAAATACTAAAACAATTGAGCAGTACTTTCAAATTGTATGATGATCATTCTAGAAACATGAAAGAGAAAAAAGTCGATGGGAATAAATGAGGGATGAACTATCAATTATCAAAAACTCACAGTACAGCGTCAGACATCCGAGGGCCATTTACAGGGTGATTATAAAGGAAACAACAAGGGGTATTAAACACAGGGATGACATTATGAAAAGGAAAGTCTAAATACAAATATTGATTCATTAAAAAGCTTGGCTTCATGTGAAATAATAAAAAAATATTCCAAATATGGCAAAAATGTTTTATAAACGTCTTGTAAATTGGATAGCAATAAAATAAAGGTTCTGAATAGGTAGTTGATCGGAATCATGATTAGTAGTTAAGACGTTTTCATTCAAAGACCATATTTCGATATTTTCTAGCAAAAAGAGCTTATTTTACGATTAATTCTCTTCATCATTTTTATAATGAATTAGTCCGTGACTAGACGTATTATTTCTAAATTGCTAGTAGCTAGTAAAGTACTAATTCTATTTTATAAAGCATTTTGTTTTTCAATTTGATATAAAACCCAGGTCGAAACCCCTGTTTGATTGAGACATTTTAAAGTACGGCTTATAAACAAAATACTTTGGTATGTAAAATATAAGCTCTTTTCTTAAAAACTAAAATAACACTCTCATTTTATTGTGACCCTACACTTAATGAACAGTATGAACAGTGAACACTATTATTCATTCAGTATATTTAAAAAAAATAGCTTTGGGGTTAACAATATCATAACAATTAATTTTGACTAAATACACATTACCAAAATTTTCGAAAGCTACCGCTGCAGTTGACATTAAATTGCAACGAAAGTTCGGATACAACACCTAAGCACGTGTGTCATAAGGTGTACGTTTTTATTACAATTTAGTAATATTAGACATTTAAAAAAATGTTGATTTGTAAAATTGATAAAAATGTGATGGTTAAGATTTGACTGTTAGCAATCGATACGAAATAATAACAAAAAAACATTGCCTAAATAATTTGAATAAAAGAAGTTAGTGATTGGGCCACAATAAAATTAAATAAAAATAATAAAATGGATGCGCATGCGATCACTACTCACTATCTACTTCGAACGTCTTCTCTAGCACGATGTCATCCTCGTTGGCGAGGCCGGGGCTTGTCTCGGTGCCGGTGCCGGTGCCGGTGCCGGTGCCGGTGCCGGGGACGTCGTGCGGACGAGGACGCGCGGAGAGCGTGTGGTCCTCGTCGTCGTCGTCTATGGGCAGGGTGACGTGTTTCGGGGGCTGGGGGAGGGGGGGGGGACCCGCACCTGAGGAGGGCAGGCCGGAGTCTTCGTCGTCCGGTCCCCAGCCGGAGCCGGAGCTCTCCAGGTCCGTGGTTACCTCCCCGCGCGCGCCGCTACCCTCGATGCCCTCATCGTCGATGAAGAGGTCGCGGCTGCTGTCCCAGCCGCCCCCGGACAGGCCGTCCGCCTTGCCCTCCTTGCTCTCCTTGACCGCCTTCCCAGGCCCGCTGTTGCTCTGCAAACAAACACAAACAGACAATTCATATTTAATACAGAACTGATTACATTGGTATGGATAGAATTGCAGATTGTTCGCAAGGGCAATGACCGGCGCATATCATAACTAGTCACCAACTTAACTAACCAAACCAACTACCTCAGAGCAAGAATATATAATATATGGAGAGAGAGCTAAATGTTTTTACCCAACCTATACAAATTTACAATACATCACTTTATCCAAGTTTTTACGTCGTAAACCGTGAGGGAGAAAGAGACAAGACAAGTTCTCACATAATATAGCACCACCATTCGGTATGTAAGCTTGTTTTCCGTCTCCCGCGTCTCCGGCTTCTATATCAGTTTTGCTATGCGACATAACAGGACATAGCTCAACGGTTTTTAGGTTATATCCTATATTTTTGTTTATAACAATACTTTGAAAAAGTGGTTATACATTAAACAAAAACATTTTATCGACATGTGCTATTATGGAAGTATAAATACGGTAGCCCTAGTCCTAGCCACGCCCGAGTCATGCAAACATCATCAATACTGACTACAGAAGCGCTTCCTCCTGTATATTATTGCTCTGAGCCAACAACCCTCACACATTTGCATGCACTTCCCTCTAGTTGGTTAAAGTAGGCTCCATACACCTGAAAATATACCAATGTCCGAAGCGATTCTATTTCCAACCGGCACAACTTTCGTCAGGTTGGGAATAGAAGAAAGTCCAGGGAGATGAAACAATCTACGCTGATGCTACCTCGGGTAGTCATCAGGAACTAAGAGACTTTTGATCTTCAAAATTGTAGAGTTCTAGAAACATCACCGCTGCAGTCTGAAGAAATATACTCTTAGCATGACCCTTCTGAGCTGCAGAGAGTAAAATCCGAGAATGCCCACCAGGAAGATTGGACTTGGGTAGAGCCAACTTCCTTGTGTAAAAAAATCTCAATAACTTTGTTTGAACCACCTATAGTTTGAACCCTCTACAACATAGGGGAATACTCGCACTCAGAGGATTCAAAATAATCGAACCTCTCTCCAGTTTACTACGCACCAGAGTAGAATAATACTCTCAGAGGGGCGGACGCTCAGAGCAATAATATACCAGGAGGGATAGCTTTGCAAAACGGTGTAGTCAAGATTGTTGTTCTTTTCCTGACTCGGGCGTGGCTTGAATTTTCATGGACCCACCTTTTTACATCCATTCACATAATGTTGACATAATGTTTTGCTTATTTGTATAACCACTCTTTCGCAGTATTGTTATCAATAAAAATATAGGATATAACCTCAAAAACCGTTGAGTTATGTCGCATAACAAAACATAGTGGGCGGAGTTTCCAGAGACGCGGGAGACGGAAAACATGCTTACATACCTAAAAGTGGTGCGATATTATGGGACAACTTGTCTTGTCTCTTTCTCTCTTACGATTTACGACGTAAAAACCCAGAGAAAGTGATTTATCGTAAATTTGTATAGGTTGTGTAAAAATATTTAGCTCTCTTTTCATATACATTCTTACTCCAAGGGCGGGAGTCCCTAAACACCCTGACAGTTAGGAAAACAAATCACAACATTTTTACTGTCGATAAATGTCATTCCCTCTACATACATATGTCGGCTTACTTTCATACGCGATTCAAAAATGAATCTCAAAGTCAAGTCTGATGTGTGCTCCGAGATATTATGACACCGGTACGAATTGACCGGTTAGTAGCGGAGTTAAAAAATGCGTCGGGCGTTGTGGGTTGAATTCTTCTGCCAGCAACATTTCCCGCTTATCATGATGCTATTAGGAGTTTTTCAAATATTATATAGTAGTTACTCGTAGCCGGGAATGTTTGCTTTTCTTTCAAACTTTATAAAGCAATTGGGAAAACTAAAAGGATAAAGATCGCAATAATAGGTTACGATATTATTTAGTAAGTAGGTACGCACAAAAGAAGCCAGAAGACAGGGAAACTGAGAAAAGTAAGGAATTTGTGTCATAAATTACGCGGCATTTAATTCGCGCCACCTCAGCGGACCCATTCAGAGCCTCTGTTAACAGTTCGCCTTTCACGTGCCTTTGAAAGGTGTCGGAAAATGCTAGGGTGCCTATCTACACGATCATTCTGACTTGTTTATGGCCGTCTAGGAGGTAGTTATTCCGTGGAAAATATCCTCAAACTTCCACTCCGGAGGCGGCAAGGGTCTCCCCAGGGTCTCAACTGACAAGATGTGAGCCGCGCTAAAGCTTGACATTGCCGAGCGAACTTGGAAAACGCCAAAACACAGGGCTTCTTAAACTTCATCATATCAAACAAAGCACCACAAAATCTTCACGTCAAAATCACAAATATTAATACACTCAAATATTTAAAAAAAAATCACATCATCTACCACTAGTTGCTACCCGGTTTCGCCCATGTTTCAGTGCTCTTTTTCGATGTTTTCCTTGCTGGCACAAACAGTATAGCATATTTTCTTATGACGATTGAATTATGCCCATGAGAGGTGAAGTGAGCCAACTGTCATATTCATCGTTTACATGACACATCGTTTATATTGCTTTGCTGTAATCAGTTTTATCTTTAAAAAAGCTGCTTCTTTATGCACCAAATATCCGTGTTTATTAAACATATTAGTACAGTTTCGTTGAAAAAATATGGTAGAATTAAAACTTCAAGAAAAAAGTTCAACCATTTTGTTAACTTTATAGACCACGATAAAAATTACATTATGAAGTAAAAATCAGACAGAAAAATCTGTGCAATTTTTAATGAAGCCGAAGCCAACATTCGAGAGTTTTTGCTGCTTCACAAATGAATTATTGTTGAAAGTACATCTTAGTGGTAGTGGAAATAGTAGTTATCAATATTTTGGTAATGTGTTCACATTGATGGTCTGCGTGGTCCGGTGTTAAGACACTCGACTACGAATCCAGAGGTCGCGGGTTCGAACCCGGCGTGCGCAAATAAATTTTATTTAATTAATATGGGTCATAACACACTTAATTGATATAAAAAATAAAATATAGTATATTTGCGGCACGTTCCAGAGTGGTAGATCACCGTTCAGAATCGAAACGTTGCTTGAAATGGCTTTAGTCGTGTTTGGTGACCAGGTCTGAATAGCCAGGTACTTCCCAACCCTTCCCTTCCTCATCTCCTTCCCCTCACTCTCCTTGCCTCACAACATACCCTTATTGGGGATGCCATAGTCTCTCTAGCTCTAGACGGTTGGGAGCAGTTGAGACTCTTGTGCGGTATTCATGTAAAAAAAAGAAGATAATAAATGTTTTTTAAATTTATTTACTTATAATCTTACAAAGTAATATAGAATATTGCTTTTAATATTACTGCTACATTTTACAAACATCTGCAAGACTTTGTATAAATTCCACTTGCAGGAATTAGGAACTACCTCGGCTAATATCAATCAATTATTGAAATACTCCGATTAGTACCCTACGATAGAAACGAAGAAAGCTTTGAAAGACCATGGACACGGTCACTAATGCACTGCGGCATCGGAGTCCCAGGAGTTTGAGAGGCGCCGCTTACGAATATCCGAGGAGAATAGTGAAACACGAAGAGTTGAAAGCCGCAATGTAGTAACATTGTAAACTCGTAAAACAACATTCGTATACTTCATTTATTATTTACTCGGCGCAGAATCGTTGGAAACAGGGAACAACTTATGGTTTAATCCTCTTTTACCTAAAACATGTGCCTATTTTCCATTTCAGACGCTGCTTGAAGACGTAATAGTGGAATTCGAAAACTCATCAAAACAAAGTGAAAATAATATACCTGGAGTGTTTTGGATTTACTGTGTGAATTTTGCGTGAATTCTCTAGATTTTTTTTAACGTTAATACCGCACAAGAGTCTCAACTGCTCCCAACCGTCTTGAGCCAGTGAGACTATGGCATCCCCAAATAGGAGCATGTTTTGAGGCTGCAGGTAGTGGGTGGGGAGGGGAAGTAAATGAGGAAGGGGATGGTTGGGAAGTACCTGGCTATTCAGATCTGGTCACCAAACACTTCTAAAGCCATTTAAAGCAACGTTTCAATTATGAATGGTGGTCTTTCACCAGGGCTATACTTGCAGTATCTACCACTCTTGAACGTGCCGCAAATATACTATATTTTATTTTTTATATCAATTGAATGTGTTATGACCCATATTAATTAAATAAAATTTATTTGCGCACGCCGGGTTCGAACCCGCGACCTCTGGATTCGTAGTCGAGCGTCTTACCACTCGACCATGCAGGCAGTCAATGCAGATGCAGAGTGCTAGGTATTATACGTATCCCCCCTGTAAAAGACTACCATTCAGAATCGAAACGTTGCTTGAAATGGCTTTATCCACGTTGTTTGGTACGCACGCCATTTCTGAATAGCCAGGTACTTACCAACCTTCCTCTTCCTCATCTCCTTCCCCTCCCCACTATCTTCAGCCTCACAACATACCCCAATTGTGGGTGCCATAATCCCAATGGCTACAGACGGCTGATAGCAGTTGGGACTCTTGTGTGGTATTCACTTAAAAATATGATAAATTATGACCCTTTAGAAACGTTAGAAATCTCAAGACAACGGCCGCTTTCATCAACCAAAGCTAAGTAAAAAAAAACCCGAAAGATTTAGCAAAAAATTACATAAAATCATTTTGTCTGATCCCTGATCCAATATTATTAGTCGTAAAAAAGTGACAAAGTATAGGTACTTTTTTAATGTCGGATTAACTGTATTTTCTTTTTGAGTCTTTTTGAGACTTTTCAAAATTGGAACCGATTGATGTGTTTAGAAAATTATCAAATCAAAAAATTATCTTTTAAAATCCCTACCTGCCTAATAAACTACCTACCTATACAGTATTTTAGCAGATATCTTTATTTGAAATGGGTCGATTAATGTAACTAACATTTTTTATTGGCAAAGCAAGTTACTTCCCGTGATTTTTCACGGTTAACAACTGGTTTGTAAATAAATTTATGATTTTTCCATGATAAAAAATGCGGACGCCACTTTGACAACAAAGGACAAAGTTATAACCCTCTGAGTGGGAAAATAACGCTCAGCTTCGTTGGTGAAATTGTGGGTTTGAGTCAAATTTTAACTCGGCTGTCCTTCAATTCGATAACATTTTGTGTTTCAGAGCAAGGGGAAACCAATCCTGAAATTTTGTTTATAAAGAAATTCACTAAAATTATTGCCGTTTTCTATTGTTTATCGGTCACATAGTAGTTTAATAACCGTTCTATTTTTCCCCGGCAGAGGTCTCAAACTAGGTCAGGCTATTCCCAGTTCCTGAAAGAGGAAGGAAAATCACGATGTAGCATCCCTGCCTTCCAGTTCCTTATCGTGTTTATGGAGGTACATAATGCCTAAGTAAGTTCGTCTTATCGCTTTAGGACTTCATTGTTATAATAACAAGTACTTAAAATAACAGTATAATAACCCGAATCCACCAGTAGCTCGAGTAGAAAAAACATTAAACCAAGTAAGTAATATTTGCATGAATAATGTGACTTTTTGAATTTCAAATTTGTTAATCTCCCTTTAACACTGCCTTTCCGAACGGGGATCGAGAGTTTAGTGCGATATCTTAGTAAAAGATTACTGAAATATTATGAATATACCTCTCAAGTATTACCAAAAACAAAATTACCAAAGATTATGCCATGAAAACGCTTTAATAAGCAAGATCAAATGTTAAAAGGGAAAGCTGTTCTGAAAATTTTAATGAAGCAGTTTTTCACGTAGAGCACCCTTTTTGAGCATTTTTTAAGACACCAAAAAAAACGACTATACTCAATTATGATCTTTAATCAATAGAGCTGTGTTTTGATTATGAATATATTCGAACACCATGCATACACGTACGCATGTAAAGCAGCCTCTGTAGCTTAGTGGTCTACAACAGCGGTTCCCGAAGTGGGTTCGCAAGGGTTCCGCGACGGTTTTCGAGGGCCACAAAACGTCTAATCGTGTGACGAAATAGTGATACATTTATTTGATGTAGAGATAGTCTAAATTCGATCTACGGGGCTCCACGAAAATCTGCAGAAATGTGAATTTCTCGGACCACCCGGTCGACATTCACCAACATCGTTACAAATAGATTAACATTGTTCCGGTGACATGGCGGCCATCAGTCTCGGGATGTAACCAGGATTCCGCCATCATCAAGGGCGCAAAATATGGCGAATTTTCTTATCCTCAGCTTAGTTCGTGAAGGAAATGAGATTTCGAGCTGAAAATAATTTTGTTGACTTAGAAAGGAGGAAAAAAACTGTGCTAATTGCATGATGCCTAAGCTCACCGTTCAAAAGTTTTTTTCGGATTTAAACACACTACTTTTTCACTTGATAATTAAGATTTCAGAATCCTGTTACGGAATATTTTGCTGGAGTCATGAGATGGTTTAAATTTCAGTCAGCAAAATGACGTTTCGTGTTAATCCCTACTAGTTAGTTAGCGTATCGTAAGTAATTCCTTCTAGAGCAGTAGCAGTATGGTGGCCGATAGTGAAGACGTGCGGAACAAGGTACACCTTTGTTAATTAACGCAGCCAAAGGTGGCTCTCGGTGCTGGGACCGCCCTTAATAAAATATTAATTGCATCATAAATTTCACGTTAGACAGTAGATGTCGACCACACACGGTACACGTTCCTTGGTGAATTTATTATGCACTAAGGTTGGGTCGTACAGTCAATTCCTTTACTTCAGCAATATTGTTTTTCGTTAAGTTTCTTGTACAGGGTTACTAGTGTTCAGTCAAAAACGAAGCTTACTGTACTCTCAGATAAGTGCTTGTAAATATTCTCAATTTTTCATACAAAGAGAGAATTTTCGTAGCGCAACTTTTGTGAAATATCACATAAAAAACTTTTAAAAATAGCTAATAAAATAAATAAATATTCTCACAAAGATGAACGAGGCGTTAAAAAATACATTTTAACAAGTATTTACACAGATGTCGCAAAATGCCTTCAAAATGTGAAAATTGGACGTAGTTACGCAGAAAACATCAAATCCTAAAAAAAAAAAAAAAAGGAAAAGGGCGTTTGAAAATATGACAATACAAAAGCATTGATATTATTTATAGAGAATATCAGTGTTTTTTTTTCTTTCTGAGAAATTGTATAAATAGGCAATTGTTTTTTTTTATCTATCAATGCATATATTTAAAAAAAATGTATTTCCTATGTTAACCTACATTTTAATGTTTTTAAACTTTAATTTAAATTAAATATCTGCAATCTGCGTTAGTAAAAAAAAAATTACTAAAAATCTATTGCATTTAGAGCTTGGATCTTTTCAGCGGATAGAAATCTCGAATTTATCTTTAGGAAAACATGTAAAACTCGATTTTGGCAAAAAAAATTTGGGTTTGACGCTTTCTGCATAACTACGTCCATGATTGATCTATGGGAAAAATAGATAATTTCACAAAGAAATTAAAGGAGATAAAATACAAGTAGTTATTTTATTTATTTTAATTGTTCAGTGGTTTTGGCGCTGTTAAAAAATATTTCTCTAATTGGGTACGTTTTCAGAGTCGATATTACACTGACAGATTAAGTTTAAAGTATTGAACAATTGAACAAAGAACTGAATATAAAAACATGATTTTAGGATTTATATCCTTCATCTTATAAGCCAACGGTATAACGTGTTACGATGGGCTCATTTAAAATCACGTTGTATATAATGATTTATCGTAATAAATAAAACATAAAATTTAATAATAAATAATCACTACTCGTTTTTCAGTTGCAACTCGTTTGAAACATTAAAATACCTGTACAATACTTACGCGAATGCAGCAGTTTGACATACAGATGACCTGACCTACGTTAATACACAATTTACGTGGGTATCGGAAAACGTAAGGAAGCACAAAAACCATAGTTACTTTGCAATTCAACTCATATTCGTACCTTCATTGGGGCAAGTCAGTTACTGTTAACAGTATCATTACTATTAAAGAAAGGATTATGTTGATTATAATTTCAAAATCATTGGCCACTTCTTATAAAAAGGTTAAAAAGTTTGACCCATAAAGTCGGGATGAATAACGATTATTACTCCCACAGGTAGGTACATGAATATACTACGTAACTCAATGTGACCTATTTAACAGGTACAGCAAAGGTCAGAGCGAATGGACCATTCGGGTAATAAACTCCTTCAAAGGGGTGGCATCTTTGTTTTATCTCAAACAATGTTAAACGCCCACATTCCTACGCGTATCATCTGGGTACGGGAATTATTCATAACCACTCGTTGCTGGGGCAAGTGGAGTGGTGCTGCGAAAATCAAACACGAAATGTAGATTTAATGATGGTCATTTTATAGACACACTCAAATGAACCGTAGTTTGTTTGATTTTAATAAATGATGGCAAGGACATTTAGGTATTTGATTTCAGAGAAATCAGTAGAGGGTGTAACACGGGTCAAACATACAGTATTGAACAATAGACGGCACAGAAGAAAGATAATCTTACCCCTAGGAATTCCTGCGGCAAAGGCGCCCCAGAAAATGATCCAATCAAATAGCGCTAATATTTTTCGATATCGAGACAAAATAACGTTCGCAGATTACGCGACAGCTCTGCCAAAGCCAAACGGCCAACTGGGTAGGTTTGCGCGGCCTTTTTCGCGAATTTTCCCGGGCAGGTTGTTTCTCGGACGTCACCCGAGAGGATCAACAAAGATGCTGCATTGTGCCGAGCCGGGGGATGAAGACGTGATCAATACAAGGGGGCGGCGCCTGCCATCTGGCGGCGGCGCGGCCAACCCCGCACCGACGTCTGGGGAGAACTTGCCGACGCGACGCCTGCCGAGAGCTTGGCAAAGGTTGGCGGCGTCGCTTAAGTTTCGCGTTTCGGGCGGCAGAGGACTCTAGCAGTATCGGATACGAACGAATAATACAAAACATTATAATTATATATTATAACAGACTAAATATTTATTAAAATATAGTTTAATTTAAGAAATCTAATAATATTAAATAACTTAATTAAATAAAACACACGTTGTATTAATCCACTTTATTTTTGTATAAGTAGACTTATACAAAAATAAAGTGGATTAAAACAACGTGTGTTTTTATTTAATTAATCATGTCAATCCACAAAGTGTTTGCTTATTCTGATAATGAAATAACTTAGTGTTCTAATAGTTATTTTTCTCACAAGCTTAGAATAGAAAGTTTAATAAAGCTTATAGTTATAAATGATTAAATATTCCTCACAATATGTTGAACTACAAATTGAACACATCGTACATTAAAAAGAAACACGTCTACCGTAAAAAAATTATTTAGAACTCCAATTCTCTTAAATTAAACAAAAATATGTTCTTTCTTAGTGTTGACATTGAACAGTAAATTATACCTGACGTACTGTGTCAGCCAAGGCTTGCTGTATCTCAGAACAGCCTAAAAAAACGGGATAAAAAATATTTTCAAACTTTATATTATTAGACCATTTTGAAGGTAAGCCGTTCGCATTATTGTATTATACAGTCAAAAATAAATAAACAATACTCGCAAGCGCTTTTAGATATATTTTTGTTGTTGTAAAAAGATACCCAATTATTTGAAAAAAGTTAACGGAATTTTCTGATAAGTAAATCTTTTATTAACTACGCAAATTGAAGATTTAATTAAAACGTATTTCAGAAAATGTTAATTTAAAAAATAAAACAAGTAATTACGTTGTCATTTACACTACACTATAAAGATGGAGCTTTAGGCTTGATTAATTAATTTTTACTTTTGCAAAAAATTCAAAACAAGAATCTTGTTTCTGTACATTTGTCAATTTAAATATAGTGTAGAAATAAGTAACCTTTTGAAAATCAGAAAATAACAAAGGCAGTGGTGTAGCCATGGAAAATGTGGGTATCCATAAGAAAGGGGGAGGAGTTCTCGAAACACTTGGTCTTATTAAAACAGTAAAAGTTTAATAACACCTAAGTATTCCAGATAACTTGCGTGAGAAAATACCAAGAACGCTGCTGGGCAGGGGACGGGGAGGGGCGAAAACAATTAAGTAAAAGAAAAAGGAAGAAAGCCTCAATATCCAGTTCAAGCAATATGTTGGTAGCGAGACAAGGAAATCTTAATTTAACAAATACCGCTATTTACAGACATTTTCCAGATTTATGAGTAACAGGTGAATTACGCGAAACCAACCAATCGAAGTTTTCCCTTATGGTACAAACAATACACTGGGCATCATCGTGCGAACCGTGCGATAAGGCTAACTCCGGATTTATCCTCATAGACTAAGCCAGCGGTTCCCGAAGTGGGTTCCGCGAAGGAGTCGCTAGCAGTGGCGTGCATTGCTCTACAGACTAAAGGTAAGCTGTGTGTTGTTTTTCATGTTGGCATATTGAATATTTTGAAAATGACCATTTTATAATCATATTCCACTGATTTTTGTTGTGGCCAAATGAATAAATGAGCGTACAAAGTTCATACATATCGACATATAATACGATTGTAATTAATTTCGCTTATATATTTAAGAAAAATCACGTTTAAATAGATTTATGATTTATTAATGTATGGGCACAAAGAAGATTGCAATTAAAAATAATAAACAAAACTACACCTAGCAGAACTTAATAATACAACAATAATAAATTTGATTATTAAATTATAAAAATAAAATGATAAATTTTACAATAGAAAAAAAAATCATAAAGAACGATTGTGACTTAAAAATATATTCAGAAATGTGTAGGAAAAATAATTTGTAGCATTTTTTCTTTCGTCTTTTCATTTATTTTTATGATTCATTTTTCTTAGGGTAGGCTCAGCTTTTTTGTCTTTATGAACTGAACGCTACTCTGCTTGCTAGGGTTTCGCGACGGTTTCCGAGGACAGCAAAACGTCTAACTGTGTGACGAACTAGAGGTATATTTGCCGTAGAGATGGTCGAAACTTCGCTGAGGACGCCCGAAAATAAATAATATAACGTTAAAGAGAATTGAAAATATAGAATACAAGGGAACTAAAGCCGATTGTCTCGTTATGAGCATTTCCGGATATTTTATGAACGGTAAACGGTACGTACCCCCTAGAAAAGCTACTGTGTACTGGAAATATACAAAGGCGGTATTTGTACGCAGCTGCATTCGTTCAATTTGTACAACTCGAGGAAAACGAAAATACTCAAAGGACACCCGCCTCGGAGCTCGGCGGGAGGCAGGGAAATTGTTTTGCCTCTATTTTGCTATCGACGCAGGCCGGCCTAGAAGCTCGGCATGTTCGAGAACATAATAACATCATAATGTTTATCATCAAGTTCTCTTGTCATATTAAACTATAAAAATGTACTTTTTAAATTAATATTTTTTTGATTTAGGTTTATAATGGTGTTGAAATTCATTATCTAACGTGGTATTCCAAGGGCTGTAAGTTTCCGAAATTAACATTATATCGTTTATCACTTCTTAGAAGTTACACGCGATCCTTAAAACATATTTCTTCGTGGGTATTGTATTGTTCTGCGTAAACCAGGAGCCAGGCAACTAAAAATAATAAATCACGTATATGAGGGAAAATACTCGTTTCCGCCGGAAATCAGCCTCATAAAGCTTAGCTGAGCTATTACCGTGGCAATGGCGGCAGAGAGATAAAACAATACGTATACAGTAAACAGAGGTCCCTGGTTTTATCATCTCAAGATCGCCAAAGCGGGCATCATCATTTTGTCCTGGGAAGGGTAGGTGGTAGCTTGTCACGCAGGAGTAACACGGCACGGGGGAGGGGAGGCCGATACTAAAAACCCGAACATAAATTGGGTTAATGTGTTTATAATTTACGCGTCAGGGGGAATGACGGAGTGGAGTGGAAAAACAAAAAAATGGAACAAAAGGAGTGAAAAAAAGTACCACGTTGGGCGCCAAATTAAAATTATTCGTCAATAATTTATGTACACCATTCGAAAAAATATATACGCAATCATTGAAAGCAATTCTTGATTTCCAGAGAGACTTGAAAATTAATTAATACTATTGCATAAGTATCTTATATAATAATTGGAAAATTTTAGCAGCGCCATTATGAGAATATGAAATCATCGTAAGATAACAATTGTAAAATATATTTATTTTTCAAACCAAAATATGATTCATTTTGCTGTGTAGGTACCTACACGAAGAAAGAGAATTTTTAAAAGAGACTTTGACTTTTACTTCTTTTAGACCAACCTTTCAAGAGATATGATTTACAGAAGTGATGAGTTTATAGTTTGGATGTGAATTTTATTTTATGCCTTTTTAGGAGTTACTCCTTCCAACTTAGTATCTGGAATGCGTTATGAATGCATCGACTAAAAGTCAAAAGCAAAGTGTCAATTTCAGGAACGTAGAGTTAAGGTCGGCTTAAAATAAGACTTTAATACCACCCAGCAAACTTTAACTTTTGCATGTGAGAAACTGAAGTTTTGGGTGTTATTATTTAATAATGCATGGCTAATTTATAAAGCGTCATTTTTTTTGCGAAACATCACCTCAAGGGCGCGTGTATACGTATAAATATAGCGAAAAATAACTTATATTTCACTCTATGTTCGCTTTACTCGTAAAATACTATACCCAAATTTACTTAAATAATCTAAGCCCCGGGTGCTTTTCTTAGAAATTACTTCCACAACGGGGTTTAAAGTTAAACATACAGCTTATTACTAATATTAATAATAAGCCGTTGAGAATATTTCGGTAGCTACTTAAAATCAGTTTTACGTGAGTAAGAATAAATGGTTCTCCAAATAATAATGAAAAGAACAATACACACAAATCAGCTAACAACAATTATAAAATATGACCGGTTAGTGGCTGAGTGGACAAACGTGTCGTATTTCCATTCGGGCGTCGTGGGTTCAATTCCTCTGCCAGCTAAGTCCTCCATCATTGCACAAGCAACATTTTCCGCTTATTATGATGGCAGTAGGAGTTTTCAAAATATTGTCAGGTTATTCGTAACCCGGGAATGTTTGTCTTTATTTAAAAAAAATGCTTTTGAGCAGGCAGTAATGAAATTATAGAAAAAATAGGATTCAGGTATGATGTTTTACTGGACAAAATAATTTAAACAGACAAACTTAGTATTTTTAACGTTGAGTCGGATTGCATGGAGCCTGATTGCAACGTGAATTAACATACACAACAGTGTTCGGTGTATCCTGACAAAAGCGATAAAAAAACCCTCGAAAACTGCAGTGGCAACGGAGCCAAATCAACACAAATGAATCACGCTGGGGGTTGGTCGAGTCGTCCATTGGCGAAAGAGCACACGGTTCAATTAGGGCCGAAACGAGTTAACGGTGAGCCGCTCCATTAGCACGGGCTTTGCGGCCCGCGCCGGCCCTGTGAGACAAAGGCCCGCGTGTGCCGGTCGCGTGTTCCGGGCCTTGCGGTCAGGGCTCGGCGGCCTGCCAGGGTCTGGACCGGCCCTGGACACTTTTCTCAGACAAAAGGCAAATTTAAACCTGGAAACTGTTAATGAAACGATACAACAGGGAGCGACGAAGGCAAATATTTAATCAGCGAATGAGGACGGCAGAAACTAGAAACAAGGAGGAAATATTACTTGGAGAATTAGGTAGACACTGATTGAACAAGAGAAGAGTATTGATAATCAATACATTTTATTTTAAATTCATAGTTAACATACAAACTGTATGTTTTTTCAGGTGCAAAAAAGTTAAGGGTCAGCACTCATGAATGATGCTAAACGTTACATTCTATCATTCTAATACAAGTAATACTATAAAGATTTATCTGTAAAAAAAATTATGAGTAGTTAGAAAAATGACTGAGGTTTTCAATAAATACATTTTTTCGCCGTAATCCTTTGAATTCTACGAAAAACATACTAAATTGTCAGTAAAAGGTGCAGTTTGAAAACCAGCAGAGGCGTTTTTGGACGTTTTTCCTAAAATTCTAGAATGCATTTCATAAAAATTTCAAAGATTACTGTTTAAGAATTGTATTCACTGGAAACCTTAGATATTTTTTTAATGGTGATGAATCATCTGTAGTAGCTTTGGGAAAAACTTCAAAGTTTTGTGAATGCTTCACGAACTGCTTGCTAGTTCTTTAAAATGAACCCTTCGAAGTGAAGACTTCAATTAAAGTCGAACTCACCAAAAAATAGTACTAGTAGTCAGAGATTTGAAATCGAAAAGTACTAGCAAATCGACAAAAATTCCAATACTGGAGAAGAACCAGTTTTTCGCCAAATCTTTGTAGTCGACCTTCAATTGAAATGTGCGCTACCGCAAAATGGAGTAGTTCTTTGAAGTCGAACTTCAATCAAAGTACTTAAAATGAAGTACTTCTTTGTAGGCTTTTCAGTTCAACTTCTCAAGTGAACTGCCGCAAAATAAAGTAGTTCTTTGTAGCTTTGTAGTCTAACTTCAATTGAAGTATTTGTTCAGTGAAAAATGAATGAAGTTTAAACTGCCGCAAAATAAAGTAGATTTTTGTAGTAGTTCGCACGGAGCGGTCACAACTCTAATCTGTAGTATTGCTTGTACTAGAAAGGAAAGAAGTTTGTATTTTTGGGGGCTGACCCTTAATTGATATTTTGGAAGGGTCGTGTCACGTGACGGTAGTTAACGAAAGAGCGAGAAAGAAAACATGTTTAGATATTTATTTATTTATAAATTAACGGACTTAAGTCCAATTACAAAAAATACATTTAAAACACGATATGGAAAAAAGAGCAACAGAGAAGGAATAGCATATACGAGTACATAATAATAAATGAAGCGATAACAAAAATAAGGCAAAATAAACATAAGAGAGAACATTCAAGCCATGGTCTAGTCAAAGTTTTGGTAGAGTCGTAAAGAATGACAAAAATCATTTAGACTGCTACCAAAAATTTCAAGACCATGGCTTGAGTCAACAAGTCTTGACATTCTGGACATTGGAGAATTATACCCATAATTAGTATTGTGATGATTGAGGAACAGCAATTCATTGTTTCTGAGTCTACGGCAAGGAATGTTGAACTGGATAAGTTGCAACAGAGAAGGTGAGTCAATAAAACAAACAATAATTTTGTAAATGAAAATTAAATCAAAGTCATTCCTGCGAATATTATAAAGGAAGCGATAAGGGTGTGTCATTATTAATTATAAAGGTGTTATAATCTCAAAATATGTAAGTCAGTGCATAATGCAATTTGACTGAAGAAAACTTTTTTAATGAATCAACAAATGTATTCTACTTTATATGCGGTATTCTTTATATGCAGATATCGAACTAGTTCTGAGGTACCTACGGATAACCCAATACTTTGAAATCGCGAAAAGGCAGAGAGTGCTAAAAATATCGTAAATGTGGATACGGCGACAAGGTTCCATGTAACGTATTTACTTGGAGTCCCATAAAAGCTAGCGTGTTCAATGCAAGTACATTATGCTCCTTACATAATATATATAGAACGGAGGAAAGAAACTCTGAAGGGAATAATGCACTTTGTTCGCGTAAAGCTGTAACCACCCTGTACCCCGTACTGTACAGTGTACATAGAAAATACCTTGGAGTAACAATATACGGAGAGACAGCTTATTCTTTTTACCCAACCTATACAAATTTGGGATAAATCACTTTCTCCGGGTTTTTACGTCGTACACCATGAGAGAGAAAGAAACAACAAAAAATTCGCAAGATATCACACCGCTTTTAGGTATGTAATAATGTTCTCGGTCTCCCGCGTCTCCGGAGACTCCGCCCACACGTTTTGATATGCGACTAAACTGGACATAACTCAACGGTTTTTAGGTTATCCGCTATATTTTTGTTTATAACAATACTGTTATCAAAAATTGGTTTTACAAATAAACAAAAACATTATGTCGACATGTACTATGAATGGAAGTATCTTAGAGTATATAGAGTGGTATCTATCCAAGGCAGTGCAGTCAGTTTTTGATGATTTTTACCGGACTCGGCGGACCTGGACGAGGCTAAGGCTAGGGTATTTATACATCCATATAAAATATCGACATAACGTTTTTGTTTATTCGTATAACCACTTTTTCTCAGTATTGTTATCAACAAAAATATAGCATATAACCTAAAAAAACGTTTAGTTGTGTCAAGTTTAGTGGCTTAATAAAACATGTGGGCGAAGTCCCGCTGTGACCCAGGAGCCAAAGATCATAGTGACAGTACATAAAAGCGGTGTTTTATATTTGTTGTCTCTTTCTTTCTCATGGTGTACGACGTACAAACTCGGAGAAAGTGATTTATCGCAAGTTTGTATAGGTTGGGTAAAAATAATTAGCTCTCTCTCCATACATTGTTAGTTCAAGGGAAGTATAAATACCCTAAGCCTGATCCTAGCCACGCCCAGGTCTAGCCGAGTCAGGCAAAAATTATTAATACTGACTACAGATAGTACAGAAACGCTCCCTCCTGTATTTTATTGCTCTGAGGAAACTACCCCCATGCTACATGGTGAAAAGAGCATAGATAAAATAACTTTCAACATAAGAATATACAACGATATCAGAATCTGCCATCTAATGTAACTAGAAAGTGACTTCGTAAACAAACTTCTTTAAAAAGTAGCTTTTGTAACCATTAAACATCATACTAAGGGGGGAAGTTCGTCATGTGGAAGTAGGACTAAGCATGGAAGCTGGGATGAGTTGGTTCTTTGAATTTATATATTTATACCATATTTTATCGCCTTGATAAAGCACCTGCGCCAAATGGCGCCTAGAGCAACTAGAATTTGGCACCTATGAAATTAATAAAATAAATAATAGTACCTCCGCGCCGGTGAGGTCTACCCTTGAGGTGACTGAATCACTAAACGGCGCTATATAAAGAGGAGTATTTATTATTATTATTACCTCGGCGATTTTCATGTGGGTCCACGAGGTATAACTATTGGTGACATTTTTCAAACAAAAATTCTTAATAATTCAAATAAGTGTTACTATTGAAGTAATTATTATCAATTACGAAATTTAGTCTAATGCTCTACAATCTAATAATAAAAATATACAAATAATTCAAATGAAAATATTAATTATAATTGGACGTAGTTATGCAGAAAGCGTCCAACCCCAAACAATATGAAACTGAGAAAAAGGGCGATTGAAAATATAACGATAAAAATAGCATTAATATGCGTAATCGGCATTTGTAAAGTGAATGTCAGTGTTTTTTTTCTTTAAGAACATTATTATAAATAGTTCATTTATAATCTATCAATGTGGTGATAAAAAAAAGATTTTCATATGTTATCCTACATTTGTAATGTTTTATAAACTTCAATTTAAGTCAAATATCTGCAATGTGCGCGTTGGTAAAAATAATAATTACCAAAAATCTATTGCGTTTGGAGCTTGGACGTTATCAGCAGATATAAATCTCGTATTTATCTATGGGAAAACATGTAAAACTCGATTTTGGTAAATTGTGGGTTGGACGCTTTCTGTATACCTACGTCCAATTTTGCCAATATCTTGTCCTCTTGAGAGGAAAACTGTTTATTTCTCCAAACTAGAAATAACTCAAATAATTGTGTTTTTCTGAAGTGACCTGCCGTACTGCCTACCTGCTGTATATTATTATCTCTGTACATAATATAAATAAATAATAATATGCCATAGATTATTTGTAGTTAGTAATAGATAGAGGCAGGGAATCAAGATTTGTACAGCGCCCTTGAGGTGATTTTTCACAAAAACAGCGCTATACAAAAAATTATCTAAATATTATTATTATTTAACTATTAGCTCATTATACGAGAGGCGCTCGTCATTACCGCCATCTATTGGGTCGTGGCTAAAGCGTTGGTGGTCGAAACATTTTACTTAAAACCGGGTGTTTGTGCGTTCGATTCCTGCACAGAGGAATGAACATGAAATTGTTGAAATTAAAATATGAACGCCGGGCATGGGAACAGGCACTATCAAGGGACGAATGCAGCGCCTCGGGAAAGTGTTGCAGGAGCGGCCTTCTCAAATTGGGCCTGCTTAAACCCGGACCTGTCGACAGGCAGTGGAGTTTTTTTTATCAGAGATAAAATGGCAGTATGAGAAACGGCGGATTAATTGATAGTAAAGATAGGTACCAACAGATGTCACTGATTGTTATTGCATTTGTTCTGTAAAAGCACTGCCTAGACACTAACAAATATACTAACAAAAACGAGCCACTTGAACGCGCACACAGCTCAAAACATACATGCATACATAAATTGTGTAGTCTAGTGAACATAGAATGATCTACTCTGACGTTGGCAGCGTTTGAGAATATGTGTTACTGCTTTTGACACGTTATAGTAAGACGATCAGTGGTGCGATTAGCTGAACTTCGGGCGTATTTTTTGCAATAATTTCATATTATTTAATCCCATAAATATAATTCATATATTTATGCGAGTACGACAGGGTAAGCAGTGCTTATGTACCTATATGGAGTGCACGTTTCTGCCGACAGGCATCCCTATCACAACCCTGGCTTAGTTTTGATGACCTCCATGGTCGAGTGGTAAGACGCTCGACTACGAATCCAAAAGTCGCGTGTTCAAAACCGACGTGCACCAATAACTTTTAATTTAATTCATATAAAATAATTAAAAAAAGTATATTTGCGGCACGTTCCAGAGTGGTAGATACTCTAAGTATCGCCCTGGTGAAAAACCACCATTCAGAATCGAAACGATGCTTTAAATGGCTTTAGCCGTGTTTGGTGACCAGGTCTGAATAGCCAGGCACTTCTTCTTCCCCTCCTCATCACTTTCAGCCTAACATCATTAATATGCCATAGTCTCACTGACTCTAGACCGTTGGGAGCAGTTGGGGCTCTTGTGGGGTATTCGCAATATTTTTATTTATTTAAAAAAAGTTCAAAATGTCACTAACTGTTGTTGATAGAATTATATTTTCAGCTGGAAGATACTATGGGCATACATTGGTCTTAGCTTATTGACGAATTGATTAGATTTTTTTCGTATGTTTCTGGATGATATAATATTAGATTGATGCCTTCGATCCAACTTTAGTAAAATCATATATTCTTCGGACGCTGGACTGCCGAGGCCACCATACACGTCAGTAACGGCAGAAGCCTGTACGAATTCCCTTGGGAAGCGACCGCTACGGGTAAGTAAGGTTAGTCCCTATAGCATTTGCATTTCTATTGACCTCATTTCTGATATTTCGAAAATGGCAATATTGGAAATGGGCTGATGCGTTATTACGTTTGGTTGGCGCCGACTCTCGAGATGCTGCCTCCGATATTGTGTATGGCAGAATATTGCAGATTTTTCAAGATATGTTTTGAAACGGGAAACATACCTCCTATGAATATTTCCACTGATACTTGTATATTACAGTCATTGGTATTTTTCATTTAATATAAAGTATTTTTTGAAGAGTCTTAAAGAAAACACGGAAAATACTCGGATGAATTACATGAAAATAATATTTTTTATTTGAAGGACATATTTTAATACCTTTGAAGTCTTTGAACATATAAAATGTTCCTTGAGGTAGTAGTAACACAAAAGAAAAAAATACGCTGAGAAAAATAATTCAGTAACAAAAAAAATATTATACCGCCCAAGAGTTCCAACTGTTAGTCGTGGCATATAATATATACTATGGCATCCACAATTGGGGTATATTGTGAGGCTGCAGGGAGAGAAGGAGATGGAAAAGAGGAAGATTGGGAAGTACCTGGCTATTCAGATCTGGTCACCAAATATGGCTACGGCCAATTCAAGCAACATTTCGACGCTGAATGGTGGTCTTTCACCAGGGCGATACTGAAAGTATCTACCACTCTGAAACGTGCCACTAATATACTGTAAATTATTTCATATTGATTAATTGTGAAATAACACATATCAATTTAATTAAAATTATTAGCGCACTACAGGATTTGAACTCCCAACTTCTTGACTCGTCTCTGGTCTTAACCGCTCGACCAGAGAAGTCGTTTACTTGTTTAAAATCAAATTTTCTGAACTCAATTTAGATTAAAATAGAAGAGAAATATGGATTTGTTCGTATTCATTGTTCTTTCTCGGTTTTCCTTTATTAATAAAGGTGGGTGAAAACCAGATTTGAAAAAATCGACTAGACAAATTCGCGTTATGTATGCATTAATTTTTCTGGGTTCCTAAAAATAGGTGATTTTCCATAAGACCAAGAAAGATCCATAAAAATAAGAGAGAAACTATCCTTGAAAAAATATTTCAGAAGATTCCAATTAGCGATACTGTAATAGGCCGTAACAACTCACGAACATTTTATAATTACACTTGGCCATATCGTCGCTGGAAAGGCAAAAAGGTGCGACACTTTGGTAAAAAAAGTGTTAAACATGTAGTTTTGATAAGTGTTTTTTACTGCATTGAATGCTCTGACTCTTGTTTGATTCTGAAGACTTTTGTGGTCCTTCAGCCATCACAAAAATATTACCATTTGGAAAAAGGCTGGACTCAAGCGACACAAGTTTGGTACATTTTTTAACTTTTTGTCGCTTCAGGTAACTCAGTGGGGGCATTGAGTTACCAGTCAACTTTTTTTTCAAAATCCAACCAGGTACTGAATACTTATGAATTTTATTTATGTATTTATAAACTAACGGACTATTGTCTAATTACAAACAAAAAAATACATAACACGAAATGGGAAAAAAGAGCAACAGAGAAAGAACAGCACATACATTATATTAAATGAAACAATGACAAAAATAGGACAAAATATACATGGGAAAGAACATTCAATTCAAAACCAAGGTCTAGTCAAAGTTTTGGTAGAGTCGTAAAGAATGACAAAAATCATTTAGACTGCTACCAAAAATTTCAAGACCATGGCTTGAGTTAACAAGTCTCGACATTCTGGACAGTGGAGAATGATACCCATAATTAGTAGAGTGATGATTGAGGAACAGCAATTCATTATTGTCGCTGCGGCAAGGAATGTTGAACTGGAAGAGTTGCAACAAAGAAGATGAGTCAATTATACAATTAATCATTTCAAAAATGCAAATCAAATCAAAGTCTTTCCTGCGATTTTCTAATGAAGAAATTTTCGATGATTGTTCAATTTCATCATATGAATAATCGCCTCTTTCTCGCCCTAATCTTCATGCAATTCCACATAAGAAGCGAGGTTGTACGGATTCAATATGATGAATAGTAACGATATAGAAAGGGGACCAAATGACACTGGCATATTTATATTTATTGTAAAACAATAAAACTTTAAAACGCTCTGGTTTAAACTTCCCAGAATGGCGCTTCAGCTCTTTTGCCTTTCCGGCGTCATATTATCATATGGAATCACCTTGAAATTGAAAAAAATGTGTACGACGGATAATAATAATTGGGTTGGATAAGAGGATAAATCACAAAACCGATAGATAACTAGCTCAAATGATTCCAGTAAATAATAATATCCATGACATTCTTGGAGAATAAAGCAAATAATGGGTTTCGAATCCCAATATTTCATTGTGAACATTGTTTACCGAACGGAGTAAATAAATATTCTTTAACCTTCCCAGCATCAGTTGGCAGTGTTGGAGATTATCCTCTCAGGGGGTATAGAGCGGCTAAAAAGAGAGATTTGCTCTCGGTAGAGATGGGTTACGATAACAAAATAAAGCAATAAGAACCCAGCTTTTGCTGGAAAAATGTACAGGTCTGTTTATTTAATTGCGACACGGTACAGGGTGCGCCAAATACATTAGAAAGGCGCTTTAGCGAAAGAATATGATGTACTGATTAATTACTATTTTCAATTTTGTGTCAATAACAAAAATCTTATTAATTAAATAAAAACACACGTTGTTTTAATCCACTTTATTTTTGTGTATGTCTACTAGTTTCGATTCAGCTGAATCTTCATCGGGACTTTAAAATATATAGTATATTTTTAAGTCCCGATGAAGATTCAATCCACAAAGTGTTTGCTTATTCTGATAATTTAAAAATCTTATTGTAAATGATAACTTAGCGACATCTCAGATTCACTAAAGAACGAAAAAAAAACTAAAAAAAACAACGAGCAGGGAATACGTCACGAAGTAATTTTAGATATTTTTTCTTCCTATTGCAGATGTACACGAGTTGAGAAATATAAAAACAGTAAAAAAGTTTTATTATATTGTGAACAGAATCCTATAGAATAATAGGAATTTAACATTTATAAAAATATCAGTAGGTATCAAACAAAGAAAGAGACTATCGTATTTGATTACAAGACAACATAAGAAAATGCAAATAGCATTTTAATATCACTTAGTCATTTGCCAAGAGCCAAGTCTTTGACATTAGTGAACAATTATTCGTCAAAGACCAATTTAAAAAAATCTTATAGCGACTTGTAGAATATTTATTTATATTTTTGGTTTTTGATTTGTAGAACTGCATTTTAATATTTACAATTGCATTAAATTATAAAAATCGTTGAATATTTAATGTATAATTTATTCAAGGGTTCGTCGACCATATTTATTTTGAAACAAATTTCTTGGTACAAAAGAGCACTAACCGGTAATATTGATTTAAACATGATAGTAACTTTCCGCCTTTGATAAATAAACTGTTACTACTGTACGTGTTTTATGGTGGTCTTACACGAGTGTCTTAAAGAAGTTATCTATACAGTCGATTCTGTTAGAGACAAATAAATTAGTATCTAAGTTTTTATAGGGACATAACATTTTAGGAAGTCTTCCTACAACGGTTCAAAGGCGCTTAACCTTAAATATAATGTAAAATCAAATTAGCATTTTCAGACTGGTACATTTTTAACTTGAGCTATGGCATTTATAAAATCTACATCAAGGGTAGTTGATTATGTACATTAATTTAAAAACATTTTCAAACTTAATATGTTAATGTATTATTTGGTGATTTTAATCATAATATTAAAACAATTTAATTGTTAAGATACTCTGAACGTTTTTTAACAAAATCAGTAAATAAATTATTTACAGAACATTTGTCTTGTCGGCCCGTGTACCTACAACCCGCGTACGGCTCGTGTAGTTACTCAGAGTAAGTGTAGTTACTGCCGACAAAATGAAATCTGAAACAAGACGTGATGAGGAGAATCATACATAATTAACGAAATATGAAGAACACATGTGTGCGTAATCGGGTACCAATAATGTATTTATTATGAAGATTACATTAGGTAAACCTACATTTTTTTTTTAATAATCCAACAAAGTTTTGATAATTATTTTATTATGCGTGTTTTTTTCTAGTATTTTTTTAAATCATCCATTTTTCCAAATGCTTTTCCTTCGTTCAACACTTAGAGTATATAAAGTGGTATGTATCCAAGGCAGTGTAGTCAGTTTTTGATGATTTTTACCGGACTCGGCGGACCTGGGCGTGGCTAAGACTAAGGCTAGGGTATTTATACATCCATTCATAGCACATATCGACATTACGTTTTTGTTTATTCGTATAACCACTTTTTCACAGCATTGTTATCAACAAAAATTTAGTAAATAACCTAAAAAACCGTTTAGTTGTGTCAAGTTTAGTGGCATAATAAAAAATGTGGGCGGAGTCCCGCGGTGACCCAGGAGCCAAAGATCATTGTGACAGTACATAGAAGTGGTGTATTATATTTGTTGTCTCTTTCTCTCTCATGGTGTACGACGTAAAAAATCAGAGAAAGTGATTTATTGCTAGTTTGTATAGGTTGGGTAAAAATAATTTACTCTCTCTCCATACATTGTTACTCCAAGGTTCAACACCTGACTGATACCTGACTGAAACTCTTAATTGTTAGTGTTTTTTTTTAAATAATCTTTAAAAATCTAATATTTTCATTGAATGAAATCAGAATTGACTCCTGAAAAATCACTTTGTTTAAATAGGTCACGTGACCCATGAACATTTCCACATTTCCGAGCAATATAATTTTTGAGGGGCGAATTATCTTCGGAATAATGGTAAATACAACGGAGTTGGATAACAGGATTTAAACAGAGATTTATCGATCTCAGTATTGCAAAACAAAATGATTTATGGTGAAGTATTTTCAAGTCCTAAAAAATACACTTTTCTATTCTAGGTTTTTATTTTAGTATCGTGAAAACAATCTCGTACTTGAAAAATATTATTCTCAGAAGTTGGTGACTTGGAAACCGCCGGTACCACATAGTACCGCCTCGTGTAATATTTAGAATGGAGTATTTTTATTAATCGTGGAAACGAAACCTTAAAAACATTCATAGTATAATGATTGTACGTAGTTATGTAGAAAGCACACAACCCCACAAAGATGAAACCGAGAAAAAGTCGTTTGAAAATAGAACTTGAAAATTTTATTAATCGTGGAAACCAAACCTTAAAAACATTCACCCCCTTACTTATAAACGAGGTGTAAATGTTACGCGTGTTATAAGGTCGGAATAGCGATAAACTTGCTTTAAAACCACGGCTTATTTGTCTAATTTAATGGCCTACGTCCGGTGTAACTAAACCAACGCTAAGTCGGCGCGTAAAAATCTAATGAGTAAAACGGTCATAGTATAATAATTGTACGTAGTTATGCAGAAAGCTTTCAACCCCACAAAGATGAAACCGAGAAAAAGCCGTTTGAAAATATTATTTGAAAATTTTATTAATCGTGGAAACCAAACCTTAAAAACATTCATTGCATAATAATTGTACGTAGTTATGCAGAAAGCATCCAACCCCACAAAGATAAAACCGAGAAAAAGGTGTTTGAAAATATGACGATAAAAAAACATTAATATGCGTAATCGGCATTTGTAAAGTGAATATGTTTTTTTTTCCTTTATGAGCATTGTTAAAAATAGATCATTTATAATCTATCAATGTGTTTATTAAAAAAATGTATTTTTTATGTTATCCTACATTTTATAATTTTTTTAAACTTCAATTTAAGTCAAATATCTGCAATTTGCGTTGGTAAAAAAAAAAACATTGCCAAAAATCTGTTGCACTTGGAGCTTGGATGTTTTAGCAGATATAAATTTGGTATTTTTCTATGGGAACACATGTAAAACTCGATTTTGGCAAATTGTGGGTTGGACGCTTTATGCATAACTACGTTCAATTGATATTCCTCGAGGGCTCCGAGTTGATCTGACTTGTACTATTCAACATCCTGAATAACGGAGGCAGCTGGCAGGTATCAGGTAGCAGCCAGTTTTACCGTTGAATTATGAAACACCTTGATGACTGTGTGGTTAATATTCCACAAATCTGCTCAGTCATAATGCTCAGGATACAGTCCGGGGAGGCTTTTCACTTGAATAACCCGCCTAATGGCTAATTACAATAATACTTCCGTTTCCTCCGGCTCCTCGGGGGCCAGGAGGCGGCGGGAGGTGGCGGGGGTTGGCGGGAGATGGCGGGAGGAACACGCGGCTGCCACGCGACATGATGGATGAGACCAGAGTAGAGCAGACGCTACAGACGAGGCTAAAGGAAGACGAGCGAAAATGGTTGACAAATTAGCCTTTAAAATGTTGTATTGATTTTATGACAATGAAGATCTGGATCACCTTACCTTAGTGGCATTGGCGGCTCGGGACTTTTTAGTGTTCTAGAGTGCTAAGAAAAAAAAACGTAATTATTGATGTTGTTGAAGCCGAAAACGATTTTTATTTTTTTACAATTTTTCAAATTTTTGTATAAAGATTTTTCAGTAAACCGTGCAGTGCACCACCAAAACTAAAAATTCGGAAAATCTTCATTCGTAATCTCATTTCTCTCGATCTCAAATCTCTTCCGAATCGATACAATTTCGAATTTTTAAGACAATGCCAGTCTATCTGTTTTTTTTTCCTATCACTTCCGGGTGTGAAGGCTGCAATTTCCTTACGGGAGGAGGAGAAAACACCACGTTTGACCATTTCCAGGGGGCGGGGGGTAATTACAAACAAAAATGTTTTTAGAGAATTTTCATTCGTTTATCAACATACTCGTATATCGATTATGTCCATCACTAGATGAAGAGCGAAAACTTACACTGAGAAATAATAATATGGGATTTTTTTATGAATAAGATCACGTAGAAAAGTAATAACACTTTGATTACTCGCAAATATTTGTTGGTGTTTCAAATAAGATACAGATACAATATCATTATTCTTACGTGCAACGTGGGCTCCTTTGAGGTTCGGGCGTGCTAGCTTCGCCCGTCTTCCCGAAAACACTTATTTATGGGAAGCTTAAAACCTTTGGAACGGGCACGATGGTTGTCTTATACACCGGGGAAGCTTTTCGCACAGCCCAAAGCACTCGCATCACGTGCCATTCGCCCACAAGTCTTCGGTCTATCACGGGCTCGGGTCGACGGTGGGGCGGAGGGCGATGGGCGGTGGGGGGGTGGGGCGGTCAGCGGCCAGGCGGCCTGTGGGACCGGGACCGGGACCGGCGCCGGCACCACACGTCCCGGCTTCATTAAACCCCCGGGATTCGAGGTAAACAAATGTAATGCCAACAATAAACCAGGCCGGAGAGCATTAAAACCGCCGCACTATTCGAAAGCCCGTACCATTAGTGCGATGGATTCTCAGTGGTTCGCAGTGTAGTTTGAAGATATGACGAGGTGCCACGCGCTTTTAAGATCTGTCGCGGACGCGGAGATAAGGCTCTGGGTTTAATTTGAGCGACTTAGCGCAGAAGGTCTCTACCCCCCACCCTCGCAGCAGCTTAAGGCCGCCCTGATCATGTTGTGTTCATTAAGGGCAGGTGCCGCCGAGGCCTTCTTAGGATAATGGGCCCTTGTTTACCCGACAATCGGCTTTCGCAAAGGAAATGGTACGCTACAACGGAGTGCGTATGAGACCGTGTCGCATTGTGGTCTCAGTAAAAGGATTATGCCACCTCCGGCAAAGGTGGATTGGTGGGTTTACGCTTGTTATAATCTTTAATCTTTATTGTAATAAATAGTAGAGTTATGAACAAAGGGATAGAGGCATGCCTATGATTATTTGAAATTCGATGTCACCGGGAAATTAATCAAAGGAAAACAGTAGTCAACAGGGGCGTACGGAGATAGTTTTATTTTATATATTATAATAAAAGTGATTATTAATTTGCGCTAGTTTTTCTCGACTTTTGGCGGTATCACCAAACTTCTAACACCTACTACTTATAAAACAGCACTGTACAAATTAAAACACATATGAGCAGGTACTTTTTGGAAATACACGAAGATGTTGCAATACAGAGAAAAAACATAACGATTACGAAGAAAAAATAAATCTTTATTCAATTAACTGTAGGCAGAAAGTACAAAAAAAAGTATTTTAAGATACCAAAGATAGTAAAAGTAAAAAACATAAACATTTTAATCCCCTTGAACATTTTGTGATGGTTTGATATTAATATTAATACTTTCGTAGTAAGCTGCTAAACAATGTTAAGCACCAAGTGATTGGTGGTTTAACATTGTTGTGTACAACTTTCGGTTGTCATCGCTGGGCGCCACCTGTGTGTCGCTTAAGGTTACGGCACTGGGAAAAGACTGGTCTAAGATATAAAAGTGCTTTTAACCTCTCTGATTCCGTACACACTCAACATTATATATGAAATGAGACAACATCATTGTTTCATTTCATAAATATTTACGTTTATTGATAAAATAAATTAAACTAATTTAATTTTCTTCAACTTATTTCAAAGTTTTTTTTTTTTTTAAATATTAATACACGTATGTCCCTATTCGTTAGAGGTTTTCGCGAGATAATTACTATCAATATATCGTAATCGAAATGTTATACTTCAAAAGAAATATTTATCTACTAAGCTAGAGTAGAAAATTAGGGCAAAATCACTTCAAATTAACACATTATCCGAATCGAATTGGTATCCCTTATTAACGTAGTACTAATAGATATAAATACATATAAACATATTATTTGATATTGGATACGCAAAATAAGTGTCATAAAGGTATTAATAAATACTATAAAGAATCAGATTCACGAAAATGCAAATCATCGAAGGTATAACTTGAACAGGTAACACACTATGTAGGAATAAATAATTAATAAGTAGAAAATGAAATAATAATTGAATTTCCTCATCAAAGCCCTATTTTGTATAAATAACGGATCATTTCCCTGAAGTCTGACAAGTCTGTAAAGCACGAAATTCAATATCAAATTGAGGTTTCCCTGACTAAGACATCTTTATTAATTCAACGAAATAATTTATATATTTTGAAATAGAAGGCATATTTACAAAGCTCCATTGAAATTGGCACGCGACGAATTGAAACATTTTAATAACTCGACTTTTTGGGAAGAGTTGAGAGAAATGTGGATTAATAATAATAATAATAATAATAATATTTGGACGATTTGTATAGCGCCGTTTTTGTGAAAAATCACCTCAAGGGCGCTGTACAGATCTTACTTTCTATCATTACATATTAATTCCTAGTTTAGAGTTACATATTAATACATTATTATTAATACATTACATATTAATTCCTAGTTTAGAGTTTCCTATTAACTAACTAACTATCACGCCGTTTCCCCGCAGGGGTAGGCAGAGAGGACGGACCGCCATATAACTCTGTCTTGGCACACACTCCTTGCTTGATTCACATTCATACATCGTCTTATACATACTCTTCTGTTATTCTGACTCTTCACATGACCCGATTCAAGTATTTGATTTACTTGATCATGCCATGTCTTTCTCGGGCGTCCTCGACTTCTTCCATTCACTTTCTCATCATATATTCTTTTCACACTCCTTTCTTCGTTCATTCGCTCTACATGCCCAAACCATCTAAGCGTCCCTTTCTTGATCCTATTCATTACGCTCACATCAGCCTTGCATTCTTTCGGGATATCCACATTTTTAATACGATCATACATGGTTTTACCGCACATACGTCTCAAAGATCTCATTTCCACAGCATCCAGTCTACTTTCATCCTTCCTCTGCCAGTTCCATGCCTCACTGCCATACATCAGGGTTGGTATAAGCACTCCATTGTGGACTGCTAGCTTCGCTTCTTTAGACAATTTCTTATTTGCGCCAATAGTGTTCAGTCCTCCATTAATGGAGTTCCTGAAATGTGGATTTATTATAAGAAACGCGATAGTTGAAATTAAAATTTAAAAAATTGAGAAAAGTGTGTGACACGAGTTACAAGCGATACAGTTTGACAAGAATTCTTTATTATACGCACTAAACGGATCGTGTAAGCTTTAGTGCAATTATCGAAAGCGAATAAAACATCAACATAACACACAATCAACTAAATAACTAGATCTTTACAATTTAAAAATAAATCACCTACCCGAATTTCCCACATTTAAAAAAATGTTTTTCTCGTTTACTGTCCTCTTAATTTTAAACATTTAGACCAGTGATTCCCAAAGTGGTCTATATCGACCCCCAGGGGTCGATTCCGACCTGCAAGGGGTCCACGTCAACGAAAAAAAAAATTGGGGGTGCATGAGACGTAAATGGGGATTTGCTAGTACTTTTCGATTTGAAATCTCTACCGACTAGTGCTTTTTTTTCGGAGGGTAAATTTTGTTGATTTGCTAGCACTTTTTGGGGGAGGATTTTTTGTTGATTTGCTAGTACTTTTCGATTTAAAATCTCTACCAACTAGTGCTTTTTTTCAGAGAGGAATTTTTGTTGATTTGCTAGCACTTTTCGATTTGGGATCTCTGCCGACTAGTACTATTTTTTGACGAGTTCGACTACAATTGAAGTGTTCACCGCGAAAGGTTCATTTCAAAGAACTAGCAGTTCCTGAAGCGTTCACAAAACTTTGAAGTTTTCCCAACGCTAAAAAAATCAATACTAGGAAAGCAGGGGGTCTATACAAAACAGAAAAAATCGACAAGTGGTCTACTGGATAAAAAAGTTTGGGAACCTCTGATTTAGACTATTCTACGATATTATATCATATTTGGCCAAAGAAGGAAACCTGAACCAGTTAGAGGTTATTCAAAACGGAGCTATGAAACGCAATATAAGGGAAGGCAAATATACAAAAATAAACCAAACGAGAGAAGAGCTTAATAAAAACGAGACTACTCTACAGTGTGTTCATATTAATACACGAGTATAATGTAACATAACAAAATTAAATAACCGAATGCCCAAATATTTTGTAGACGAAACTATTTTTAATAAAAGTGTACATAATCATGTGATTGAATAAGATTACCACATACGAAAAAGAACTGCCTGTACCTGAATGTACGGGGGACTGAACATGTACAGTGAGATTCCTGAAAGTGTGAAAAGTGAAGGAAGAATGAGTTGTATTATAAAATCAATGTTATGCTTACTGCAAAAATGTTATAGTGTAAAAAATAAAAATTGACATGTACATAATATTATTATTAGTTTATATACCATGTAATATGAACTAACTATGTAATATAATTAAAAAAATGCGTCATTATGACATATAGCCGATCTAAAAATCCTTTTTTTTTCAAATATATTATGAATAGTGAAATTTTAACCCGCGTATTTACCATCAAAGATCTCGGGGTGGTTTTTGATCCCAGGCTAACGTTTTCGAGTCATATAGTGCAGCTTACTTCAAATTGTTATAAACTTCTTGGTTTTGTAATCAGAAGGTGCAAAGAGTTTAATAACACAAATGCGATGACAGCCCTCTTCAATGGAGTGATCAGAAGCAAGTTGGAGTATGCTAGCACTGTCTGGTCTCCACATCAAACCAAATACATAAATATGTTGGAACAGATTAAAAAAAAATTCCTCAGGTATGTGTACATGCGTTCGCACGGAACATACCCTATGTTCATGCATCACATGGAACTACTCGAGGAGACACATTATCAAAGCTTAGAGACTAGGCGCAATGCTGGTCTCATGACAATAGGCTTTAAAATTATAAATCACTTAATCGACTGTCCATACCTCTTGGCATGCTACTGCTTATTCGTACCAGAAAAATACTGTCGCAGCAGAAATCATGCAATGTTCAGAATACCCCATGGTCGGACAGAGGTTTTGGCTCAGCATAGCATGACAAGAAGTATAATTCTGTTAAATACATCATCTATATGTATTGATATATTTTCAGATAATTTACAAAAGTTCAAAAAACTTGTTAATTTAAAAATGTTATAATTTGAAATTGCTTACTTGTTGTTCCATTGTACTGTTATTGGGTTTATATCTGCTGTACAACAATAAAAAAACAAAAAAAAACTCAATTATTAATCAAAAAAATAAAATAGTGTGGTTACAATTACAACAAAGAAATTATCATTATCTTGGTTATTATAATGTATGGGTATTAAATACTCTCAGAACGCCCTAGTGAAAGACCAGCATTCAGAATCGAAACGTTGTTTGAAATATTTTTACCCGTATTTTGTGACCAGTACTAAACAGTATTTCCCCACATTCCTATTCCCTAACTCTATCCTCTCCCCACTGCCTTCAACCTCACAACATACCCAAATCGGGGATGCCATAATCCAACTGGCGCCGAACAGTTGGGACTCTTGTGCGGTTTTCACATAAAATTATGAAAAATACCCTAGCTCACCTGACCTACAACATCATTTTACTCGTAAGAATACGTAGAATGTATGTAGATTGATGGAGTGGGTTTCAGAGCGACGTCGTCACTGCAAAATTACCCGAAAGCGGATGAAACGTACCTGAAACAAAAAGAAAACACGAATAAGTAATGTTAAAAGCCTTCTGAAAGAGCAACGAAGTAACGAAATATTAATACAAATATGTATGTGAGACTCGCAATAACTCGCTTTTAACGTGCACCATTTCCCCGCAACACGGGAACGTCTTAGGGTATCTTCAATCTGCAGCGCGAGCAGAGTTTTCAATTTAAAATGACGGAAATTAAATCCAGACTTGTTGGAATCGGAGCGCCGCGCGCCGCCCCTGAATATAATTCGGGTGTTATTAATAGCCTCCCAGAAAGCGTGACTGTTAAATAATAACAGGCAGAACTAGGACATTACTCCTTCTCAGTGGTCCCCGAAGGGATCCTGGGAAAGGCAGCCGGCGCACATACTCGTATGTGCCTGCCGCTCGGAACTCCGTCGGAACCGCGCTTTCTGTCGCACGCGTCATTTATGACGAAAAAAGAGACGTTACAACGGATCTATTAGTGGAATGCCTGTACATAGAGAGGTGTTTTAATATGGCGAATACTTTTTCGCAAAATAAAATTGATGCCATTTTATACATAATAATATCGTCGCAGTTATGATCAAGTTTTTTTTCTGCATAAAAATGCTCTGACTCTCGTGTAATTCTGGGGTTTTCGGCCCTTCAGCCACCTAAAATATATTTACCATTTGAGAGAAACTTTGACTCAAACGACATAAGTGTGAAACTTTTTTAGCTTTTTGTCGCTTCAGGTAACTCAGTGAGAGCATTGAGTTATCCGAGTAAACTTTTTTTTTTGAAAATCTAACCAGGTACTAAAAACTTATGAATTTTATTGTAAAACAAACAAAAAAACTTGAAAAGTGATCTGGTGTAAAGTTCCCAAAATGACGCTTCAGCCCTTTTGCCTTTCCGGCGACGTATGTAGATATTTCCCGACGACATAGCGAGATTAACCTCGTCCCAAGAGAAGCTACAAGAGCGGATCAACCGCTTCAACGAAGAGTGCACGGAGGCAGGAATGAGGATGAGCACTTCAAAAACAGAAGCAATGGTTATAAGAAGAGACCAAACTCAACATCTGCGCCAACGGGGCACAGTTAAAACAAGTTGAACAATTCAAATACCTCGGGGTCAAATTTTCAAATGATGGCCGGCAAGGCGGAGAAATTGACCGTAGTATAAGTGCCGCAAGCGATGTGCTGAGCCCTTTTTACAGCTCAGAAATAAGGAAAACTGAACATCGAGACAAAGTAAGCAGTACATAAATCAGTGTATTGCACCACCCTTACAGACGGTCACCAAATATTGACGATGAACGGGAGAATACGTTACAGGGCCCAAGCGGCCAAAATTAGATTTTTAAGAGTGAAAAATGGGATCGAATAATAAGATCGACGATTCGAGATGAGCTCAACATCGAACCCCTGCTACTCTTCGTAGAAAAGTCGCAATTGAGGTGGTCTCTTTAGGACCACGTACTAAGAATATCAGGAGATCGACTTTCACTGGAAATACTGAGTGCGATTCCAGAGAGAAGATGCCCAGTAGGCCGCCCCAGGCATAGTTAGATGAAGCAAATCCAGAGGTTGAAGATGAGATATATATACACGAGATCTCCACTGGTAAGCAATCGGAGTGAATCGGGCACACAGTTCTATTTTCATGAAGTAAAATGAAAAGTAAAATGTTGTGACTTTAAAGGAAACCGTACACGTTTTTCGACTAGATCTTTTGTAAAATGACACGAATGTGGCGAGCTACCAGCATTCGTTTTAACTCTTTTATTTAATACGAGTTTCTTCAAAACCCGCATTCACGAATCCCTTCCTACACACAGACCCTATCTCAACCCGCTTCACAACGTGTAGGCGAAATAGTATCCCCCGTAGAACGTGAGAAAGTGCTTTTGTATAGGCAAAGCAATTATCGTTGTCTCGAAGGATATAATCTTCACGGACATATTACCCCTAAATATCATAATGGTATACTTTCCTACTCGATATATGTAGTAAGAAGGTAGAATTTACAATTTTCTCCCATCGTTTTGAGTTATTGTCCCCGGGGTGGGTTTTTCCCGTTGACGCCACGCGCGAACAAAATTTAATTATCGTCTTTTAAACATTCAACAGTAAACGCTGGCGACACTTAACGGATAACAAAGGCCACGCACGTATTATAAAAGAAAACGGTTTTATTTCATTCACAGAGTCACATTCGACTACCTAGTTGAAGGATATTAGGATTTGTTTTTAAAACGCCGCTATGTAATGTCACTCAAATAATTAAAAAAAAAAAAATTATATCGGTAGCAATTCAATGTATGGCCTAGGCAATAATAAATAAAATAATTCCAGCTAAATCCAATACCTCAAAAAGTATATTGATAAAGGGAGCATTATTGGAATTTCTAACCAAAACAAGGATAATACTCATATTTGGTTAAAATATGATTAGACTAGCCAAGGATTTTTTGAAAGAGATTTATTTAATAAAAATGTGGGGAGACAAAAATACTAAGAAGGTTGGATATTTATACTGCTGTACAAGGCTTTAGGTAAGGTTTCAGTCAATAAATATAAAATAATAGAATTTCAACAATTATTATAGTTTAACACGAGGCCTAAGTTTCCTTTAAAGTTATTGAAGAAACTTACGAGAGGTGGGATTCTCCTTATTTCTTGTGGGAAAACTACCTAACAATTGTAGGTATTTTACTGGGGGTGGGTGGATTATAAGGATTATCCGAACCCAAGTATTTCGAAAAGCATTACGAAAACATAAATATGCTGAAAATTCTTGGAAACCCTACCCTTAGTTTCAAGCAATAACACATGACAGTTAAATTAACTACCATCTTGAAATATATAATATGAACACAAAATATGTATGCAGTACAAACTATCTACGTGCAAATTCAAAATTTAATTTCAAACTACTCATAAGTTTAGAGGAAAGAAAACTTTTAACCACATCAAAGTGTGATTATATTTAATTTTAGTATAAATAGATTTTCAATTTTTGAAAACGATTTTTGCTACATTTCCCTTTTTCCGGTATTGGAATCTCGTAGAAAAAAGAGAATTCTTTGACAAACATTCGAAAAATTAATGTTTCAATGAATTTTGAGAAACCAGAGATTCAAAACAAAAACAAAACCAACACCAACAAAAATGAAAAGATTTTTTTATGAAAAACTCATTTAGGTTTGTTTACGAACTGCAGTGTAACGTAAAGAAGGTCATAAATTCTTCGACCTACACTTCGCCTAGGGAAAATAATAACGCAAAAAAAAACTAAATGCAGAGAAATGATATTATATGAGCAGTATAATGAATTATATTGCTCCCAGTTACATCTAACCCCAGATTAGCCATGGGCGGAGGTGAGGTCGGTTTTCCAAAGAAGAGAAGACATTAGTAATTTAGAGGAGGACATTAAGTAAAAACTAATCTATACTAATGGTTCACCGCAATCTGCGAACTATGCACATCAAACAAAGGGTGGCTATGTCTCGTGCAAGATAAAAACTAAAAACGCATAAGGGTCGCGAAAATCCCGTGAAGATATCATACAATCCTAAGGGTAGTAGCATTCCAGACACGAAAATGTAAAATTATAGCCGGTACATGTTTTTCTTTGCAATCCCTCTGAAGAAATAACGATCCCCTGGCCCCAGCTTGTGACGCCCCTCGTAATATAGGCGGGGGTGACAAAATGGCGGTGGAACAAATTTATTATAGCGCGCGAAGGAAAACATCCCGCATCCCCGACACTTAATGTTTAATATTAAAAAATACCAGTCACAATTATTATAATGAGTAATTAGTTCATTAAATTAAGAACACCATAATATTCGCACTTTTGAAACATGACAAATTCAAAGTATTTATATAAATGATCTCTTCAGAAAGTCATATCCAAAAACTGAAAATAGAGTTGAAACACTCGTTTCAGAGATGGCGTGGGTACATTGAATTAATAATAGATTTTCAAATTGGATCGTCTGTGTTTTCTTAAATGTATACATTATTGATAGTTTATCCCACAAATAGGAAACATTTTCACAGCCTTAAGTTTTTTTTAAATATTATGATACCCACCAATTTTCGTTAATTTCACAAAGCCTCATTTAATACAAGCAGAAGAGTAAGGCATTTTAAATGTATTTTTTGTTATAGTTTCAAGTTATTTTCTAATTGGTAAAGCACCCCTGAGGTGATATTTCACAAAAATGGTGTTATAAAAATTTGCTAAGTATTATTATCATAGTATCTTTTTTCCACTTGTTCGTTTTTTTGTGGAACGGTACGAAGAGATAAAAGAGGACTGAAACCAAGTTTCCGTTTTAATTTGTAAAGATGACTATCAACTTATTTACGAAATGTATTCAAAGCTCTTAAGGCTCGCTAATTTGTTTATTAATTAAACAGGTAGCTACTTCTATGGAAAACTAAACAATAATCCCAAGCTTCCTTGACTGTAACACTCCGAATTATTGGTTTTCTCTCCAGAGACTAAGAACGACAGTTAGCTTTTAGAATAATACTATTTTTCCGTGAGAATACACGATGCCTTTTGCGCAATTAAACTTAACTCGAACGAATGAATTCCTGAAAGAGAAGATGATTACCTCGTCGAATAAATTAAGTCTTCGTAGAAATTAAAGATAACTAGGAAAGAAAATAATCAGAGTTTTAAAACTCTGTGGAAAGTTATTTCACCATTTAATAGGTTCAAATTTAGATAAAGATTTAAAAAAGCAAATGGCGATATCAATAAATATATGTTTTTAATGCGAAAATTACACAAAAATGCCAGTGGCTCCTAGCAATAATGGAAACCTCAACTGAAGAATATTGCGAGTTCTTTATTTGTGTTTATTTCGTTGAAATCCGTTTAATAAATTAAAAGTTATTTTATTAATCAAATATCAGAGACAGCTGTTTTACCACCTGAAGGCATTGCCAAACTGTGACAGCTTGTAATATTAATAATTATATAATAATTAACTAAAAATAACATCTATGATTATAATGAAAATGATATTAGGTTGAAAGAAATTGAAGGGAGAGAAGATTATGAAAAGTTATTTGCTATTCAAATCTAGTAACAAAAGATAGCTAAAGACAGACAATGTAATATGCCCGTTGAAGGGTGAAACCACTTTAGTCTTAAATAAATAAGTGGAACTGAGTTATAAAGCCTTTAAATCATAAATACATATTAAAATGGAATGCCACCGCGAATGAACAGTTTCAAAGTTTTGTGACAGTGGCCTCTGAACCCAGAGCTTGAATATTGTAACAAAGAAATTGGCAGACAGAGAATATTATGTTTATATCTCAACATCTCTTCGGAGAATTGCTTATATTTCGCTATGTTGCGCACGCACTGTAATAACCCCAGCGATTCCTTTATGACAATCTACGGCTTCTGGTCACCACACTCCCACGGCGGGGCACGGGCCCACAATTACACATCTCGGGATTATTATTTCCAGATATGGGCTGGAGGCTGGACGGAGGCCAAGATGAGGCCGATTGCGGCTGCATGAGGGCAGATTAACTCTATATCATAGCCGGTAAGGCAGAAGGGCTGAAGCGCCATTTTGGGAAGTTTACACAAGAGTCCAAGCAATGCTATAAATGATTTATCTGAAAATTTTCTACACGTGGTTAGAAAAATGTCAGAGGTTTCCAGTGAATACAATTTTTTTAACTGTTATCCTTTAAATTCCATGAAAAAACATACTAAAATATCAGTAAAAACTGTAGTTTAAAAACTAGCGAAGGCATCTTTTAACATTTTACCTAAAATTCCAGTACGGATTTCATAAAGAATTAAAAAGATTACTATTTAAGAATTGTATTTACTAGAAACCTTAGACATATTTATAACTACCCGTATATAGTTAACAGATAAATAATTTTTAGTGTTTTTTTGTACTAGAAATCCAAAAGTGTGTATTTTTGGGTGTTGACACTGCTGACCCTTAAAGTTTTTTGTTGGCAAACAAATTCATAAGTCTTTAGTACCTGGTTGAATTAAAAAAAAAAAAGTTAACCGAGGTGTAACTCAATGCTCTCACTCAGTTATCTGAAGCGACAAAAAGCTAAAAAAAAGTTCCAAACTTGTGTCGCTTGAGTCGAGCCTTCTCCCAAATAATAAATATATTTTAGACGGCTGAACGGCCACAAAAGTCTTCGAATGAAACGAGAGTCAAAGCAGAAAAAAACTGATATTAACTGCATATTTAACTATTTTTTTTACCAAAGTGTCGCTTAAGCCGTTTTGCCTTTCCAGCGACGATATACTCTAGCTTTCTAGAAGTCTAGCGAACGTTGAATCAGGCGAGCTTACTGTGGTGAGGCCACTTTAAACAAAAAATACTTGACCGTAATACAAATAATAAAATTTGATCGTAACGATGATATCCTATCGTAATGCCTCTTGAGATAAAGACGGAAACATGAGAGGTATCCATTAAATTTTCTCATTTTATTTAGCAATGAAATTCTCGCCCAAGAACTCGAGATTCCTATTGTTTAGGGCGTATTTATGGCTAATAGGTAATATTAAAAAAAAAAATCCGCCTTGAATCAAAGAAAAATGTTTTTTTAGTTAATTTACTATTTGACAAGACTCATTTCATTTCAATGGAATACGACTTGCATATTCCAGACATGGACGAGTATACGTAATAGGTACTTTCCTTTTCTAATTCCAAGATACCGATAGGTATTTCCCATTACCTATCCACTCCTGTCCTATACATTTGTATACGAGTATGTATGTCTATTAATATTTTCCCATAAATATTTATTTACATAAAAACATACACACACACCTCACACTGCATGGCGTCACATATGACGTCACTGAAGGCCATAATGTCTTCATGTTGGACATATGGCCGCTTCCATCTGTATAGGGTTTTCTATGGTTTTCCCTATTACCATGGCGAATGCGGTGGAATTCCTAAACATAGGCCATAGCCGAACACCTTTCCGATCCCAACCCAACACATAAAGACTTATGTATATATGCCATAGTGCTGTGTCGTGAAGGAGAGGACGCTCTGATGATCCGGTAATTTCATGCAATTTTTGTAGGGTTTTTAGAAACATATTTTTTCCCTACGTAAGCTCCTGAATTTAAATTCAATAGTCACGTAAAAGCATTTTTCCACCCACATGAGGTAACAAAGAAGGGCGAATAGCGCCGTTCTATAGTATAAAGAACAAGTATTAGAGTCAGTAACTTTAAATGATTCATCACTTAATGATAAATAAGAATCTAGAAAATGAAAAAAAAGGAATATGACTTTAAGTTTATATATATTTCATTTATGACAGCATGCCAACCGGTTTCAATACAATTTTGCTACGTTGAAAGAATATTTTTTATAACAAACTAAACCGTGAAAAATAACAGAATGTAACTTAAGTTGTCAAGAAAAAAAAAGTTGCTTTAATCCGCCCATTTCAAATGTAGAATAATGTCTGCTAAAATAATTCTTAATGTAGGTACTTTTAGATAGCTAGGGATTTGTAAAGATTATTTTTTAATTTGATTATTTTCTGGACACATCGGCCAGTTCCAAATTTGAAAAGTTCACACTCGTACGTACGTACCCATACATACGTACGTATTCAAAAAAGAAATTATTTATAGATAATAATACACATATTATGGGGATTAGGGCAAGTGTAAGCGAAACGGAGGCGAGGGCAAAGAATGGGACGAATACTCAGTGACAGTGATTTATAATCAGTATTAATAGATTATTATTATTTATTTTTTATAGTGAATACTCAAGAAAAGAATAATTGCTGTTCCTCAATCATCACTCAAGCCATAGCCTTAAAATTTTTGGTACCTGTCTAAATGATTTTTGTCATTCTTTACGACTCTACCAAAACTTTGGCTTGACCTTGGCTTTGATTTGAATATTTTTTCTTATGTGTATGTTTTTGTCATTGCTTCATTATAATATTACGTATGTGCTGTTCTTTCTCTGTTGCTCTTTTTTTTCTGAGTTCGTGTTAAGTATTTTTTTTTGTAATTGGACAATAGTCCGTTAGTATAAAAATAAATAAATATATTTTTATTATTATTGAATCTTTCGTATTAAAAGGGCTATTGTAATTTCGAGAGTTATTACTTGTTGTATTGTTTGCAGACGGCGAAGGGATAAGGATTCAGATAGGTTATATGAATATGTGCTCCAGGGTGAGATGTTCACACGGTTCCGTTTGTTTGTTTGTTTGCGACACAATGGAGCCATTATGCAGGGAAATGAACAGAAGCAACTAACAGCGTCTGTCCTCTGCTGAGAAATTACCCCCGCGTGTACCGCACTGGTCCTACTGGCAAGGAACTAGGAGAGGTCTAGTGTTGGTTGCCGAGAACTAATATGCAACAATATGATTATTCGCACACCATTGGTGGAAACAGAGACACGGAAACTAAATATTATGTGTTCAACAAACCCACAGGGCAGACAAATAATTTCACACCATTACGAACAATGTTCAAAGCCGTCGACAAATAATAATACGACAAAGAAATGAACAAACAACTTTGCACAAGACCACGATATTATTTAAATTTTTATGACCGAACATTTTTGCTTAGCCCAAGCATCATCAGGGTACAAAATTAAACTAAATAAAAAATACAAAGTGTGCGGTTGCAGAGGCAAAACAAATTATAAAATAAAATAACAAAACAATGAGAAAACAATAGAATAAGATTTAAATTATAACAAAGGAACAGAGAGAAAGAGACAAAAAATATGAGATGGTGATTAAAGAATAATGATAAATTTTAATCATAAAGTAATAATAAATAAATAATGGTTAGCTCCTATTAAATTTTAATAAAATTTAATAAGAGTTAATAAAGTTATTTTTTCATTTATTTAAATATATCAAACAATAAAATGATTGCTTTCTACGAAAACATAAAAAAATGATAATACAATAGTTAAACGCGTTGACAAGTTACAATCGGAGAGAGATGTCGCAATTTCTCACGTCTTCGGACAGTCGTAACTATAAAGCGAAAAATCTATTTGCATCATACTTGAAGCAGTAACAACTCGCATACGGTGAGCTCTGGCGTCATGAAATTTGGATACCTTTTTTTGTCTGGAATGTCTAGGTCAACGCGACTAGTTTTAGCTTGTTACGAGATTTCCATCAAACGCCACGGAATATTGTTTTAACTTTTTTTCAAATAATAATATTTGGATAATTTGTATAGCGCCGTTTTAAGACAAGACGACACACCAATTATTCCATCTTTGCAATGGTATGGGTGCAATAAAAAAAAGTGCTTAAATCTACTAAAATTATTTTATTTTATCTAAAAAAGCAGGGGTAGGCGGCAGAGAGGATGGACCGCCATACAACTCTGTCTTGGAACACACTTCTTGCTTCATTCATACTCATACATACTCTTCCGTTATTCTGACTCTTGACATGGCCTGAGATACAAAAAAAATGTTTGACTATTTGATTGTAGTAAAATATAAGGGAATGTAAAATTTAAATATTTTTAGACAATTTAAATTACGGGTGAGGTCAGATATATACATATATATATATATATTTTTTTTTTAAATGACAAAAAATCCCGGGTTACGAATATCTTGATAATATTTTTAAAAACTCCTACTGCCATCATAATAAGCAGAAAATGTTGCTTGTGCAATGATTGACGGCCTCCATGGTCGAGTTTTAAGACCCTCGACTACGAATCCAAAGGTCGCGGGTTCAAACCCGGCGTGCGCCAATAACTTTTATATAATTAATATGTGTCATAACACATTTAATTCATATAAAAATAATAAAAAGTATATTTGCGGCACATTCCAGAGTGGTAGATACTCTAAGTATCGCCCTGGTGAAAGACCACCATTCAGAATCGAAACGTTGCTTGAAATGGCTTTAGCCATGTTTGATGACCAGATCTGAATAGCCAGGTACTTCTCAACCTTCCTCTTCCCAATCTTCTTTTCCCCTCCCCACTACCATCAGCATCACAACATTTGAGGATGCCATAGTCTCACTGGCTCTAGACGGTTGGGAGCAGTTGAGACTCTTGTGCGGTATTCATATTATTTTTTTATTTTTTTTTAAATGATGGAGGAGTTATACCCGTTGAGGTTATACCCACGATGCCCGGGTGGGAATCCGACGCGTTTGTTCACTCAGCTACCGACCGGTCTTAACGTTAGTCAATCTTTAAATAATTTAAAATACTGACTTACAAAGATATCTTACTAAAAAATAAATTGAATATTATTTAATTTGAAGGTATTCGATCCGTCAAATAAGAAGTGTAATAGATATGTCGGCAACATAACCACAGACAAAGGCAGACATCGAAATGAATACAAGAGATCGTGTTTCTCTAAATAAGATTCTCGCCAGAGGCCAGAAAACAGAAACAATATGGCCGAATCCGTGTCTGGCTAATATAATTTGTCATATTGTATATCCCCAGGCCCGACAACGGACCGTTATTATTTATGAAGAAAACGGGGGATCCCGGAAAGATGTGGTCACAGTTAAGAAAAACCAGTGCTGATTAATTGAGATATGTGTCGCCAAGGCCGGTCGGCTAAACGGGTGTTATGAATAAGATGGAATTAGAGAAGTCAGAAAAAGCTGTGGCAATAAATCTTTTGCGTTGTTTTCAAGGGTAATATTATACTGTGGTAATCCACATTATAGATCTTATAAGAATTCCGGATCGGATTTATGATAACGATTGAAAGGGGTCTAGAAATGTGCAAATTTACTGTAAATAATTTCATTTTTGAGCACGTGCGTACATACGTACGAGTGTGAACTTTTCAAAATTGAAACTGTAGTTGAAAAATAATTAAATAAAAAAAATAATAGTAATTCAAATCAAGACAAGCGAATAAGTAGATAAATTATTTTAGCTATCATTGAGTGACATTTAACTGTCAGATCTTTAGTTTTTGATCACATCGCAAGTCACTGTATTTTTTAACGGATAATCCTGCAATATACTCGTATTTCCCGTAAACTCATAAAGTTTTTCATTAAGAACAGTTTTTTTGAAAAAACGGATAATCCTAGTCTGAAGATAGCCGTTATAGGCTGAAACCGGTCCAGTCAAAAAATGGAATAAAGTTAAAAATTTGTTTTTATTTAATCATTAAGTTTTTCATTATTATTTTATCAAGTTCTCAGTTGACGTTTTGCCTCTTTCATTTCACATTATCTGTCTCTTTCTCTCTGTTCCTTTGTTGAAATTTAAATGTTATTTTTTTTGTTTTCTTACTATTCCCTCTTATTTTTAATTATTTTATATTGTGTTCTCCCTGTGTCATAAAAGTATATATAAGCAACTTTTTTTCGGGAGCAACTTTTGTCGATTTGGTAGTACTTTCAATTTGAATTTCATTTTTCGATTTGAGTATAAAAATCTCCTACGTGGAACTTTTCTGGCACCAGGAACCGGTTCCAAAAGGAACTGGATAAATAACCGGTTCCTCGCCGGTCACCGGTAACTGGAACCGCAGGGACACTCGATTCTGATATCGACCATCTCTAACATATATGTGGCTCTCTGGTACCTTTGTTATCCTGTTTCCATGACAATTTGGCTCTTCTCATTTGACAAACTGCCGACCCCTGGTATGATATAAAAGAGGTATGTACGCGGAAAAAGTGTGGGATATTCGGATACGGAAGCAATACTTTTATTTAATAATCTGGATATTAAAACGCATTGCAGCATCAGCACAAATAAACAATAATTTTAGCGACTCCCGCTTTTTCACATGGAGAAATGAAAATGCTGGAATTGGATTGCATATCGTATAAACTTGCATTACCCACACTACACATTTGAATGTCAATCAAGTTGAGAAATGCATTTCTCAGTTTGAATTTCATTGCATCGGAGTCTGTCGGAGATAGCCGGGATGGCGGGGCATAGAGTGATTGACTTTATTGCCCATAAAGTTCAGTTGCACGCTCCCGAATGAAATGCGATTGATCTTTATTTATCGGGGGCACATTATTCGCGATCCATTTCGCGAATGCTCAATTTGAATGTATTATTTCGCAGGTGCCGCTCAGGCCGGTGAAATTAACGTCGGTGACATTCGCAAATTATTCATTTCACATTGAAATCAAATGAACCAAATAGCTGTGTCAATTAAGCCCATTGCGTATTTACAGAAATAAATAAAACAGCGCTATCTCCGTGAAATATTAAAAAATATATTTATTTAAGCGTTAGGTGGTTATTTTGTAACACTTTTTATTTTTTTTTATTACTTCATATTTATTTTTCCGTGGAATATATCTACTGTCCTATTATCAAACTTACTCGAAAGTATCTATAATTATTACATTTTTCTTATTTTATCGAAAAAATCCTATCCCTTAAGACTCAGCACCCAAAAATGGCGCTAAACGTCACTTTGTAGCATTCTAATACAAGTAATACTGCACCTGATTCATCTGTAAATTCTACATGGGCAGTTAGGAAAATGTCTAAGGTTTCCAGTGAATAAACATTTTGAACTGTAATCTTTTAAATTCTATGAAAAACATACTAAAACGTCAGTAAAAGGTGCAATTTAAAAACCAGCGAAGGCATTTTTGAACGTTTTACCTAAAGTTACAATATGCATTTCATAAATAATTGAAAAGGATAAAGTATAATAAAATAATTGTATTCACCGGAAACCTTGGATATTTGCCTAACTACTTATTTTAAATTTACAGATAAATCATTTGTAGTATTGCTTGTAGTAGAAAGCTAAAAAGAGTGTATTTTTGGGTGCTGACCCATAATAGATTTCCAATTACTACAACAAAAATAAATAAAATCGTTTCTCAAATTCTACACTTAATTAACATTCAACCAACTACACCTAAACACATCCTCCACGTGAACACCTCAGCACAGGTTCTCCTAGTGAGGTGTTCACGAAACATGTAACTTTACATTCACAGTATCACCTTATCAAACCTACCTTACACTTCACATTATAAAACACCATACAGAGCACCGTTATTATACTTTAAAATGTAAAATAATGTATGGATATAACATAAGTTAATGCTAGATCTTTTTCATTAAGATAAGTTTAGTTTGCTTACCGTAATTGCTTATTCAGCGACAGCCGTTTCGGCCTTCAGGCTATTATCAAAATGTGGATCGGCCACAAAAAGACGTTTTACTTGTAACCAGAAAAGCTACCCAATCTTCCTCTTCCCCATCGCTTTCCCCATCCCCACTCCCTTCAGTCTCACACCAAACCACAATTGGGAATGTCATCGTACCACCGGTTTCAGGGTATTTGGGACTATTGTGCGGTATTCACAAAAAAACTATCAGGACTTAAACTAAAAAACAGGTTGAATTTGTAAAATACATTATGGCAAGAATTCATACAGAACAGTGAACAATAAACAGCCTCATTTCGTAATTAATGCTTAGGTACGGAGTACGTTTCGTGGGGTTTCAAAATAATATGATGATTTATTGCTAACATTACCAACATTTGATGGGCAAAACAAACAAGACGAAGTCAGACAAAACTAACATTTGCGGAAAACCGAGCTAAGTTTATTATTTATATATCTAATATAACAAGGAATTTAGAAAGTGCCGACAGATAAATCTATAGAATAAGCTCACTTGACACAATCCCCACCAAGTGAAGCTCGCTGTGAGGTGGAGATTCTGTTATGCGAAACGAAACAGGTGTGGGAATTTTACAAAAGATAGAAATAAACAACGCCGAGTGAAACCTATGAGAGTTCACAGTACGTTTAAATTTACATCTGACTAGCCCTATGATTTATCTTTACCTAGGTTGGAAATAAATCATTAAAACAATAAACCTAACAAACAATACTTTATAATCTTATAAATAGGGCAATTTGAGTAGGGAAATTGTAGGTTCGCTTTCCACGCAGCGCGAGAATATACGAGTACATGAATTTATTATGCAATAATTATAATAATAACCATAAGTCTCGGTGCCGTTGTTGACATCGATGAACCTTACAAAAATGGCTTTACGGCTGTCGCAAGGAATATTAATAAATAAATAAATGTCCGTAATAGGAGCTACGAACGATTGGACCGAAGAATTTAAGTGACACTATACAAAAGGCAGTATTCCATGAATCTTAAATATAAAGCGGAAAATCTGTTTTCTGAAACAACAACAAAAAAATCTCAAACAGTAAGTTCTGGCGTCATGAAAATTGTACACCATAGTCCATTTGACTGTTAAAAAGTAAGACAAGAAGCCGTATTATTTGTTCCGCATGATTCAAATGATCAATAAGAAAAAAAATATCGAAAACAGAACTCAAAAAGTATCATGTCGAAACCATAAAATCAAAAAAATAACACAATATTTGGACCGAAAGCATAGGTACTAGAAAATAATAATGTGACGTAAGTGTTGGTGCTATAATTTAGTAGAGTGTGAGTGGGCCAGGATGTAGCCTCCCCGCAACATCTTGGTCGTGAAGTGTGTACGCCGACCGAGAACACACTGGGGCGAAGGGCGGAGAGGTGGAGTGCTTCATTGCAGTCGGAGTGGCCGTGGAGGAAACCTCAAAGGAAGGGTGGGAAACGTAGTAAGTAAAAATGACCACCGTGTAAAAAGGACTTGTTATTCAAAGGGTGCAAAAGAGGTTTTATCTGGTGACAATGTAAGCAATAGAATAACAAGACAGTACAAAAAAGAGTGCTGTCACGATAGGAAAACATGGCGACGGGTAAAAATGACCACCTTTTAAAAGTGAGTTGTTATTTAAAAGGTATGAGATCTTTGGTTGTATGCACATGCAGGGGTTTTTGATGAGATGGCAATGTATGCAATGGAATAACAAAAAAACAGCACGTTTAAAAATGGAGATCGAAAGGGATAAGTGGTTTAGTGTAATGCAGCCACAAGTAAAAATTACTATTTATAGTTTTCATGTTAACTTTTTAGAACTCCATATTTTAATTTATAATTCAATTTTACAAAATGTTATATTAATTACAATTTATTAATTAATAAGTTCTGTTAGTTTCAACATTTGTTTCGACGTTCAAAGCCATTCTCAAACTGCGCTTAGGCCAGATGGAAAAGACTCCACTTTTTTGATTTTAGTTCACTGTTTAAACTAATTTCGGTAAAAACCGAATTATCTTGAAATTATTTTTCCGTGAGGTACTTAACATATTAAAATCTGTTTCCTCTCATTAATGATTACAAACTATGAATGCTTTACTAAAGACATGTTATTCTTAATTGCTTTTATAATTATGTAAGTGCTCTGGTGTAAACTTCCCAAAATGGCACATAAGCCCTTTTTCCTTTCCGGCAAAGAAAAACATAATGTTTGTTCCCGCGTAAATTTGTTTTATTTTTGATAATAGTTATCATCAAGGAAGATAAAATATCTTTGAATCGATCTATAACACAGGTTGATGAATAGCAATTCAGACAATCATTGTAAGAAGCAGCAAATATTGTTTAAAAATAAATTATTTAAGAAAGAAAAAAATGAATAGAAAATAAATAGCTCTTTTTCCTAAGCTTTTAGCGGCCACTGTAAAATATGTATGAACTAGTCAATAATCAGAGGATAGCAAAGGAAACAAGCCTTGGCATTTTTTACCCCACGTCCAACATTTTCCAGAAGTATTTTTAATTTAGACTCTATCAAGAAGTCCCCCCCGTCCCGCGCCACTGCGCGAGTAATTAAAATAACAATCGGCCGCTGCAGGCGCCATCACTCGGAAAAAGTGCGGGGAAAGCAAAGAAAAACTCCTCAACTAATTACGCCAACAATATGGCCCCCGTGACGACACCGGCAATGACGAGGTCGCGGTTAATATTTTTCATGATATTTAATAGGAGAATGTCAATTGTTATTAAAAAGCCGGAAATTCGCGGAATCTCTTTGAGTTGGGGTGCTTTGTACAACTTCTCAACTAATTAAAATGAGCATACTTTATTCGAGTAAAAGAAAGAAGAAAAAAAACATTAGTACATTTCCGAAAATGAACAATTCCTCCGGTCTTATATAGGTCGACTTTTGGATGTTGGGCTTCTTCCTCCTTCTATAGCCATTTATTCCACCTTTGAAGTGTTCATCATGGTTATGAGATAATTTTATTATTTTTAATATTTTCGTAGAAAGCAATAACTTGGTGGTTTGACGTATTTAAAGAAATTTAAAAAATAACTTAGTATAAGACCACGAATATTATTTTATTTTTTATGACCGACCGATTTCGCTTAGCCTAAGTATTATCAAGGTAAATTTGTCCAGTAGTCCAATATTAGGTATATTTTCTATAAATTCATAAAAAAATCATTATTCTTTAATCACCTTCTCAGTTGAAATTTTGTCTCTTTCAATTCATAGTGACTGTCTATTTTCCTCTGTTTCTTTGTTTACAATATATGTATATATTTTCTCATTGTTTTGTTATTTTATTTTATAATTTGTTCTTCCTCTGTACGATTATGTACATATAACCGCACACTTTGTATGTTTTGTTAAAAGCGAAACCGGTCGGTCATAAAAATTAAAATAATATTCGTTCTTATACAAAGTTATTTTGTTCATTTCTTTATTATTTATTATCATTTTGGTGCTTAAAGATAATATTACAGGTAGATAGTGGACTAAGCTCCGAACTTCAAAATAAATAATCCTACTGAGAATAGCTGATAATAATAGATATTTTAATGAGTCAGTTCGGAGAATCGGCAGGATTGATAAGAGAAGTACTAAGTCGGCCATAATATTGGAATTCAATTAAAGGAGCATTAAAACGGCAGTTACTTTGGCAATTCAGAACACAAAATACGATGGGATGTCAAACCCGGGAAACATTATATCATTCCGGCGCTCAAAACATTATATCTTTCAATTATTCGTTGTCTCTGAACGCTACAACACGACAGTTACCTTAATTAAATTCAAAACATAAGTTTGCTCAAGAAAGATTTTAAATTACTCTTCCCAACCCTGCCTATAAAATCTTCAAAAATATGATCCCGAAATAATTAACATATAAAAGTTAATCTAGTTCAGTGCGGTTTGACAACGAACACTACTTATTATATTTTAGAGCCAGACAGCCAATTAACCCTTTCTTGTATACGTACAACAAAGTGGTATACTTATAGAGTGTTTTTCGAGAGTATTAACTTCTATTTTGACTAGAATAAGCCACGTGTCTCTGTAGTAACTAGTAATTAAAGGGAAATATATATGGGTTGTGTTTAGGTGAAAGGCATTATTCCACTTTTTTTTCAATGAAATTTAAGCCTTAGTGATAACATAACTTTGACTTGAATGTTCTTTCTAATGTACATTTTTGTCCTATTTTTGTTTTTGCTTCATTAAAATATTATGTATGTGCTGTTATTTCTCTGTTGCTCTTTTTTCCCATTTCGTGTTGAGTATTTTTTTGCGTCCGTTAGTATACAAATAAATAACGGCCTTTGATTATGCTTGACACCCAATAATAATTAGAGCAAATGGTGAAACGGGCTGCGAATCGGTGGTTAACGGGAATTACTTGAAGTAGTAACGATAAAAAATCATAACGACGCTAATCATCGATTTGCGACAATGTAAACTGTGGCAGTGGTTCAAACCACTAGGCCTACGTTCTCTTGCAAAATAAACGTGGAATAACGTCTTTACAAAATTTGTTGTTTTACGTAAAAAATATAATTTAAAAAACCAGCAGTTAGATGTATTAAACATAATCAGTGCAATATGATTTTCACGTAAATGTTATTTTCTTGTTATCTAACATTTTTTTACTAAAACAAAGTTCTATCAATTTTAATTAAACGAGACATATTTTTAGAATTGTACTTCTTTATGTAATATTTTATGAATTCCAAGAATAACTTAGTGCATCAAAGTCAACGAAATTAATTAAAAGCGGAAAAATTACAACATATTATGAATAGTAAGATTTACAAAAGTATTTACTTAAAACACACGTTGTTCTCGGTAAGAAAGTCATAATATTGACCTGTGTGAACGTCTACTGCAATATTGAATAAAGTGTTCAAATATGTCCACACGTTAGCACGAATATAAACATGGGGATGGAATTCCTTTGAAACTCTTCACCATTCCGCGAGTCGTAAAAACAAAAAGAAATATTTCAGCCCAAGTCCGCTGCAGAAATGGCAATTAAAAGTGTAAATTTCCCTAGAAAACTTGGCGTCGTCGGCGCTTTTAATTTGAAATGGAATTTACGGCAAGCTTTTAATAATTCCGTCCCTTCTCCGTGAACCCGGAACCCGGAGCCGCTCGGACCGGGAAGATATCGCCTCCTAAACCTTATTTAGTTAGTTTTAACTTACAAGTTTTGGGAACTCGCCGTTGTCTTGGCGATTTCTAGCTTTCCGGTGTTATGGGAATATTATGAAGGAATATATTATCAACATGCAGCGTTTGGGTGTAGTGTAACTTTCAAAATTTTAAAGTAAGCCTTAAATTTACTTGTTCCAAACAACTAAATAATATAAAATGACATTTCATATAAGAATGAATGGAAGCGACACCCAAAACGGGATCTTTCAAACAGGCCTTCAATTCGGGGGCTTAGGAACATAAGGGCGGATCTACAATAACACTAACTAACTAACCATCACGCCGTTTCCCCGCAGAGGTAGGCAGAGAGGACGGACCGCCATATAACTCTGTCTTGGCATACACTCCTTGCTTGATTCACATTCATACATCGTCTCATACATACTCTTCTGTTATTCTGACTCTTCACATGACCCGATTCAAGTATTTGATTTACTTGATCGTGCCATGTCTTTCTCGGGCGTCCTCGACTTCTTCTTCCATTCACTTTCTCATCATATATTCTTTTCACACTCCTTTCTTCGTTCATTCGCTCTACATGCCCAAACCATCTAAGCGACCCTTTCTTGATCCTATTCATTACGCTCACATCAGCCTTGCATTCTTTACGGATATCCACATTTTTAATACGGTCACACATGGTTTTACCGCACATACGCCTCAAGGATCTCAAAACACAGTTTAGAGATATATTCAAACACACAGTGTAGATATATACGAAAAAAACACAGTTTAGAGATATATGAAAACTGTTTAAAAAAATTATTAACTCTTTTATAGGTTTTATATTTGATTAAAAAAAGGACAGTTTACAGAGTTTTATCGGATAAGTTTAATATTTCTGTCACTAATAGAATATATTTACGACAGCACAGGCAACGACCATTATATATATTTGTTAATGTAAATATGTTAGTAGTATGTCACTAGTTATAAGTATTAGGCATAAGTTAGTATTAAGTCTTAGTTTTAATATTATGTTAATTATACTGTAAAGCGCCCTTGGGGTTATTTCTTTCACGAAAACGGCGCTTTATAAATCAGTGAATTACTATATTTTTAATGTCAGATTAGTACTTGACTCAAAACAGCATTTTAGTAGATTCGCGCTTATGTTCCTAAACCCCCTAATTGACATACTCGTGTAACCAATCGTCAATCCAAGGCAGTGTAGTCAGTTTTTGATGATTTTTATCTGACTCGGCGGACCTGGGCGTGGCTAAGACCATGGCTAGGGTATTTATACATCCATTCATATCACATATCGACATAATGTTTTTGTTTATTCGTATAACCACTTTTTCACAGTATTGATATCAACAAAAATATAGCATCTAACCTAAAAAACCGTTTGGTAATGTCTAGTTTAGTGGCATAATAAAAAAATTGGGCGGAGTCCCGCGGTGACCCAGGAGCCCAAGATCATTGTGACAGTACGTAGAAGCGGAGTATTATATTCGTTGTCTCTTTCTCTCTCATGGTGTACAACGTAAAAACCCGGAGAAAGTGATTTATCGCAAGTTTGTATCGGTTGGGTAAAAATAATTAGCTCTCTCTCCATACATTGTTTCTCCAAGCGTGTAACCCTAAGTGACCAGTGGAGGCACGAGGGACCCATTAAAGCCAAAGTTAAGTTATCATCTCAGAAGCTGGGCGGCGTACTGTAAGAAGCCCGCAAATACTATACTAATTCACAACTCTGCCCTACTGTGAGTCTAAAGCTTCTAGATGCCTGAAAAGCTTGGTGATCTCTCTGATATTTGTCGCAGGCGAGCTGGTGGTTTTTACTACTTAAATGCTCGCCTTAAGACTCCGAATTAGTTATCCTCTCTTTGAAAAGATGCTGCCCACAGCATCGCTAATGACGAAGTATGTTTGTAACTTACGTATTCTGTGTGGAGATAATGCAAAAAAAAAGCTTTTGAAATCAGAGTTATTTCAAAAACCAGTTCTGATGAAAACACAAATGCAATTATTATAAGTATCGGCGTGAATGTTAAGTCGAGCACAGTAGTCACACAGCTGCATCGCTTGCATACGCATCGCACGGTTCAAACATGTTATTTGAGATAAAAAATAAAATTCCATTGAAATTTAAGAAAAGTTAATTTTAAAAATCACAAAAAGAACATACTCGTACTGTAGAACTTTTCGAATTTTCCACTTGTTGACCCTTTCTCGGTAATAACAATAAGAAGTCGTAAACAAAACAACGGCTGTTTCTCAGTGACGTTTGGAAATTACATGACTGTCGGATCTGTAAACAGATTTACAAATGCACCAATGCACACAATCCTAACTCTAATTGCGCGACCTATAAATATTATCATTTCGAAAGTACACATAATCGAAAACAAAACTAAGCCGAGACGTCAAACCGACAGCTACACGTCAATCAAACTATTTACAAATTTAATAACGCATTGAATAAAAGCTGCATTTTCACATTAAATTTAATTCTGAAAAATTGGTTATTATAATTATACAATATTTATAATATGATCAGTTTTCTAAATCACAATAATTTATGTAGCAATATTACTATCGGCTACTGTAAAGCCTCTATAGGGTTCATAAAAACCCAGATTGCGAAAGCCCACCACGCCACACCGTAAAAACTATGGATATCAAGCCCTATCGCATTGAAACTATTCGCCAAAATTTTTGTTCACATAAAATATGCGATTTACTCCCTCTTGTCCATGTTCGCAGCCGACAGACGAGGAAATTAATTATGCATGCCGTAAAAAAAATCATAATTATTCTGAATAATATTCAAAGTAAGAAATTATTTTTTTCGTCATAACAGAAATACGGAAACTGAATATATTATTTTGTAGCAGTGTTCAGAGGCGAGATTTTTTCATCCATGAGGGAACGATTTATCATTATTTTTTACCAACTGCGAAAATAAAAAGTTACTTTATTATTATAACACTTTGTACTAATAAGTATTTCGTACATAATGTAAAATTCTTTAAAGGTTACTTCTTCCAAAATAAATGTCAAAAACTGTATACAAGGTCACAAAATGTAATTTGCAAATAAATTACAGGAAAAACTAAGCAAATTATTTCGAATTCAATCATTTTAATTTTGAGAGTCGGAGGCTTATATAACTGTGACACTCGTATAATTCGAGACGATGCATTCAATCAAACATATCGCCAAGAAATTCTATCCAATATTCATGAGTCTAACATTCCGGGAGCAGGAAGTCCGGTCATTCTAATGGCTTTTCGCTTATGGGATATGGGATGTACCGAGTCGGATGGCCATTCCTTATCGGTAGATGTCTTTCAAGTGTCCACATTCTAATCTTGGCGACCCACTGTGCACCGCTTACTCACGCAGGAACACCTGCCAAATGATTGGAATGCGAGAGTGCACAGAGTCATAAATTACAACTAACAGGAACATTCTGAATACCTTCAGCATAGTGGAATAGCTGAAATACATCGTAATCAATACTGGAAACGATCGAACGCTGATGTTTACGGTAAACCTAACTAAACGAGATAGAAATCTACGAAGATAAAATGAATAAATAGGATGTAGCCATCATAGAAGAAAGTAAGGAAAGAAACCAAGTTCATAAAAACAACTGCGTTCATAAATAAATTATCGATCATATTTTTTGAGCCAGCGTAGGAATAAATTCTCGTCTGCATATTTATGAAGTATACGGTGATGTCACGGGTTTTCTACGATTTTACAAAACAAGAAGCAGAGAAGTACGGCAAGAAATGATAATTAAAATTAGCAAATAAGAACGAGATACCTGGTGAATGCATAAAAGGGCCGAAAGGAAGAATGGAATACGGTTGACGCCAGTGGACGGCGTTTATCCAAAGAAACTGTCGCGGCGAAACCGCTTTTTCCGTCGGCTCGTCTGCCAATGTCAAGGGGCCCGACTATCCTGGCAATAACAATCCTGGCTTCACTAAACTACTTTTTAGGAATGGAATTATATAGCGCACGGCACTGCAGCTTCATGCTATCCCTAGTGACGATACAACGAAGATATAACAGAGGGTAGAAACGTTTTAAATGACTTCAAATAATAAAAATATACCAATACAATAACCATCGTTAAAAATTACACTGTGGTCTAGTATTATTGCCGTGTCACATAATTAAGATGTTTATGAAATGAAAGTTAAAATATTGCTCGGAATATCGCAGATTTTTTTTTTATCAAAAACAATTTTTTTTATCACTAAATAATATTTTTATTAATTATTGATTATTAAAAATATTATTTAGTGATAAAAAATGGTTTAAAAAAAAATCTGCGTTGTAAGTATTTTTACACTTCAAAATAATTATTTAACTAAATAAGTAGTTAAATATCACAAGGGTGGGCAGAAGGATATACTGCCACACAACTTTGTCTTGGCACATACTCCTTGATTGATATTCATACCATATCAATAAGCTCTCTTGCGGAACAATATCGGCACTGAGCGGATCCAGACGTTGGTGTGAATCAGACTTAAGAGTTAAATTAAACTTGGTTTTTAAGGTGAGTAATGATATTGCTTTTAAAGGAGCTTTTGGTTTGTATGTTTCTGATGGTGCTGGGCAAAGAATTGAATTGCTTAATGGCGTTGTACGTAAAACTTTTTTGTCCGTAGCGGTTTTATAGGCTGGGATATTAAAGGATTTTATGTGTGACTGCCTTAAAGTTCTAGAAATTTTCCTTTCTTCAAACATATGGACATTATTAAATTGGTGCAATGGGATATTTTCAGAGTATAGTTGTTTCAAGTTTAGGACGTATAGCCCCTTAAAAACAAATTCAGTGCTCATCCTTAAAGGAACTTTAAGGATAACTTTCAGAAATAATTTTTGGATGTTTATTAGAGGCTTCCAGGCAATTGTTGATGGCACTACCCCAACTGATAATACCACATTCTAAAGAAGATAGCACAAGTGCACAAGTTGTTTTTTATTTAATATGTGTCTTACATTTAAAAAAAAATGAGTCTCCTCAGTTTAGTTATTAGATTTGTGACATGAAGTTTCCATTTTAGGAGATCATCTATATATATGCCAAGGTATTTTATGTGTTCAGCTCTATTTACTAAAGTACATGTATTTGACAATGAGTTACATCTATGCAATATGAGGTTAAGTTGTGGTGGTAATGGATTGCTTGTTATTTAGAGTTAACATAAGTTATATTGTTGGTTGACTTTAGATTGAGGGCTATCCAAACAGGTTGGTTCAAGGAGCGCATGAAAAATCTCCAAAGTCAACCAACATAATACAGAAGAAGAAAAAGAACCAACCTATCCACGATTGACCGTGAGATTCGCAATTTATATGGAAGACATTTGTTTGTACACGAGTATTAAAATTAAATCAAACCAATAATGTAATATTTGACCTTTCCGAAAAACGAAAACATATTTTTTGATGTGACAGTTTTTTCTTAAAATATTATCATTTGAATAAATAAACGACCCAAAACAATGACGGGTTAAAAGAGAAATCGGCCCACTGTTTATTCTACCAAACCTATTATTGCTGAAGAGAAGAAATAGCAATAAAGGCAAACGTTTTCGGTTTATCTGACATGAAACATGCGAGAAGGACAAAGCGAGAGGAAATGGAGAAAATATGATCCAATAGATAAGATAACATGAAAGGAAAGATCGGCCATTAGTATCGCCGTGAATCAAAAATATCCACGATCTTATGACCAATTCGATTTTTTGGTGTGATAGTGAAATAAAAAAGGACTGAAATTATTGATAAGTAGTATGTGTGTCGATAGGCTTCGTTTGTTATATTTGTCTCAATGTAAACGCGAGATAGGAGGCTGTTTTATTTCTACTATGTGTATAAGAATCAATAAAATGGTAACGATTATAAACTTTTGACAAATTGTATGGATTAATTAATTTATTGGCCTCCTAAACATATCATTTCCAAAGTGCTGTGATAATATACTGATTAAGGAACCGACTTCCAAAGTTTATGAAAATAATTAAGAATTATTCCACTAACTCCTTATGGTTATTTTAAATCTATTTTGTTTCTAACAGGTAAAATAATTTGGAATATATTATAATATATTGCTACTATAAAATAGGTCTATTTCAAGTATTTCAGTATATATTATAGTATATAGTTACAGTATAGATTTTTAGTAGTGTATACATTTTATTTGGTAGTGTATATTTTTTTATTTATATTTATTGTGTTTCATGTATAAAACGTAGAGTTAAAATGATTAGAAAATCAAAATATTTACCCAATAAAATACTGATTTTCAAGAGAACACAATTTTGTTGTTGAAAAAAACATGGACTCGTAAATTATGTATTTTTTGTAACAAAATATTTTATACCGGAAATACCTCTACCTAATTAAAATAAAGGGTTTTAGAAATGTAAAATCACTTGAATTTTCTTATTATACATCAAAATAAAAATAATAACAACCATCCGTTGCTACAATTTTTGTACTGAAAAAACAGAAATATTCTTGCAATGAATAAAATTTACGCTACGAAAAGTTTTATCATGTCGCTGTCACGGTCTTTTATCCACCGCAGTAATCTTTCCTCTCCAATCTCTGACATTTGCAAAATTAGCCATAAGAAAAAGTTACCCTTAACTTTAGCACGGGTCAAATTTGACCTGCGAGAAAACGTTTGTAGTCAAAAAATTTCCATTGACACCTTATTTATTTATTGTTTATTTGGAACATTTAACAGAGTGATAAGTGATAACAGTACATACTCGTACATATTGATAGATACAAATTAAAAGTGAGATCATCAATCTATTTGTAAAATGTTTTCATCATGCGGTGAGTATTGGATACAATCATAAGGTATAATTATATGACACTAAGAAAAAAAAATTGTAACAAAATAAGGAAAATAACGGTTTACGAGGCCTGTTCAAAAGAAAAGGTGAATTTTGAATTTTCGCGGTTTGTGATCCATTTTTTCCAAAAGTAAAAAATCGAAGAACACACAAAAACGTGACTAACCTTTCCAGTTGTCAAAAACAAACCACTAATCCAAAATGGCTGATAATGCTAACATATATTATGATAAACATATGTGTACCAACATAACAACAACAAAAAACGATAACGAATGTACACAACCCGCGAAAATTCAAAATTCACCTTTTCTTTTGAACAGGCCATGTATAAAAAAAAATGATATAATAAAAAGTGCAAACCGAGATGCGTGTAAGCTTATATTGCAGGGTTCTCTGTGCAACTGAGGAAAACCGGAAACAGGATATGTGAATATCAAACGGCTATTGTGTTATGATTGATCTAAGGTTAGTACGGGTATTTTTTGACCCACGTATACCAGGGTTGAGACAAAACCAAAATTAAAGTTTTTTAGGCACGATTCAATTGTCGCTATTCTGATTTTGTGAATGGACGGATTTTTTGTAGAAAGTACTTTGACATTGTAAGCTTATTTCGAAATTTAACTTCAAATTACATAAATTCTGTGTGTAGATAAAACAAGCTTTCTAAGAATATTGCTCTTTGTTACAATAGAAATGGTATAATATAATATTGGTACGGTTGATGGACTATTACCGCTACAAATGAAGCCGCCCACATCCCACATGGGACGCAACATCCCGGAAACACCATCAGCGTAATTCTAATGGAAGATCTATGGGCGGCCGTGAAAGATTCAACAAATATTTCAACGTAAACAAGTTACTATAGAATAGACAAAATGAGCGCTCTACTGGAAAGCAGCTCAATATAATAATAACTGCGCTTACTTATTTATTTTAATTGATACAAACATATTTGTAATTAATGAAAACAAATAGATAATTTCTTTAATTGTATTTCTTATCATCCAAATTGCATCTACTAATTAGTATCATAATACGACGGCTTAATTTTTTCAAGTCAGCAGACAAGTAACTTACAATGAAAAGGAATCTTAAGGAAACAGCGTAAAATCTGTCTTAAAAAATCTCGAACGGTGAGCTCTGGTATCATTAAATTTCTACGGCTTTTCATATCTGTAATTTTTAGGACAATGCAACTGTTTTTTTCAGCTGAAATAGTACTTTCATGATGAGCTAGGGGACCATTTATCCAGTAAAATAAAACAAGTAAAACCAAATAATTTGTTCCTTTTTTATTAAGCAAAATCTCGGTCCAAATTAAAAGTAACATTTGTAATTTATATAGCATCGTTTTGTGAAAAAATGATTTCAGGTGCTTGCACGAGAAAGTTGGTGGAAATAAAAAAAAACAAACGTGTAAATAATAACAGTAAAAATGTGACGTGTAAATACAAAAACCCGACTGGTAATGTTTAATACCGGAAGAGCCAATGTGGTTGATTTTCATAAATCATTGCGTGTTGATTAATGACGTAAATTGATTTGTTAATTATTTATTGAGGAAAGTTTTTATTTTTTATTTTTTATTAATTTACGACTCTACCAAAATAAACACGACCAGGATAATATGACGGCCTCGGCTTACTCCAGTATGTGCATGGTACCTAAAGTGGCGTAACGAGGCGCATCTCAATCACAAGGAATGTAAATACAATACATAAATGGGTCAAACTTTAGAGAAAAATCAATTCAACGGCACCTCTCTTTACTGTGAATTACATATGTACACATAACTCTCCTAACAGTCAAAAGCATTCACCCTGACAAATAACAACGTGCGTAAGTTATAAAGCGTGTGTTTGAAATGCAAGAATAAGCGCCACAGGCGAAAATCAAAGGGTTCTTTGAATAAACAAAAAAATTCTAATGCATCAGCCCGAATTGCCTACGGTGGTGGTGTGCCACAGGCCGATAAAATAAAAAAAAAAATCTTTCACAAATTTGTATTTATTTCGGGCATTATTTACTTTGTAGCCCATGGGCGGGTCCCCGGGTGGTCGCTACGCCACTGGGTACGCTATCTGAAATGGCTGGGGCATCGTAATACTTTGATGGTACATATTCTGGTCTATGGCATGAGGCTGCAAATATTCGCCAACAAACTTTTATTATAAATGCCAATATAATCGAATGGTTGCTTGAAACGGCTTTCGCTACGACAAATGACCAATTCTGAAAAGCCAGGTACTTCCTAATATTCCCACTCTCCTTCCCCCTTGCTTCAACCTCAAAACATTCCGCAGATAGGGAATGTCATAGTTTCACTGGCTCGGGGCAGTTGGGACTCTTCTTATCACATTAAAATGTAAGGTCGAAGGTTAACTGAATAAACTCAAACGATACAATTTCAGTAATCGCGCCTCATAAAGACCCTTTAAAAAAGAGTTAACCGACATCAAATATAATTGTGCCCATTACAAAAAAGACCATACACTGAAGAACATACATGCTGGCAAAATGAAATAACTACGCCTGAAAATATATCAACTGTGATAAAAAAGTTTTTACAATTTAAATTCAGCTTCAATAAAATATCACATTTGCGACGACGGAAGGAGACGTAATTTTCAATGTGCACTTTACGGTTAGACAATATTTCAAAAAATCTTTGACTGTTGACTGTCAAACGCATCACTTGTCTTCGCAGGGCAGAAGGGAACAAATCATCGGTAAGAGGTATCAAATGAGGTTGGCAAAAATAAATATCTTTCCGATTTATTAGTTCTCTGACTTATTAACTAAAATCATCAAAAAAGCTTCCACTTTCACAATCATCCAACTCCTTATGAGGAACGAAAACGTGATAATATTTAGACCTCGTCTTAAAAAAAATTGTTTGTTCATCTCCAGAAAAATATTTTGCGGTTATTTCCTTCCTCGTACAATATCGAACTTAAAACATGACACGTGTTAAATTTCCAATAATGCATCAGCGCTCGTAATCGATCTATGATTGAGGACTACCGCCGCCCGGAGCGGCACAGCGCTGCACCGGCGTGGTGTAATGCAGCGGGGGCGGGCCGCCCTCGCCTCCGGACAGCTGCAGCACCTGGGCGGGATCTTGTACATTAGGCGGACGCGCCGGTGGCTAGATGCTAATCAGAAACCAGGCTCTCATTGCGCAATCGACGGAAATCTGCATAGACTGGTGCATTATGATTGTACTAGGTATTTCGCTGATAGACCCGTTGTAACTTGTCGCCTTTCCTGTAAACGACACAAGTAACAAAATGAGAACTTACAACGTAACTGTCGTGATAAACAATATTGGTCTGCTATATTCAGTGCCGAAATAAAAATAATACTCTTTGATAATTTTATATGGCTATTTTTGTGAAATATCACTACAGGGGTGCTTAAAAAGCTTAAAGGCATTGCCCCCCCAGGGAGTTCGCCTATGTTGTGAAGGACACAGTAAAAAAAAGGTTTCAAAGCTCAAAATAGAGTTTAATATAAAACATTAGGTAAATTATAAATTAACACTCCCAGCGATGTTTACCAAACGCACTCCGTTTTGGCTATAATTTAGACAGTTATACGAGTTTATTTTGTATTGAGAGAAAGTGCATTGTTTAGAATTATTTGTGATAGAAGTGTATGTCATAGTCTAGTGTTGAGTCTAGTGGCTGTCATACTGTGTATTGCGCAATTAATTTATTTAATTGTAGAGAAAAATAATCATGTCTATGTTTCATATCGTAAATATGCAGGGGAAAAATTAAAAAATAGAGGTGTGAACAAGTACCTAACTATAACTTTGAAAATTTTTATTTTGATTTAAATTTAGTAACAGATTTAAGTTTTAGTTTCTTTTTTTTACCATTTATATTTAATTCGAACAGACCACGGTGAATTAAATAAGTTTAATAATGAATACTAATAAAATAGGTAATAATACAGAAAATTACGAGGATTGAGACTGCTTGAAGGAATACAACTAAAACATGCTCGTAAGGCGACTGGCTGCATTATACATGGAGAAAATGAGCATGAAAACGCGCTCTCTGCAAGATAAGCCAAGATAGTGGGTATAATTCAAATGATAAATGCGATGATAAAGGCGAGGTAGCGCAATTCGAGTTAAAGCGGTTCGCTAAAACGACCTGACAAGCTATCGAGTTAAAATCACGATGAAAACGAGATGAAATGCGCGTTTGTGGGGAATTTGAGACAGTTAATTTAATCCTTACTGTCATTTTCAAAACAAAGTGGACTCGCGTCTTTGCAAAAAAATAAAATTCCATGAACACAACCGATTTGACTGGGTAATAAATAACCTTACTTTTATATTGCGTCAGTTTGCCTGTGGCGGTCGGTGGGTATGACAGACCAATACCTCAGGGCTATACGTGTCCAGGCACAAATAATATTATGCACTGTACATACGGGTATTTATGGTCTAAAACAGCTGCCATTATACAGGGGGTCGGCACTACAGTCACGGGTATGCGGATGTCTACCCCTTTCAGTAAAACAGATAAGGGGTGATTTGTCACTTTCTACGTAAGGACTGAATTTGTGAGTTGGTGACTAGATTATGCTGGTTGTGACCCATTAGAAGTCTGGAGGAATGGTATGGGTTGACCTTGGGGCGCTATTGAGGTTTGCTGACGGTAGGTTTTTATTCAATCCCGGTCTCGTGGGAATGAGAACAGTCCTAACGGGTTTGCTCAATTATAGACAACTTCCATGAATTGTTTCAGAGATTTAGCTTAGTGTTAGCATAATGTGTACCTTAATTATTAGAATCAACGAGATTCCACTTTCCGGGAATCAATTATAACTGTACGCTTACGTAAATTCAAATGACCAGTTCGTTTAAGAGTAAAATACATAATATTTTAGGGCGAAACTGGATCAGTGATAATTACGCAATTTCGATGCTAAACAAACAGCTCTACCGACAATTGAAATGCCCATCCGATAAACGTAGCTCTGGGGAAAGATTTATCAAAATTAATTGATAAACGTATAAGCATTAAAATTCAAAAATTGACCCCCAGGTTGTAATTGCGATTCGACGCAGAAAAAAGAGAAATCCCAAGGAAGGCGGGGGGAAAGCTGCAATTAATTGAAGCTCAGTAAGGGCAAGGTTTAATGGTCGGGGTCGCTTTCATTCCTACTTTCTAGAACAACTTTCAAACTCGGAAGATTTGAAGAATTTCCTCGCTAGATACGAGCGAATTAATATTTTCAATTGGCAGTAGCTAATTAATAGACTTTTGATATCCAAATATTTGCGTTTCGCCACCAAAAATTATGTTTATAATATATTATTATAATAACCGGTTATATTATAATAATGACGGGTTAGTAGGCGAGTGGACAAACGCGTCGAAATTCCCATCCCGGCGTGCGTCGTGGGTTCAATTCCTCGGCTAGCTAAGTCCTCCATCATTGCACAAATATAAAGTTTATTTGCGGCATGTTGCATAAGTGGTAGATACTCTTAGTATCGAGCTGGTGAAAGACCACCATTCAGATCGAAACGTTGCTTGAAATGTATTTAGCCGAGTTTGATGACCAGATCTGAATAGCAAGGTAATAATATTTGGATAATTTTGTATAGCGCCGTTTTTGTGAAAAATCACCCAACCTTCCTCTTCTCAATCTCCTTCCACTCCCCACTACCTTCAGCCTTACAATTTACCCCCATTGGGGATGCCATAGTCTCACTGGCTCTAGACGGTTGGGACTCTTATGCGCTATTCACTATATATATATATATTTTTTTTAGTGAATTAAAAACATATATATCTGTGTAAATATATCTACATCGTTATAAATTTGATGACCAAAGAACACTTCGGCGCTAATTCAAATAGTTCCCCTTGTGTAATACGTTTTGTGTAACACGAATCTAGTGCTGGCACTTAAACGCGCGCTAGTTTATCGCTCATACAATGTTATTCTCAGCTGTTTGTTAATACCTTGTTTATGCTAATTTCCCGAGCTGCGAAGTTGTGTATTGTGAAGGAGCTGTCGGCGAATCTGGGCGGAAACGGTTAATTTAGTTATCTGCCAACGTATTCCCAGACACCGAGACGTGAAATGTGCGGAGATCGGTGGTCTCGCGAGCGCGGGGCTCCCTTAGCGCGGGGCCCAGCCGCCGGGCGCGGGCGGGGGGGAAGTGGGGGGGGGGGCGGCCGATAAATAACTGGAGAAAACTATCTTACCCGGGGAAAGGATGCGAGAGTTATGATCGAGTTATCTACACGGGCGAAAAAACTTTTCCTTTATACAAAAGGATTTTTTTTTAAAGAAGACCAAAATAAACTTACATCCACGGATGAAAACGAAGAAAATCAAGAACTGTTAATAATTAAAATAAATGGCTATAACCTACACAAATATCTTACGAAAGTGTAAAGTGGGAAACTCGGCACGGGTAGTATAACATATATTTAAGCGCTAGTTTGTCATAAATTCACTTTGAGAAAATGGTGGAGCGGTTTTAGTAAGCGTGAATACGAACGTGAAGTACATCGCCGAAGCGTTGGAAGACAGAATAAAAACACGTCAATCCGCTTTTCACTTAGGAAATTAAAGTTTAACGAAGACGATGGCCGCCGCTTCCCTCCGTCCGCGGAGAATTCGGGGCGTCCTTTGAGCGGCCGCGAATCTCTAATAGCGGGATTAAATTTTGAATAATGAACGTAATTTGGCGATTTTTTCGCCGCCGTAACGCAATTAGCGCAACCGGCGGCAGCGGCGGCGATCACGGCCCATTTGGCAGGGCTGCTGGCCGGTTCATTAGCTCCTCGCGGGCGGCCGGCCGGTTGGGGCCGGTTGGGTCCGTTGGGGCGCTCGAGCGGGGGAGTGCGGGGGCGCTTATCTGCACTTTACTTTATTGAGGCTCATTCACACTGTTACGTTAACTTTTTGAGAAACTGTGTATCTGTTTGCGAGTTAACGTGCAGTTACCCTTGCATTAAATTTGAAATAACTGAAACGATTTTTTTGAAAGGATAACGACCTACGTTTTGAGTCTGTTTTACGTAATTTGGATTTTATATTCCCAATAAAAGGCTTATTTTTTAATTACTAAAAAAATGTTAAATTCAGAAAAATAATAGGATTACTTACGAAAAAATCACCTCATGTGCGCTGTATTAAAGTATTAGTCAAATGACTTAAAAAACCGACCTAAAATAAAAGTGATATACGAGTACAGCCAGAATACCAAAACCTAATTGGCAAACTGCTACTTAAAACCTATTTTCTGTTAACGGCATATTTAAAGTAAACTACGCTACAGTCAAACTATAATAATAAATCCACCCAAAGCAAGCAAACAAATGGGTTTTTCTCCAACGAGAAAACAATTTAACGGGTTCTCAATTTTCAATCAAAACGAAAAATCCGCCGTGCGGCTTTATCGGCAGTGACCCATTTGGTCAAAATCGCCGCACTCCGGTTCATTAGGTAGCAATGATCTAACGGAGCCCCCTGCCTCTCTAGCCAGGGTGGCTGGTGACCGGTGACTACCCACGGCAACAATAGCGCCACACAGCTCTAACACTGATTTTATAAGCCACGTTCAAAAATACCGCAACCCTTCGAATTGTTAACAATAATACTTGCTTCATTTTTATAGGGCAATTTTTGTAAAATATCATCTGAATGGCGATGCTAAACAAGGAATCAGGAAACACTTGGTATTTACGTAATTATAAAATTCTGTGAGGGCTGTGAAAAGGTTGAGACTTGGGGAATAAAACATCAACATTTAAAAAAAATGTTCTGCATAAAAGCTAAGTATACAGACAGTAATAACAAACGATTAAAACATTACGTAAAAAGAAATCGCCTGCATTTCAAACTATTTAATTATTTGTTTTCAAATCGATTATCTACGTATTTGTGAAACTTTATGAAGAGATCATTTTTGAGTTTCACTCACATATTATAGGTATTAGCAGGTCAATGAACGAATAACAAGAGAAAATTAATACGGCATGATTCTGGATTTATTTTAGAATACTTAACTTTACTGTATTAGTATAAATAATATTCATATTATCTATCGAACATTACCAAGGAATAGTTGAAATAAATTGCACAACACTGTGAAGTAATATTCAACGCATTCTCGGCACATTGCCGCCGCGATGGAGAATAGATATTTGAGCATTCTTCGGATTCCGCATAGCCGGATCGATGGAGTGTTTACCGCGTGCCGTGCGGACGGCGGGCGGTGGTCCCGCGAGCGGTCGGGCCCTCCGCGCGCTGCGGCCAGCATTCCTGGCGAGCTGCTCCTGCTCCTGTTTCCAGCCACCCTGCCTCTGCCATCCGCCATCCGCCATCCGCAATCCGCCATCCGCCATCCGCCATCCAGCCGCACAAAGGCCAGCCGACCGGCGCGGTGGGCATTAAAGCGGCGGTTGTGGACACGGCGCAAAGTGTATTTAACCGGAGAAGGAAAACCAAGCGAAGAAAGAAAGAGGAAATCTCTCAAAGAGACAAATAAAAACACAGGGGGCGGTCTGAGGCGGGCGGGGTGGTATACGAGTAAGGAGACTCGCGAAAAGGAAAATAAAACCAACCGAGGGACGGTCGCTAAACGAAATGGGAAGAACGATGCCCGGGAGCATATTTGAATAATAAAATGTGTATCATGGCGGTAGGACGCTTTTCGGCTGTCCCTTATTACACTCCGAGGAGCTTTATTACACCCGTGCACCGTTTTCTTATAATTGTATGGAAATGTGACGCTACCTACTTTCCTTATCTACGATCTAGTACGCTCAGAATTATTACGTCACAAATCTCAACCTTCACAAGTTCGCAAGTTTTTACGTGGTCGGGATTTTAGAGACTTTGGCCACGGGTGCAGCCCGCGTCAGTGAACCAAATTACAATATCAACTTATAACTGAACTTAAGAATATGACTCGAGTAATTGAACACTGGATTAGCGACTCATTCGTGAGGCTAAAGATAAGAAATTTGGAAAGTCCTCGAAAGAATAGGTACCCGAACGTATAAACAAGTACGAAATTTTCTTTGTTGAAATTAAAACCAGAGTTGATAATTCTAGAACGTTCCACCCAACAATTCCCTCCCAGACAATCCAGGATAAGTTATGTTCAATGAGGTAATTAGTGTAACATCATATTGTGCAAATTTGATATTTCAATATTCCGAATTCTCGTAGCAAATATTTTCCATTGTATAGTCCCCTAAAACTTTCAGAGTTCCTTTTCCTACACCTGTAAATAGAGGGTAGGCCGATTATGGGGTACATTACATTTAGTAGTCGGGTTTTATTAAATAGACAGTATCGAACAATGCTTAACGAATGTAATTTACAAATTGAAACAAGTTTCCGAAGAGGAATGCGATATTGCTACTTTGTAGGGTTCATCCCGGGATTTGTTTCTTGCGAAAACATTTTGTGATAACACAAAGGGCCTTCCAGGATCAACTTGTATTTCCACGTGAGAGAGCTGCCAATCGAAGAAAGTATCAATATTTTTTAAAAGGATTGTTGGCTCACCCTGTAACCTATTAGAAATATCGCCGAAAACAAATCGAAAAATGTTTTTTCTGTGTACTGTTTCTAAAGTTTTATTTTTTTATGGAAAGGAAATAATAACTTCTTATAAGACCACCGTTTTTTTATATTTTAATGACCGACCGGTTTCGCTTAGCCTAAGCATCATCAGGGTACAAAATTAAGCTAAACAAAAAATACATAGTGTGTGGTTATCTATACTCATACATACAGAGGGAGAACACGATATAAAATAATAAAAAAAAGAGAACAGTAAGAAAATAAAAGAATAACATTTAAATTATAACGTAAGCTGAGGACATTTTATTTTATATTGCTTATACAAAGTTATTATTTCATTTTCATAAAATATGTCAAACCACAATCAATTTGTGTCATTGATTCCTTCGGCACCGGTGAATAGTCGGGAAATTAGCAAAACGCGCACCCAACATTTGTATACGGTTGACATTCAATACATGAGAACGGGTCGCTTTTACGACTCGTTCTTATGTTCAACAGCTCGGCTATGGAACGATTTGCCGGCCTCTGTGTTTCCTCCCTCCTTCGACATGGGTCTCTTCAAGACCCAAGTTCACTCGTTCCTTTCCTCAAAAAGTCCCTCCACACAGCACCCCCAAAGATGACATAGGCCCTGAGGGAAACTATTTCCCTTAAGGCCTCCTGTGTGGAGTTATTGTAAAAAAAAATGCTTTTAACGAAAATATTTTATTTTTTACTTTCGAATGAACCTGATTTCAACTTTGCTAACATATAAAAATAACTGCTGACATTCATCAAGTGACGTTATTAATTACTTGATCGAAAGCGTTTTTTATTACGAGTGTAATGTAATTTTAATTAATTACGTCTACAATATTTCCGAAGGCGATAATATGTGAAAAGAGCTCCCCTGTATAGTGGGTAATTGGTTAATTGTTCATTTAAAAAAATGTTTTGTCCTTTTTCATTTAATCCGGGTATCTTCAAGGCCTGTATTGACAAATCCCTTTCTAAAATTCCTTCATTGACCCGCCTCACAAGGTTGTCCAGCCGGGTATTGATATACGACAGATCTCCCGCATCTACAGCGAACAGACAGAGACGCTCTTATGAGGTGTCACACAAAAAAAAGTCAATGTCAAGGTTTATTTTATGATGTGTTATTACCTGTATTATTATCCAGAGGGGTAGATATTCTAAGTATCGCCTTGGTGAAAGATCACCATTCGGAATCGAAACGTTGCTTGAAATGGCTTTATCCGTATTTGGTAACCAGATATGAAAAGCCAGGTACTTACCAACCTTCCCCTTCCCCATCTCCTTCCACTCCTTTCTACCTTCAGCCTCACAACATACCCGAATTGGGGATGCCATAATCCCACTGGATCCAGACGGTTGAGAGCGGTAACATAACATAACGTCGAGAATATAGTAACTGGTGTAACTCCCTGTACCTGAAGGTTTAATGACAATGCGCTTAATAGAAAAATCTCAAAAAATACGCCTCGCTAGTCGCTAGCGAGCTGCGATGGGCGTCCATAGTGAGATTAGGTACACTTGAAGAATTACAACAGACTATTAATCATCTCGCGATGATCTCGAGCCAAATTAATCTCCGATAATCAGCTCCTCATAAACGCCCCAGCGAGCTTCCCCTCCTCCCACTCTCCACCCCCGCAGATGTGTACAGACTACAGTTTGCAGAGGTGTACAGTGTATAATGTACGATCTACGGCAGGTGTGTACTGCACCGGGTAGACTGTGGGGGAGTGGGGTCGGGAGATAAATGGTGATAACCTGACGGTAGGAACTGCCGGAAAGGCGGCGACATCCACACAACCCTTGCTCGCGAGAAAACAGGGACGGAGCAGATTACGAAACAACCATTAAAAAAATTATTGGTTAATTTTATTATTTAAGAAAAAAAATTATTACGAGACGTGGCTTTTATGAGAAAAATGTTAATAAATGTGTGAAATGTGGTACAATAGGCGTACAGAAAATCAAAAATAAAATAAAACTTCACTATTCTTTCCATTACTGGTTCTTCGTCGAATAATCAAAAGATGCGAAATAGTATTAGACGTATAGAGAAGAAAACTGTAATATCTTGACTATATGGACTGTGTTTAGGTCAAAGGCGTTATTCAACATTTATTTGTAAGCAAATTTAGGCCTAGTTGTTTGATCCACTCACACATTTTACACTGTCGCAAATCGATGATTAGCGCCATTATGATTTTTATACCGTTACCACTTCAAATAATAGCCCCCGTTAATCACCAGTTTTCCGCACGCTTCAGCATTTGATCAAATTATAATCAGGTATCAAGCACATTACTAAGGCCTAAATTTCCTTGCAAACAACGTGGAATAACGCCTTAGAAGGCAAGCACCTAATGCTTAGAAACATTGAAACGGTGATTTTTATGGGTGAAGCTGCAAACGGCTGGGTATAGATTGTATTGATGACAGCCAACCTCCGATAAGAGAGGGCATCAGAAAAAAATTTTTTTAGAAAACGACCGTCTAGCCACACTCTGCCCAAATATATGTATCCACGCATCTAAGGCATCCCATGTAACCCGTCTCCCAGAAGGTAATAAAACTACCCGAATGCATTTTTTAATGTTATTGTAAAGCCGCCTCTGTCAGCCATAAAACCAAACCTAAAGTCACAGATGTTCACTAGGAGACTCAATAACCGTCCATTCCGGCACTCATAGTATATATGCCTTTGATTTACTTAAATTGTACCAGTCTGAAGATGCCCGTCAGAAGAGGAAACCGGTCAGGTCTTAAATAAAAAAAGTGAAATAAAGTTAAAATAATGGTATTATTAAAATCATTAAAATGGAGTTCCACCACACATTGACAGCTTCAAAATTATAAATAATATGTATCCACATCTAAATTCTTACAAAACCCTGACATTTCTGTTACAAAATCACTCAGGTTCAAAAGTCGTATTTTTAAAAGAGAAATGAACTGTTCAACCGTAGATTACGACTGCGAAATCTTCACGTAAATAACTAATTATCCTGGGGCGGAGTACTGGCGAGAGCCAGAGGCCAGTTCCTGCCGGCCCTGGAAATTCGCCACGGTACCTCGCCTCGTCGTATAAGCCCCTAATCTCCATCTAAGCTGGATAATTTTCGTTATAATATTTCAACTGGGATATTGTCGCAGGAGTACACCCGGACATAAATATACCCGACAGAGACGAATTGAGTAGAAAGTAGACAGTAGACTACCGCCGGATATTCAGTGTAGTAGTTCTTGAAGCATTGGGTTAACCAATAAAGAAGTTAAGTACAGTGCACAAGATTATCATTTGTGGTGAACAAAATTGACCCACTTTCAATCAGTGTGGGGAATGAAAACAAAGTGCTGCGGCTATTATCACAATCAAGTGAAGTCAAGCCGCTATCATAATTCGATATGAAATATAAATGAGTCAAAAACAATTCAGTGCAGCCAGTTTAATGCGATTACCTACATATTTACGACCTCCATGGTCGAGTGGTAAGACCCTCGACTACGAATCAAAGGTCACGGGTTCAAACCCGGCGTGCGCAAATAACACATTTAATTAATATATAGTAGATTTGCGGCACGTTCCAGAGTGGAAGATACTCTAAGTATCGCCCTAGTAAAAGACCACCATTCGGAATCGAAATGCTGCTTGAAAAGGCTTTGGCCGTGTTTGGTGACCAGATCTGAAAAGCCAGATACTTCCCAACCTTCCTCTTTGCATCTCCTTCCCCTCCCCACTACCTTCAGCCTCACAACAAGCCCCAATTAGGGATGCCATAGTCCTACTGGTTCAAGACGGTTGAGAGTAGCATTTAAAAAAAATCAGGTGTAATACAAATGCGTAATAAGTATAAAATACTGCTCGATTAAGGAAAATTCAGTAGAAAATTTCTTTTGAATGTGCATTCAATAAATTAAACATTTATTGCATCATGATCGTACAAAAGGAAAAAAACCCAAAATAAATTAGAATCAAAGTTTTTTTATCACCTAAATTAATTATTAACCTCAAGTGTGCCGGAGACGCCAATAGTGACCGGGCATTCATCATTATCTTTTCAAGTATTTTTATATCCTTTAAAACCTGTTCGCATATTCAAATGGACCTCAATCGTTTGTCGACAAAATAATTAATCCATGGAAATATTTTGCATTGCGTTAAGTTCGGTACAAATCGAGTAATACATATTTGAAGTTTGCTTACGTCAGTGCGGCAGACAAAAACCCGCTTTAAAAGTGAAATTACTGTTTGCATTTACAGGAAACCCTCGTGCACATTTATTTGTATTTGGAAGGAAATTTATTCAGCTACACAAAAATACAATAAAACGACAGAAAATCTTCACATTTCGTAATCAAACTTTTTTTAGTGACATGCGGGGGAATAAACCAATTATCCGAATATAGTAGCTATTCCAGAAAAACCACTTATATCATTAACATACAATTTGAATAAATACATAAACACATTATCTGAGAAGATAGCATTAGTGAAAGAAACATCATTTTCTAAAACAAAAGTGAGTTATTACGAAATAACAGTCAGCGAGGAACGCCGGATATTGTGCCTTGTGGGAATTCGGCATTCCAGAGGTTAAAACAAACTTTACCACCAAATAAAAGGTTTTTTGAAGTACCTACATATTTTTTATTCTCCTTGCTGTAAAAACTCGTTTGAATTGTGAAAAAAAAAAACCATAATTGGTAACATTAACTGCAGAACTAACTTATCCCAAGAATACACGCGCACAGGTGTGTGGGATTTTTAATAGCTTTTCTTACCTTTGTACTGGTTGTAAAAGCTTTGTTTTTATAATGTGTACACTTTTTTATTAACTATAAATAAAATAATTTCCTTTGTGGAGTATATGTAAGACAGGAACTTTCAAATTTGAAACTGACAGATGTGTTCAGAAAATTATCAAATTAAAAAATATCTTTTTTAAATCCCTATCTACCTAATAAAGTTATATTCCTACCTGTTATGGAATTTATCGAACATTATTCTGTATTTGAAATGGGTGGATTAAAGCAACTAATTTTCTTTTTTGGCAAGTCAGGTCGAGTTGTTACTCGTGATTTTTCACGGGTAACGACTAATACCATGTAAAAATGTTGCTATCCGTGATTTTTCACGGGTAACGACTAGTACAATGTAAAAATGTTGTTACCCGTGATTTTTCACGGGTAACGACTAGAACAATGTAAAAATATACGTAAAAAAATAATATGAAAATCCAGCACTATATTCAATCATTATCACTATTCTAGTCAAGGAGTTTCTTGAAGATCAAAAAATAATACCTCGTCAGTTTTGGGAAAACAAAATCACTAAAAAAGTACTTAAAGTAGATATATTTTTTATTACAGTAGAAGCCAGTCAAAACCTGGCAATCTCGAAAATCTAATATAGATTTTTTTATAAAAGTTTGTCGAATTGGTCTTCCAAAATTCGTAAATCATTTTCATCCCCCATATATTTCTATATTGACTTATTCCCGTCAAAATTTGGTCATAAAATCCAACTTCTAACCCCAAAACGCCCCACCGAGAAATGAAAAGATCGATATTAGGCAGATCCCTCGGGATCTATTACGCAAATGTTTTTTCTCACTATTTTAAATGAGTCGAAACCCGGAGCGGATCAAAATCTTCACAGAAAAACGGGAAAGAGATTTACCGCCAGAGATATATAAGATTATTGACAATGATACCGGTTCGTGTGGTGATTAATCCCGGCGAAATACAGCTACACCTGTTGATTAGAAAGGTTTAGAATATTTGCACAATGCAGACGATACTCCCGGACATTTGGCAATATAAGCAAGGAAAGTCACCAATATTTTACAACAAATGAGGAGGTTTATTCGAACGAATCGAAAGGCCCTTCTTGGTGAGCCCAAATTGGAAACGAAATGGGGGAACACAGAAGGGCATTTTCGTCTCGATAAGGTTTTTATGGTTTACTTGATTACTGGGCGAATGCGGAAAAGTCCAATAAAGGTCATAGTGAATTATTCCAGGCATCTTCACACCAGGCGCAGGTCGTCCTAAGGTTCACACGTTCACTGAACCGGTAAAATTAATTAGCATTTCACACTTTATTGTATTCCTATAGAATATTATTTATTAATAAAATTAGACACAATCCTTACAAAATATATATGAATTCGGTAAGATATAAAGCCGCCCGGCTCGATGCATGTGCGTTGGATGCGCGCTGTCCATACCAGCCGTATGAAACAATCTTGAATCTACCGAATCCGTGCCATTTCGAGAAACGTCCGGTTGGATTTTTATGCTGTTGGATCATTTTGTATAGAGCCGAGCATTTTTGCCGTCAAACCGTGAATATCACAAATCGTACCAAAAAGTATGTGAATTCCGTGCCACGGCCGGATGCCAAATAGCGTCGTAATCGTCAGAAATATAAAATCGGTTTGAGAAAGAGAGTAAAATTTATCTTGTAAAATACAACCATGAGTCAACCGGTCATTTAGGGAACCTATTTGTCATTGTCATCATTAGTTATTTTTTCACAGTTAAAAAGTCACCTTTTGTTTGAGTGCGTACTTGTCACTCATGTGCTAATTTCATATCTGACATCAAAGCTCAGCTAATATTATTTCATCCGCTCCGCGTAGAGTAAAGTTTATTGTTTGCAGTCGCTATTGTTGGATATAATTGAATATCCTAGATCTTTTAAAAATGAGTGATATAAAATAATTCATGTGAACTATATAAAAAATAAACGTATGAAGTATGAGAATAAAATCAAAATAAAAACCAACGACCCGCTGACATCATTTATAATAATCAAACAACCAAGTCTTTGGTCGGCAAAAGGACCGAAAAATTGATCTTCTCTATAAATATGTGAGGTGCCCACACTTTCATTAAAGGTGCACATGTTTTTGATTTTTTGCTCGGTGAACCACCAAACATTTGATGCACCGGCCGCACCTGCTTATTTACAGTACTACGGTGAACACGCTAATTATAACAAAAATATATATCTACTGTTATATTTCGTTAATCAACAATTTACGTTGTGATTTAAAGTATGTAATACTTGAGTTCGGATAAAGGACATTATATATATACGAGTACTTGAGGTCGTTTTCAAAGTAATAACAATAACTTAATCATCCCCCTGTAATATACGAGTAGTTTGGTATAAACCTTTTGGCAGCATTACATCCTGTATATTAATGGCTCTATCTCAACACAAGACGTATTGCTATCTTTACACGAGTTTGGTAAATATTATTAGTATATTCCGTTGTTAACAGGGCACAAGATATGTCCTGGCAGTATTTCGGGGAAATTATTATTGCAAGAAGCAATTGTTACACGTCATGTGTTAGGGAACTTAAGCGAACACGACATAGTTCAAATGAGATTGTGGTTTAGTACAAATTACGACGACAGTTTAAGAAACATCATTTTCCAAGTTGAGTGCCAGTGGCGGCTCGTGACATTTTAGTATGCTAGAGTGCTAAGATTGAAAAATACGACGTTATTGATGTTGTTATAGCCGAAAAGGATTTATTTTTTTCAAAATTTTTTATTTTTGTTTGAAGATTTTTCAGCAAGGCGTGCAGTGCACCACCAAAACTGAAAAATCCTGAAAAACTTCATAAAAAAAATTTAAAAAAACAAAAAACAAAAATCGTTTTCAGCTACAACAACATCAACAACGTGGTATTTTTCAATCTTAGCACTCTAGCACACCAAAAAGTCACGAGCCGCCATTGTTGAGTGCCATAGCTTTTCAGTGACTTGTAGTTCTTGTGTTAAGCAATACGCTATTTATTAAATATACTTCGCAGAAATCAAAAAATTGTATAGATACGTCATCTGTCGAGAGAAAAAATGTGGTATTTTTGTGATTTGTATCTGTGAATTATATTAACAAAATATAACCGATCGTTTTTGACATTTAATTGCGATGCTAAAATACCCTTTTTTTAAAAGGCAATTCTTACTAAAACGCAAAAAAAAGTTTTTTTTTTTTCGTCTACCTGCTTTTGACATTTGAGATGTCAGAATTTGTGTAGCATTTGATACTACGGATGACAATAACATCGTTTGAATAATTTGTGAATATTTGTTTGAACAGCTGAAACAAAAAAAAAAAAAAAAACCTATACAATACATTTGAAAACACCAAATGAATATTGTCAACAGAAAAAAATTGATCAAGAGTAGTCTAACTTTAGTTTTTTTTTAATAATTTAACAAGAAAATGTTCAATCTAGGCCATCTTCATGATTCGAAAAAGTTTGGAATAACAATTTAAGATATTAGGAAATGTTATTCGGGCGTCAGTAATTGAATTCTTGAAATGCTCAAAGCCTTATGCAAATGAGTTTAAATGCCAATCAAATGCCAATTAATATAAAGTTCATTTATTCCGTTTGAGCCATTGAAGTGAATTGGGACGAAGAATTCCGGTTGAATTTAAAAATTTAAGTTGTAATAAGGGGGAATATACGGTGGAAAGTTCCGGGGGAAAAGTTTCTCTGGGCTGCATCTCCAGTAATTCAATATCGAAGGAAATTCTTGGATTAAGAATTCTGGAACTCGGATCCAGTAGCACTCTTCGAATTCGAAAAATTCAATTGAAAAATATCTGGAGTTCTAATAATTTATTTGATCAACAACTTTACGGGAGCTTCTCGGCGTGATAATCGCGAACGTAGTGAAAAGTACCACCGCACAGTTGTCTTTACAAGTGGAGACAACTACAGACATTCTTAAACTAAGTATTCGAGAGTAATCCCCAACGTAGGAATGATTAGGCGTTTCGCATTCGGTTTGTATGTGCTATTAAAACCTTTAGATTCCCGTGTACCACAAGAATCTTTGCTACATATAGTTAAAAACCCAAAGGAATAACAATATTACTAACTAACCGACTAACCATCACGCCGTTTCCCCGCAGGGGTAGGCAGAGATGACGGACCGCCATATAACTCTGTCTTGGCACACACTCCTTGCTTCATTTACATTCATACATCGTCTCATACATACTCTTCTGTTATTCCGACTCTTCACATGACCCGATTCAAGTATTTGATTTACTTGATCCTGCCATGTCTTTCTCGGGCGTCCTCGACTTCTTCTTTCATTCACTTTCACATCATACACTCTTTTCACACTCCTTTCTCCGTTCATTCACTCTACATGCCCAAACCATCAAAGCGTCCCTTTCTTGATCCTATTCATTACGCTCATATCATTACTATTCAACGTAATAGTAATGATATGATGAATCTTCCACCACTGTGGGAGAAAATGTAAGTACGAACCAACATTTGATAAGTAAGCACGCGATCTGTAAACCACAGGGAAAGCTATTCTAGTGTGAAATATTCCCAAACTGCGTTTTATAAATGAATTCTTAATATTACGGTACAAAGAAAAAATATACATTTAATTTAAGTATCCATTCGAACTGAATAGAGAATAACAAAAGTGTTCCAATAATGACTCCGTAGATACTCGTACCTACAATATCTAGTTAGTAAACGCAGTGACAGTAAAGGGCACCGCGATCCGTATCAAACAGAATATATTAGGGGTCCCTAATGAGACCACGCGCCACGGTGCCGGTTCCGGCGTTGCCCGGGTCGGGAGATAAGCATTCCGGAATCGCTGCACAAGACGCCTCCATTACACAAGCAGCGAGAGAATGGAGCCGAACCGCAGACGGATACACGCAAATTGTGCATTCGCCAGTCAGAATATTGAGTAATAAAGGCAATGCAAGCGCAACGGACAGTGGTTCAACTGTACCGAGTGGGAGGCACATCGACCGGAATAAACGCGATAGGCCATCGATGGGTGTAATTGAGTCGTTATTTAGTTATAATTTTCAATACAGAGTACTCTAGTGTCCATGAATAGGTGGATACCTCAAATCTATCGGTTCGCGTGGCCTCTGCCCGTCCGGGCGAAAACATGTCATTTGTCGCCGGTGATGTCGAGCGCAGTTATCGGGTAGTAGGGTAGTTAGAGTGCGAAACACGAAGGTTGGTTATTATTTCTAATTTTGAAACTGTTTATTCTTGGTGGAATTTCATTTTTATAAGGTAATATACATTTTTTTTTATATACCAAATTTTCAATTTTTATCCAACTGTTTTTTGTTAAGACCGGGCCGGTTTTACCGTGTTAACGGGAAACTTTAGACTGGTACAATTTGAAGTGATTCAATGGTATATATAATATTAATAATTTCAATAAATATCAGCTATTATTTTGCCAAATGAAATAAAGTGATGTGACTTGTCAGTTAAGTGTGTTCCTATATATTATCTCCATTCATAATTTAAATAAAAATTAATTTAAACTAGGAATTAATATTATAATTTGGATAGTTTGTACAACTAGCAGTCCACAATGGAGTGTTTATACCAACCCCGATGTATGGCAGTGAAGCATGGAACTGGCAGAGGAAGGATGAAAGTAGACTGAATGCTGTGGAGATGAGATCCCTGAGACATATGCGGTAAAACCTTGGAGTAACAATGTATGGAGAGAGAGCTAATTCTTTTTACCCAACCTATACAAACTTGCGATAAATCACTTTCACCGGGTTTTTACGTCGTACACCATGAGAGAGAAAGAGACAACAAAAATAACACACCGCTTTTAATAATAATATTTGGATAATTTGTACAGCGCCGTTTTTGTGAAAAATCACATCAAGGATACTAGGGCATGTACTGTAAGGATGATCTTAGTCTCCGGGGACTCCGCCCACATGTTTTCATATGCGACTAAACTCGATACAACTAAACGGTTTTTTAGGTTATTTGCTATATTTTTGTTGATAACAAATACTGTGAAAAAATGGTTATACGAATAAACAAAAACATTATGTCGACATGTGTTATGAATGGATGTATAAATACCCTAGCCCTAGTCACGCCCAGGTCTGCCGAGTCCGGCAAAAATCATCAAAAACTGACTACACTGCCTTGGATAGGTACCACTCTATGTACTCTAAGGGTAAAACCATGAATGACCGTATTAAAAATGTGGATATTCGGAAAGAATGCAAGGCTGATGTGAGCGTAATGAATAGGATCAAGAAAGGAAAGCTTAGACGGTTTAGGTATGTAGAGCGAATGAACGAAGAAAGGTGTGTGAAAAGAATATATGATGCGAAAGTGAATGGAAGAAGAAGTTGAGGACGCCCGAGGAAGACATGGCATGATCAAGTAAATCAAATACTTGAATCGAGTCATGTGAAGAGTCAAAATAACAGAAGAGTATGTATGAGACGATGTATGAATGTGAATGAAGCAAGGAGTGTGTGCCAAGACAGAGTTATATTGCGGTCCGTCCTGTCTGCCTACGGGAAACGGCGTGATGGTTAGTTAGTTAGTTCGTATAGCGCCGTTTTTGTGAAAAATCATTATTATTATTTAACAATACCAGTATATACCATAGATTTACTTCAAATTTGAGCAGTTTAAAAATGCCCGTTACAAGGTGAAATCGATACGGTCTTACTGTTAAACGGGTTTTGTGTACGTAAATATAAATTTATTGAATAGGGGCTGAAGAAAGACGTATTTGAGGGGCTTCCAGTTTTATAACACCACGTAGTGCAATCCAGTATTTTCCTATACAATAAACAAGACGTGCAAGAAATATTCACTTCGTGTATGCATAAAAGATTAATGTAAATAAAAAAAATATCAGTGGAATAGTATAATACAGGTAGGACGACCTAAAATACGTGACGTCATAAAATATTACTTTAAAACTCCTTTAGGAAATCAAACATTAACCAAATAGGATTTTCGAGTACGTAAATTGGATAAATCAATTTTTAAAGCGCCCTTGAGGTGATTTTCCCACAAAAAGCGGCCTATAAAAGTTATCCACTAATTATCATTATAATGGGTTCTTGGTAAAGGTTCTAAGTGTTTATAAAACACCACCCCCCACCCCCTTGAAGGAGGAATATAATACTTAATACCCACGTGATGTATAAATAAATAATGTTTGAATTAATTAAATAAAAATACACTTCGTTTGAATCCACAATATGTCGACTAGTTTCGATTCAACTGAATCTTCTTCGGGACTTAAAAATATACTGTAGAGTAAATAGTCGACATATTTATACCAAATAAAGTGGATTCAAGCAAAGTGTATTTTTATTCAATTCATCATGCCAATCCATAACGTATTTGCTTATTGTGAAAATTAAATAATATTTTCCGAGTTTTTTTATGCTTTTTAAACCTTTTTATGAAAAACATTTTTTTTTAATAATGTTTACACGATTTAATAATATCTACAGTATTTGCAAATTGCACTACAAACCTAAGGTTATGAGAAAAAAAGCATTGCGGTATTTTACAGTATCAAGAAATATACCAATTTAGCTACACGATAAGAATTTTGCAAGATGTTAAATACTCGTCACTTGTCTGAATTGAGAAGCAAGTATTTACAGTTCAACATTTCCAAACAGGCAGAGGAGGAACAGAAGCAAGAACAAGAGCAAGAAAGCAAAGAATGTAAATTTCCCCTTAGCCGTGTTCACCGCTGCAGGAGCCGGGAGGAAAATGAAATACCTCCGTGGGAATAAAAGGGGGCCACATTTGAATAAATTGTGCATCCAATCTAGCAGAAAGGAAAAATTAAACTTCCAACTCTTATTTATGTATGTATAGATTTATAATACGATACTTTTATCTCTGCTAGAAGATACAAAAGTACGCTTCTGTAAAATCGTGCATTTTACTTAACCTTTATGTGACTGAAATGGTGCCCTTTTCAGTTTTCAACATAGATTTTTTTAACCGGCTGAAACTTTCTGACTAATCCACAATAGTGAAAATGAACAATTAAACATAACTGTTGGATATGCGGAGGGCGGTATGTGAGCGGAAACAGTTAAAGTAAAACTTACACCTTCTGATGACTGAAAAGGGTACCCGGGTACCCTCATGTGTTTTATATGAAATTTGAAGCTTGTCCATATTTATTAATCATTTTATCTTATTTTAAATGATAAATTTGACGTCCTGTTGTGTTCAAAGTACATCACCTGTATCCTTAATACTATTTTTAATCACTTCCTGAATTAAAAACCACAAGAAAATATGGTACTGGGTGAAATTCCCACCCACTTCCTCATGTCTTGAACTGAGTCGAAAAATATTACGTCATAAAAGTGGTCCAGCGAACTTCCGCAAATTATATACTGTAAAGAAACTTTCATATGAATTTTAAAATGGTGCATTTTTTTTTAGTCACATAAGGGTTAATACCTAATGAATCGTTCAGCATGGGCTCGATTTGATAAAGCTTTTTTCGATCACCTTTTCAATCTATTTTTTTATGAAGTTATTTGATTACGTGTTCATTTAACGGTCCATGAAAATAATTGTTATTCCTCTTTTGATCTCAAAAATAGGAGGATGTACTCCGGCCCCAACTCAGTCAGAATAATGTGAATATTCCAAATAAAAATTCAGTCCTTCAGCCAAGTGGGTTGAGAGCGATATTTTTATCGTTTTATAGCTCCAACGAGCTATTATCTCAAATTTATTGCATATTTAAATCCCATCGCTACAACCATAAATATGTATGTTTTGGTTAAAGTAGTGCCTCTCGTGTTAGGGGTAATACGAGGATAAATAATATATAAATGCCTCCTAACCTACGACGAGTACATTCCGCTCCGCCAAACTCGATTTACGGAATAATCTTTTCCCGTTTATTGTACGACTACAATGATTCCATATAGAAATGTATTTTACACAAAAGCTGTGCTAAATTAGATGATAGGAGTTCATGATGAGAATAATTACTTTGTTTTAAGAATAGAGCGGAGATCAAAACCTTTACCTACAGTACATATTATATTGATTTCCGATGGTATAATTGGTATTTTTAAATAGAATAAGCTATAATTTATACCAACATGTGATGATAATAATGACTATTATGGTCTCCATGGTCGAGTGGTAAGACGCTCGTCTACGAATCTTAAGGTCGCGGATTCAAACCTGGCGTGCGCCGATAACTTTTATTTAATCAGTAAGTGTCATAACTCATTTAATTCATATAAAATAATAAAAAGTATAATTGCGACACGTTCCAGAGTGGTAGATACTCTAAGTATCGTCCTGGTGAAAGACCACCATTCAGAATCGAAACGTTGCTTGAAATTGCTTTTAGCCGTGTTTGGTGACCAGATCTGAATAGCCAGGTACTTCCCTAACCTTCCTCTTCCCCATCTCCTCCCTCTCTCCAATACCTTCAGCCTCACAACATACCCCGATCGGAGATGCCATAGTCTCACTGGCTCTAGACGGTTGGGAGAAGTTTGGAATATTGCGCGGTATTCACAACAACAAAAAAAACTTTTGTATAAAACGGAGCGGAGCTTAAAACTTTGAGCACAATGTATAACGATTCGTGATATTTTTAGATAAAGAATAATTACTTATTTTTTTAAATGGATAGTAGCGTAAAACTCTAGCTACAATGCCCAACGAAGCAAAAGTTGAAAAATATTCCATATTTTCCTATAGTATTGACGCACGGGAGCGTGCATTTCCAAATGTGGAGAGATTGTGGCCGAAACGCCCGGGCGCCATAAGTCAAACGGGCGAGTTTGCCATTAGTCTAACGGGGAGACGGGCTATAAAACTTTCATCCGGCCGTGGGAATAAAACGTTATTGTTGGCGACAAACTGCGGCGAACAGGTGCGGCAAACACACTTCCCCGCGGCGGCAACCTGATTCCCCGCTCGATGCGCCACTCCACGTTCAGGACAACGAGACGAGCATTATTTGACAGCGGAGAGCGAAAATCTAGCAAAGTGTTCACGATGCACAACACAACCTGTAAGCAACTGTACACACGCGCCCAGCGAACAAACAAAGTTTCAACACAAAGAGACGGGGGACACCGGAGCTTTCAATGAAGTTTCTTGATTAAAAATAGCGTCGTCTTGAACGTCTACCCATTCTGAACAGATTGTATAAGTATCGCATGGTGACAGCGTTTAAACTAGCGTTGTGACCACTTTGAAAGAACTACTTCTTTTGGCAACAGTTCCTACTTCATTCATTGTTCATTGAACAAATACTTCAATTGAAGTCGGTAGTTCATTTTAGCGTTCATTCATTTCAATAACTTCATTTCATTGAACAAATATTTCAATTGAAGTCGGTAGTTCATTTTAGCGTTCGTTCATTTCAATAACTTCATTTCATTAAACAAATATTTCAATTGAAGTTGGTAGTTCATTTTAGCATTCATTCATTTTATTAACTTCATTTCATTGAAAAAATACTTAACTTTATTTTGGCGAGGAACCGGTTCCAGTTCTTTTCACTTTCGAAATCTCTACGTACGTGCTTTTCGGCGAGGAACCAGTTCCAGTGATTTTCGTTTCCAAATCTCTATCGACTAGTACGTGCTTTTTTGGCGAGGAACCAGTTCCAAAAAGAACTGAACAAATAACCGGATAAATTCAAATCTCATTTTTGCGAGTTCGACTTCAATTGAAGTGTTCACTTCGAAGGGTTCATTTTAAAGAACTAACAATTCGTGAAGCATTCACAAAACATTGAAGTTTTTCCCAACGCTAGTTTAAACACAAGCCGTATATGCTTACGCCACGATTTTATCTACTTAGTACAGAAATTTTCTACAATGTAGACTTTGAGTTTAAAATACCGCCTCCCTAAAATAACCATGAAAGCAAAAATTGAGGAAAAACGTTGAATCGGAGGATGTCGTAGATGAGGAACTCGATGAAATGATTAGGGGTGGATGACCCTTCTCTCCTCCGCGCTGTAGAAGACCGTAATATTTGCAAAATTATCGCTGACCTAGCAGATGACAACACACGAAAAATATTTTAATAAATATTTTTTTAATTCAATAAAAAAAAAACATATAACCTGAACAAAAGGTTTAGTTTATGCTTTCCATACTTATTTTTTATTATAAAACTGTTGATTCGAGGCAGTATTCCATTGTAATAATGATGAATATACGACATAAATAGTATATATACCATAAATTCACTTTAAATTGTACCAGTTTGAAGATGCCGTTACAAGGTGAAATCGGTCTGGTCAATAAAAAAACGGTGGAAAAAAGTAAAAAAAATGGCATTATTGAATCAGTTTTACATACTCGTAAATCAATACATTTTTACATAAACGAAATACATAATAATAGGAAATATTTTATCAAATTACCGACCCGTTTCAAATCTTCCATTTATATCCAAGATTCTAGAAAAAATTACTGCTTCACAGATAACCTATCATATAAATTCAAATAAATTGTTAACTAAATATCAATCTGCATACAGAAGGTTTCACTCGACGGAAACTGGGTTACTACGTGTTTTGTCGGACATCACTCTTGCCATCGAGTCAGGAAAGTTAGCACTTCTCTCGGTCTTAGACATGAGCGCAGCTTTCGACACGATCGACCACGGTTTTCTTATTACACGACTAGAAGAAACTTTTGGTTTAAACTGTGGCGTTAAGAATTGGCTGATATCGTACTTAAGTAACCGTTCACAAGCCGTGAAGGTGGGAATAAACCAATCAAATTTTACAACGCTTTCATCTGGAGTACCCCAGGGGTCCGTTTTGGGCCCACTGCTCTTCATCCTATTCATAAATGATGTCGCTCAAATAATCAAATCATTTGGTCTTATATCACATTGCTACGCCGACGACCAGCAAGTTTACTTTTACTGCTCACCGACAGAAATAGACAGTCTGAAAATCCGCATGACTGAGTGTCTAGAAGCGATCACTCTGGATGACCTCAAATAGACTGAAATTGAACCCTTCAAAGACAGAGTTTCTCTGGACCGCCACAAGCAGACGTCAGCATAACATCGATAACTCCCCAATAGCTGTCTCAGGAAGTGACATTATTCCAAAGACATCCATCAAACTTCTGGGTGTTAATCTGGATGCTGATTTCTCCCTTAAATCCCAAATTAACGGGACTGTGAGCACAGGGTTCTTTCAACTAAGACAAATAAAATCAGTGCGAAGAAACCTGCCAACAGAGGCAACCAAACTACTTGTAAACTCGTACGTCGTTTCGCGTTTAGATTACTGCAACGGAATATACGCTAGTCTTCCTAAATATCAAATTAACAAACTAGTCTTCAACGCCACGGCAAGACTTATCACCGGCGTATCAAAATATTCCCATATCTCAGAGCACCTCAAAAATCTTCACTGGCTTAAATGTCCCGAAAGAATCCAGTTTAAGCTTTGCTGGATGGTTTTCAAATCAATTAACGGAATGGCTCCGGCTTATTTATCGGAATTGTGTATTCCTGAAGATTCCAATTCGCGACAGTCAACTCTTAGATCGGCAATGTCATCGGCTATCGGAAGGTTGAAAGAACCAAAGCGCATACCAGACACTAAGTTCGGAGAGCGCGCCTTCGGAGTGTCAGGTCCTAAAGCCTGGAATGGACTACCACATGATCTGAGAGTAATAAAAGACTCAACAGAGTTCAGAGCCAAACTCAAAACTCATTTTTTCAGAAAATCATATCCATAATCAAGATGTAACAAGCCCAATTCAGACTCTCATTCCTTAAATTAATTAGAAGATTATCACCATTATCTGTTCTTCACTACGAAAAATTAAAAATACCTCCGATATACTTTATTTTAAATTTTGCCCTCATGCCCTAAAAAATGAAAAAATAATAATAAAGAAATATAAAAAAGGAAACAAAAAAAAAAAAAAAATAAAAATTTAAGTTATTCTAAATTTTAAGTTATTATGATATGGTGATTGTGTCCTGCCAGAAGTGACCTGCCAGGTAAGTATGATGCTGTATATTTATATAAACTAAGAATTAATATTAAGTAGAAATTAAGATTTGTACAGCGCCCTTGAGGTGATTTTTCACAAAAACGGCGCTATACAAATTATCCAAATATTTTTATTAATATAACCACACAATAAACTTTAAAAAGGACACATAAATGGTATGTCCGATTTTTGGTAAGTATTCATTTAAGGTGAAGAGAAATTTGTTCAGATTTTTTTAGATAGTATTATTATAAAAATGGTATCGGCTAATTCTTATAACTGGTTAAACTCTTTTAAATATAGCTGAATTTAAACATAAATAAAATACTACAAGAATCCAAAATCAAAAATGCAAAATGGAAAATCCTGTGAGTGGTTCTTAATCATAAAACTTTTGGATTTGTTTCGTGATAATTTTGAACTTAGGCTGAAATAAATTAGGGGTCATTTAACGATTATTTTTAATTATCGTAAGGTCGGAAGAGGTAACATCACATAATTTGATATTCAAATTGAAAACGTGCCTAAAGTGAAGGTGGCGGAAGAATAATATTTACTGGAAATTTTGATTGGAAACCTTTCAAAACTGAAAATCATATTAAAATTAGAATTTTCAGTCTTCGTTGATGAAAGATGGGAAAATAAAGGGGAATATTTCGGAAGGAAAATGATTTTTTTATAAACTTATCCTTAGGCAGTATTTTGTAAAATTCAGTTGGTTCGCAGGAGCTCAACATGTTATTTCACATCATTCGCCTCAAAACTTTTTATTCCACTTTGTACGGTTACATATTCTAGCAGTCACGTGAAACTGACGGCCTGCTTGTCGAAATCTTCGGGTTCAATCTTTTATCTCTCCAGATTTAAACTTGATTTAGACATTATTTAATGATGCTAACCTCGCCTCGTGTTCCGAATCAGAAATTCACGTCAGATTAATCTGTTACAGTACCTACTTCAGAAAAGGTGAAATTTGCAAAACATTAATTTGTTACATATTTTTAGTAATTATAACGATATTTATGTAATTAATTTTGTGCTTAATCTAAATGCCAATAAGAAAAATATATATAATAAGAACATTAAAATTGGTAGCCATTAAGTCTAGATTCCATAATATTGCTACGAGTATATATAATATATAGTATGACTTAATTACTTCGTTTTTGGCTGAAATAATCTTAATCACAACGCACAACTCTGTTTTCATAGACAATGAGTTGAGCAGTAGTAGAAGTCTTAATCGGTTCTCTCTGGTTTCAACGCAACTAAGAGATAGCAACTAACTAACAGATAGCAACGTCATTTCCATCGCGAAATACGAGCTCTGTAAAAAAGCTCTGCAAAATTTTCAATAGTCTCCTTAAAGTAACACGAAAGTTGAATACTATAACAGACAAGCTTCTAAAAGTACAAAAAATCGACATTTCTCCGCGGATTGTAACGGTGTTATGACGTGACAGAGTTTGACCTATTAACTTACACAATATACCATATAATCTAATAGTCTTGCAATTGGATTATTTACACAACAATTGGCCTCACTTGGTCCGGTGTCGGGACCTTGGTAACATTACACAATACGACACGAAGGCCGGGTGAATTTATTCTACGTGCTTCATTTAGACTGCGGGAATAACGAGCCTTTCTTATTCTTTCTTATGGGCCGCTTTACGTAAGGTAAGGCTGTGCTGCATTACCATAGATTAAGCGCATCCGATAAATCTAACGCCCACCTCTTGACCTAGAACACCATTGGATTCCATTGGAAATTTAAATGCACCGGTCATAGACCAAACCGGTTATCCAGTGTCTAATGGAGCGGCTAGGGGCTGGGAGAAGAAATAAATCGAGGTAATGGGAAAGTAACGTAAGATAATTAGTAAAAATAGTGAATCATTTGAAAGTAACACCGAGTAAAGGGGAGTTACTTTTTGATATATTCTCTTTTTTTCCAATCAAAAATGTTTTAGGAGATGAATCGAGGGTACGGTACTTTAACTTAAAATATACGACAAAAGTAAAAAACAATAATACTTCAAATAAATTCGGTCTAACTAGCAGTCGTGTAGATAAAATAGGAGAGACCTTTATGCCAATGAGATTTGGTAAAGACTAGACGACATTTGTAGCGTAGTGGTGTACGCATTTGACTTTGAGCAAGGAGGTTGAAGGTTCGATTCTTGCAAAAATATAATATTAATGTGGATTTTAATTTAATAGCATATTGACGCTTTTCGGTCTAAGCGTCGATGGTTAATTTAGATTGGATCTCACAAAAACAGCTGGGGTAGAGAAAATTGTTTTAAAAATGTATTCCACTACGGGCTCTTTAAACATGAAATAACTAAGTGAAAACCGATTTAAAATTTTGTTGCTGAGTATGCGGTATATTCAAATTGAAAACCAAGAATTAATCAGAAAAGGGTAAAAAGTGGAACATTTTTAAAACCATTTATTCCAAGGAAAAAAAAAAATAGAGATACAAGATTCAGTTTCACGAAAGGAATACATAATTACGCATAATTTTTAAAGTACACTCGTGTTATAAGCGCGGCGGGACTCGCAATCTTAAAAAAATACCGTTACGAGCGCGTTAAGTCTACGTCCAATTCCGGACGGGGCTTTAAAAGAAAAGTATTGGGGAATAAAAGTTAGCGCCGCGGGGTGACGTGATGTTACATAAAGTGCAGAGTGGCGTAGTGATACCGGCTTCGGCTCCCCGGCGGGAGGGGTCAAATCGCAGAGGTCAAAAAATACACATACATAATACAGTGATACAAAAAGGTCGCGTTTTATTCGAGACGCTTTATAGAGTTATTTTATTGGTTAGGATATCGGCGGCTTTTACTTTGGAAATGTTTTGTACTTGATGATTTCAAGTTTCAATCTCAGAGGCACAATTTACATTTCACAGAAGAGTATTTAATTAATGAGTGCATTTCTATGTATTATTTGAATGAATAATAATTATATTAATTATTGAAATAATATCAATAATCTTCAACGGGAATATGAAACAGAAAAAAGAACAATCGCGACCGAGACACGAACTCGGAACCTTTACTCTATCCGGGAGTAATGCTTCTGCCAATTGTGCTACCGAGACCTCATAAGAAACTGGCATTTTTAATCGAACCCATTACTTTATTTGAAAATTATTATCATTTTTCAATTGTCTCGGACGCGACCGTATTTTTTTCTGTTTCATATTTACGTTAACGATTATTGATATTATTTAAATAATTAATGTAAAAATAATAAGCATAAAAGCTTTGAAATCAATTCTTATTTAATTAGAAAAAATAATTATATTGGATTTAATATAGCTCATCTGAAAATTGGAGACCTGTAATATAACAAATTTGAAGTTATAAATAAATTGATGTCAAATTTTTTTTGTGCGTTAAGCATAACCGAGCAATTGTTTGTTAGGGTGGTTATTAAATAGTTAATTATAGTGGTCATACAATACATTCTTCGAAACCTACAATGAGTTTGCAAGGTTTTTGGCGCTACATAATAAATGTATCAACGGTACTTTTATAACAAATAAGGAAATTTTGTAATATTAGCTGAATGTCACACGAATAAAATAAATATTCAAATATTAAATAACATATTTTTCCGTGCATTTTTTAAACATTAAACCACTCGTGCCTTCGAAACTCTGAAAGATTGTGACATTTTACAACAAGTTTGCATAAAACTACTCTAGAAAAACGAAATGATCTATTAGTTTTGCTAAAAACCCCATTGCGTCATAAAAATTAAGAGGTAAATTCCAATGTTTAAACTGTGATTTACGACTTCACCCACAGTGTCCATGAGCGGGGTAATTGACTTAAATGAGCATTTTCCTCGCTGAATAACGTAAGCAACGAATAGTGTCTTAAAGTGGAATCTTCCTGTTACCCTAGTACAGAATATGCTAAGTTATTGCATAAACTCTGTTGTGCCATGTACACAGAAGATGTGTACAGTGTACAAGTAGTATGAGGTACGTAACGTTCAGGGTGTTTGGTATGATAACGAAAATCTTACCAAAGGATTCACAGAGAAGCCCAAAAGAAGTGAAAATTGTGTCAACGTTGGGATGGATGAATTTTACTAACCATTACGGCGTTCCGGGCTTTGAAACATGTCACTTTTTGTCCCATGGAAGGTTCAACCGGGTCATAGATATTTCAAAGTAAGACACAAACAACAAAACAAAAATGGAGGTTCAAGAAAATATTTTCTTTCCATCGACAAACAGTTTCGCTCTGAAGCGAGAATTTAAAAACAAAGAGCTTATAGTTGAAACATTTACTTGTGATAATAATTATTATTAATAAAAAAGAATTCTGCAAAATATACTTGATAATAAATTGACTCGTGATTTGATAAGATGTATTTTATAAATATTTAAATAATATCAACAATCTATAACACAAATATTAAACAGAAAAAGCCAGAAAATAAAAAGACAATGGTCACAACCGAGACTCGAACTCGGATCCTCTACTCTATCCGGGAGTAACGCCTTTAAAAAATCGGTCATTGGGAAGTGGCATTTTAATCGATCTCATATTTTCATTGAAAATTATGAACATTATTTTTAATTTCTTCCGAATTTTGTTAGTCTATATATCCCAAACTAATAGAATAGTGAGACAATTACAGATATATATACGAGTATATATATGCAAATTAAAACTAAACTATTTGAAATCATAATTGTTATCATACCACATAAAATATTGCTCAAATATGGGCATAACAGTGCGTCCATACACCGACAGATTAAAAAACAATTCACAAGAAGCTAAGGGTGTAAAAACCCAGATTTAAAATATATATAAATAAAAACGAATTTATTAAAGAAAATGAAATAACATTGAAGACAGACAATGTGTTGGTACTTCACAACATTAATAACAAAGATAAGGAAACGAATAACATTACAAATTATTGTAAACGGTGTGAATATAATTAATAACAAAAGAACAAGAAATTATTTTTTGACAATAAGGATATGGATTTCAGTATAATGGTTTCTATGGTTTTAAGAATGGTACAGTAAGGACATTGAATAACAAGAATACAAGTAAGGAGAAAAACGAAACCAAGTAAGTTAAGGAAAGAAATAAGGCTTTATATTTTATTTCTACGTATAGGAAGTTATGTTTTATATGTAGCATTTGATAAACAATTTTGTTTTAAAGACACGAACGGTTTCGTCTTATTAAATCATATATTACAAATTTTAAGTACTGATTTATTAATTTACTCAGTTTCGTTAATTGATGTGAAAATTTACACCTGATTTATGACTAAAGAACTAATAAAAGTAATTAAAATTCTATACTGTATAAAATCATTTGAACCAGATGTGCAAGATCTGGAAAGTTGTTCGTGTCATGGCATGTATATATATGTATATGCTATGACACGAATGTATGCATGTTGTCCCCACTTGCGTGTGTGCAATAATGCCGAATGCACTTGAGTGGAATGTCGATCCAGTGTGGGACGTTCTAGAATCATAAAGAGACGACTTGACCTATAACCGTTGCAATCACATGTTTGACACCGAAACTAGATGAAAATGCACTTGAAATTGTAACCGACATTCAACGGACATAGTTAAGTGCGCATTGCATAGTGGATGCACATATTCATTTTTAACGAAGCGCTCAAGTAAACGAGGGCAGTGCTGGAAACGTAACGAAAGCCTAGAAATAATACGAAAAAACACAATACACATTTTATGCATTGTTCATCACGATTGCCAACTTGAAAATTCGTCCATTAAGGGGTATTTTTTAGCACCCTTTGTGACTATTGGGTAAATGTCTATACAAAAAGCACATCAATAAGTTGTATTTAATTGGGTGTTGTTGACTAAATCTTCAATAAACCTATCATGCACGCCAACGCGACAGCCAGTACACAATTTTTAAAATACGGAGATATGCAAGTATTATTATTGTAACTTAAAACTTTCCCTGGGGCGTATGTGTGGTAAAACTATATATGCCCATGATAAAAATGTGGATATTGGGAAATAATACAAGGTTGATATAAGCGTAATAAATAGAATATTTAAAAAAAAACGACGCTTTGATGGCTTGGGCATGTAGAGCCAATGAACGTAGAAATAAGTGTAAGGAAAATATATAACGCGGAAGTGAATGGTAGAAGAAGTCGGAAAGGCCCGAGGAAGACATGGCACGATCACGTGAATCAAACACTTGAGTCGGGCCATGTCAAGGGTCAGAATAACAGTAAATGAAGTAAGGAGTGTGTTCCAAGACATAGTTTTATGCATAGACATAAAATACAAGACACGACATATTCATACAAATCTTACGAAAAATGTAGCACCAAATGTAGTTCCGTTTCACCAGCTTATGAAAAGGATAGCCATTCAACGAATATGTGAGTACGGATGAGATAGCTATATGAACGTCCCACGCTACTGTTATAATCAAGTATCGCGCCACTAGCCGTGGTTGTTTTTCACACACTTATGTATTTCTGCATTCGCTATCTCACACCGTCTTCGAGTTGCTAAAAACCTTGTGAATAATTGTATTTATTAAATTGGAATAATAAGTGATTTGTGGGTAATTATGAATGGAAAGAAATTTAATGAGATATGTTTTATGCTCCCGATGATTTTTACACCTCTCAAGGCATTTTTTCTCAGAAAGGAGCCTACAGCGACGCGTTTGTGACAGCTGGTCTGTTGTCTGTCGAACAAATGTTTGTGTGATACTAAACGCAGTAAATCTCAGGTATGTCTCGCGAAATCGGTTTAGTGCATTCACGCGCGTTGTCTCAGTAACGTATCTACATTATTTTATTCATCTTAAGGTTTTATGGCAGTCTATCCTTTCTACCTACCCCTGCGAGGAAACGGCCTGATAGATAGTTCGTCATACTCATAATAAATCTACAATGATTGGGGCATTACTGAACCTCCCATTAAATATAGAGTATTTTTCAAAACTCATGATAAACATTTTTGCAAGTAATTTTATATCACGTTAGATGGAATATAGCTACAATAGTGGGGGAGTAACCACACTTAGGTAAACGAAGTGGATCTCGGAACATGATAGTATTTCAACGAGATGTTATTGTGGATACAACGCAATGAGGGTGGTGTATCGTAGGCGTCTGAATAATATGATCACACCTACTCTACTAATGTTGTCTAAAGGTCTGCTCTGATTCGGCTCACCTGACCTACAACACGATAGAGGATGTTGTAGGATGTGAAATAATGACGTGTTGCAGTACTGTCTCGTGACGCTGCAAGATTTATCGTTACTGAAGACAGTACATACCTGAAACAAAGAGAAAACAGAAATAAGTAAAGAAACATTTTTCGAAATTGACTATGAATAATTTCCTTTGTGAGTACCTGCGTACGTACGAGTGTGAACTTTTCAAATTTGGAAATGTAGTGGTGTTAAAAAATATATATTTGAAAACGTAGACAAACGATGAAGTACCTGCCTATAATTTTACTCTATATTTGAAATGGGTGGATTAAATTAACTGATATTTTTTCTTGTCAATTCAATTTACATTCCGTGATTTTTCAAGGGTAACTATGGTAGTTACAATAATAATGAGTTATTTATATAGCATTTAAAAATTGTTAAATTATAGAAAAGACTTACAAATAAATAAATTAAAGCACTTGCATGTTATCAAAATTGATTTTATATCGTTTTCAGATTGTGCGAATGAGTTATAAGTACTTTGAAAATATTTATATAAGTGAATACCGCACCAGAGTCCCAACCAGTCACGATTGTTTGAAGCCAGCGGGACCATGGCATCTCCGATTGGGGTATGTTGTGAGGCAGAAAGAAGCGAGGAAAGGAAAGAGATTTCACCAGAAGTAAGAAAAAAACAAGCTTACTTCTTGCACACGGACACGCTTACACTTCTATCGGTTTATCCCTACAGTGGTTATAAATGTTACCAGTCATTGCGGTTACAAAGAACGTTGAATATTTCGAAAGTGAAAATTCTGTTATTTTGTTATTTAAATTCTCAGAGATAATCTGTGTCTTCGATGAATGCAAACCAAAATAAGCCCTAAAATATTTTCTTCGATGAATATTAAACGTAACGACATCATCCAATACGCATTACCAAAAAACCATTGTTAAAAATATAAACAAACTTGAATAAAAGAAGAAGAAAAAACATTAATGAATAAGCGTTGAGCTCGTTAACAATGGAGATTTTCCGGGGGCCCTTTAATCTCTCAAAAAGCAAACCCTTCGCAGGGATCCCCACTTAAGCAAGGAAACCGTCTGAAAAGGTTTAGGGAACTCTCTCAAGAGTCATGACACAATTTCCTTCCGATGGCCCTAGAGGATAAGTGACTGAATTCATATTTAGAGCGAGCGACACATACGTATTATATCGCTACCAACACTGACATGTTGATTAATGTCGTAGGAAAATAGTGGGGGTTCTCGAGTGGGCCTCGGCATTGATATAGGACATCTCAGGCGAGCCCCTGCTACTAAGGGCCAGTTTTCACCGAGCGGATAGCCGCGCGTGATTATTAACGTGTACAATTTCCACTGACTCGTGGGTCGCCGCGACTCAAACGGTCGAGATGAACGATATTCCAGTCCCGGTTAAAAGGAACCGGTTCCAAGCCGGTCACTGGAACTGTCGATATTATTTCTCCGAAGAACCGGTTCCTAATGTTTGCAAATTAAAATAAGGAGAATATCCATCCCATGAAATAAAAATATATCACAAGAATCATTCCTTAATAATACATAATATAAAAATCTTCTTCGTGGAAATTTAATTTTCTGTCACCAGGAACCGGTTCCGAAATAACTGGATAAATAACCGGTTCCTCGCCAGTCACCGGTAACTGGATCCGCAGTGACACTCAATTTCCGATATCAACCATCCTTAGTCGCTGCGACTCTAGTTATTTACTATTTAAGCGTACCGTACTTAATGGAGCGCGATCTTTTTTTACAATAACTCCACACAGGAAGTTCTGAGAGAAATTATTTCCCTCAATGCCTATGTCGTCTTTGGAGATGCTGTGTGGAGGGTCTTTTTGAGGAAAGAAAGTAGTGAACCTGGGTCTCGGAGAGGCCTATGTTGTAGGAGGAAGGAAACACAGAGTTCGGAAAATTGATCCACAGCCGAGCTGTTGAACACAAGAACGAGTCGTAGAAGCGACCCGTTTTCATGTATCGGATGTCAACTGTGTACAAATGTTTGATGCGCGTTTTACGAGAGTCCAGGCTATGCACCGGTACCGAAGGGATCAATGTCGCTGTCGCAAAGTTTATCGGACCTGCTACACATTAACACATGGTTGCAAGGTGGGAAAAACTCTCAATATCACCCTGACGAGATTTCACCATTCAGTGTTTAAACATTGGCTGAAATGACCATGTTTATTAACCTGAAGAAGTTATATTGTCGATAGCTTCGTTGTAATCTCTCATTCTCGTAAACGACGCGTGTAACAAAATAGTGGTTGTAATGGAGCTCTCGGCGGCAGGACTTCCCAACTTTCCTCTTCCCGAAAATCACAGTATACCTAAAATTAGAGATGCCGTCGTTTGATCTACTCTGGCAGCTGCGACTCTTGATTGAATTGAAATAAATCTGTGTGGTCTTATTGATACTTGACGAAATGTATTATTTTAATCGTTGGAAGATGATGGACATGAATTAAATTCTAGTAGCCCCTATTGAATGTCATTAACGGTCTAGGAACTGAGGAACCCATTTGAATCGTATTATTGTTTGTCGAATAATTGTTCCGAGGCCCACGAAGCGTGTAAACCAATTGACTCTGATTGTGATAATTGGAGTGAATAGGTAGTGACACAGATCGCAGAGAAGAGAAACAGGAGCAAGAGATTGTGTCGATGGGTATGTCAAATTGCATGCTAGAATGGATGAACAAATCGGAACAAGGTTATCTGGTAAATGGGCCGAAGATTGGAACGCAAGTTTTTAACGTTAACATTAAAAAACAAAGTTTTTTTTAAACTTTATTAAAAGTTGGACAAATCACAAATAATTCGTAATTTATCCATTTGAATTACCGATACAAACGCCGTCATATCTATCTACTGTAAATAAGTAATACGCAAAGTGGCATAATATGCAAAGATACATTTTAAGTCACGTTTAATCTATGTAAATAGATGCGAGAGTTTGGTTTGTACCCATGGCTATTTCCAACAGCATTTATCTCGTGAATGCTGGGTTTCTGCAGCCTTAGTTCGAGGAGGGATATAGCATTACTGATTTTAGTTCGTAACCTCTTGAACGGTGTATTATTAATACCTGACATCCTGGCGGGAGTTGGATTCTATGTCCCTGATAATTTCACGTGAGGCCGCCAACACAGGCTTCTGTTTCTTCCCAGGTGCAAAACTAACTGAACCAATTGTGATGCCCCTGGGAAGACTTAATAGGTTAATTAACTGCCTCGCACGAAATGTGGATATTTTTCACATGAGCTACAACAAGTTTAAGCAAGAACTAGCTATTCATTTTTAACTTTATTATGTGCTATTTTTACCTTCTTTGCATAATTATTATAACCATTTTTGTATGTGTGTTTTTTATCGCTTTTGCAATGTATTGGTATAAAACTGTTTTTTCAAAATAAAATAAATAAATAATGATTATTAGAAGGTAATAGTACTAGTTTTTGTCAATTTTCATACAGTGACATTTCAACTTTGTACTGCGTTGAAGTAACAATATATGAAAAGAGAGCTAATTATTTTTACCCAACCTATACACATTTGGTATAAATCACTTTTTCCGGGTTCTTACGTCGTACGCCATGAGAAAGAAAGAGACAGCAAAATCTACCAAATTATCACACCGTTTTAAAGTATTGTTAGAATGTTCTTAGTATCCCGCGTCTCCGTTGACTCCGCCCACACGTTTTGATACGTGAAATAAATGGACATAACTCAACGATTTATTACGTCACATGCTATATTTTTGTTTATATTAATACTGTGAAAAAATGGTTATACGAATAAACAAAAACATTATGTCGACATGTGCAATGAATTGATGTATAAATACCCTAGTCCTTGTGCTAGCCAAGCCCAGGTCTAGCCGAGTCCTGCATACCTCATAAATACTTACTACAGCAGCGCTCTCTCTTGTGTATTATTGCTCTGAGGTACTGCGCTCTTGAACTGATATTTCACAAAAAAAAATAGGCAAGCATTGTTACACAATGCCTAAAGAATAAGAAGCTATATTCAATGCAATTACACCACTCCCAATTCGTCCCGGTTTTATCAGTACATGTAACCCTCTTTCAAACACTCCAAATAAACTCGCGTCGCAAAGAAAACTATATCGTCGCCGGGACGGCAAAAGGGCTGAAGCGCCATTTTGGGAAGTTTACACCAGAGCACTTTAAAGTTTTTATTTTATTTTACAATAAAATTCATAAGTCTTTGGTGAAAAAAAGCTTTAAAAAATCCCAAACTTGTGTCGCTTGTGTCGAGCCTTATCCCAAGTGGTAAATATATTTTAGATGCCTGAAAAGCCACAAAAGCATTCGATGCAGAGCAAAAACTGCATATTTAACTTATTTTTGACCAAGGTTTCGCTTAAGGTCTTTTACCTTATCAGCGACGATATGTAGATTTCGATTCCTTTTTAATTAGTGACAAAATAAGTTATATTAATTAATTACAACTAACTTACTAACCATCACGCCGTTTCCCCGCAGGGGTAGGTAGAGAGGACGGACTGCCATATAACTCTGTCTTGGCACACACTCCTTGCTTCATTCACATTCATACATCGTCTCATACATACTCTTCTGTTATTCAGACTCTTCACATGACCCGATTCAAGTATTTGATTTACTTGATGGTGCCATGTCTTTCTCGGGCGTCCTCGACTTCTTCTTCCATTCACTTTCGCATAATATATTCTTTTCACATTCCTTTCTTCGTTCATTCGCTCTACATGCCCAAACCACCTAAGCGTCCCTTTCTTGATCCTATTCATTACGTTCACATCAGCCTTGCGTTAATTACAACGAAATCCTTATATCCCATTCAATCGACGCAATCGATCCGAAGCGACTCGATACTCGATTCACCAGGAGACTAGAAAACGCAAAAATAGAAGCAAACCAAGTTCCCTAATCACATCACTTCATAGCGGCGGGATTAGCGCTCGGGCCGGATCGGGAACACAAGCGAATCGGGCAAACGGCCCCGAGCCGGCAGACGAGGGTGCCCAGGGCGGCTGTAAGCTTTTCCTAACGACTTTACTTTTCACCAACCCCGTGGGGAGGTCTTCGAGAGTTTTCTACGGGCTCGCATAATATCGAAAGTCAATCGTCACGCTGAGAAGTGGGCGGTGTAAAGATTGGGATTTGCCAATTTAGAGGAATGTCGGACTGCGAAACGAATACACACGAGAGGGGAAAGATGGGGAATCTATTATAATAATATCATAATAACAGTGAACTTAACAAGGAGAAAATAATATACAATATGTATACAAATTAAAACTATCTAAAATCATGATCGTTATTATAAATCATGAGAGAAAAAGGTTCAGATACGGATATAACAGTGGCATGTGTAGATAAACCGATAAACCGATTAAAAAACAATTTACCAGAAGCTAAGGGTATGAAAATTCAGATAAAACGTATGAATTCATCTTAACATATTTGTCAAATCGAAGAAAAGGAGATTAGATTGAGGACAGTTAATATGTTGGTACTTAAACATTAATATTCAAATATTATAAGTAAACGATTCTAAAAATGCAAACAGTGTAAATATAACAAGTAACAAAAGAACAATAAATATTTTATGACAATGAGTATATTAAGTAATTTTTAAGGGCGCCGATTCAACCTTTCGCATTACCAGGGTCATTCTGAGAATATTTTCCGTTGAGGTTAGTTACAAATATCTCAGATCTGTCAAAGAAACACAGAAAACAAATTTACTTGCTAACAAACCGTTACATCGTTTTCCCGGAGGATAAACCCCCACACAACTCTGTCTTGGCACACGCTCCTTGCTTCGTTCACCTTCATGAACCGTCTTTTAATACATCAAAACTTTATGTCAAGCGGATGACGTCAAGAAAATAGTCTTAAGATTTACCTGTTAAAAGTCACTTTATGCTTCTTCGTACATAATTCAATGAATTTCGTTGGAAGAGTCTTGTACCCGTATGCAACGCCTTGTACACTAAAACGGTCGTAAATCATCCCTCGTGAACGCAATTCGAGCGGCGCTGACCCGTGCGACACAGAATACACAGTATAGAAGCAGTTCGAGAACCAAGCGAGGTATAAGCGAGGTTATACAGAGACAGGGACAGGGACAGGTACAAGTAACGCGGCTTGTAAGGTTAAAGCGCGCTTCAAGAGATGGCGCCCAGCACACCTAACGGCCCGGAGAATGAATACATTATTAACGTTGGCCCAAAGTGGTGACGCGACTAATAGGTGATAGGTGCTCTGGGAAGTAATAAGACACCCGTGAAGCTGGGAACGATAGACTGTAAAACCACGAGTAGGCGGATCGCCAAAGCAAAATGTCAAAGTGTTTAGAGGAGAGGAGACATCTGCACATGTTGAGGCACGCAATTCAAAGTCGAATCCATGCATTTATAATAGGCGCATAATGGTGCACCGGGAGAGGAGCGCACCGAATGTACAGCGAGTCATTTCTATTCACATGGTCAAAGAGAGTAGTTGCAAGGCGTCCTGGCTTGGTGTCCGTCACGTAAAGTGCAGACCGGACTCTGAAATTGCCTAGTTAATGCTGGCCTTAAGCGTAAACTGAAAGCGTTAGCACGTTTCTCGCAACGAGTTTCACGAAACTGAAGTTAGTAGGGGTTGGTTAATCAGAATTACTACAGTAGCTTTACAAGATCGTAAGAGATTATAATGTTTATTCACAGTGGAAATATCCAGTTTGTTAGTTCCCCAGTAGGCGTTGACAAAATGCTCCGCTTGTTAACAGCAAACATTCCATGACGACGTAATAAACCAGAATAATTTCCATTTGATTCGAAAGGGGTGGAGCGCACAGCGGCATAGATATTAGTCCTTAGTCAGGTGTATTATATGGCGGCCATGAAACGGCTTTACAGCCCTACAAGTACGGCGGCCGCACACAGCGGCGCGTTTATTGAATCACGAGGGCGAGAAGTAAGCTAAACGATCACTTAAGAATAATACGACCGAAATTGCCGAATGATTTAGTCGACTTCTTCACTCGGGGCATTTAGATTAATGCAACCCTTCAGCTTCTTTTGAAAAATAAAATAATTGATTATTGTCGAGTGGAACTGACAAGAGGGATCAATACGGCCCCTGCGACAGTTCTCGCCAAGGCGGCGAAGGCCTCATGTTCTTCCCTGCGAAAGAAATGATAATAGCATTCGCTTTGACAACGTTTGACTGAAGGGAATAAAAGGCAAATTAGAAACCCCTTTGAAAGAAAGAACGAAAAAGGAAAGTGTCTGTGTGGAAATTCGAGATGCTTGAATAAATAATTATTAATCTCTCCGAGAAGAATGAAAGGGAGATAGTACTTATTACGCTTTGAGATGTAGCAAAGTTTGTAAGAATTGGGTGGGTAACTCTGCGAAACTCTCGAAAGCAATGAGGCACGGGGGTATTGCGATAACTCCCGGGAAACTTTCAATATCCAGCGCCTTCGAGTGCCCGAGACGCTGAGACGCCCAAATCATTTTCTTGTCATTTTAGCAGAACGGCAAGGAGACTTCATTAATTCAGACATTTATTAAATTATGCTACTTCGACATGGCGCATATTTATACATTCATAACTACACAGAGCGCTAACAATTACCGACCAATGGAAAAGAAGATAAAAATGTATTTAAATTTAAGAAAGAAGTGAGGAAACATGTGGAAGAGTAATTTTTTAATTTAAAAACAAATGCTTAGAATTCTGTGAGCGCAAAGAAGAACGGAATGAGTCAATAAACGACTGTCAGGAGAGCCAAAACAAAATTTAGGAACATCGTTTTTTGTATGTAATCATATCATACGTCACATGTCCCTTTTCAAAAAATAATAGCATATTATTTTATTTTCTGACACATCTTATTTTTCCTTGATAGATATGTATCTAAGGAACAATTCTGCATACCTAACTCAAAACTTGTTTTTTTTTTACTCGTTCCGTTCTTCCTTGCGCACACAGAATTATTTGTTGATATATTATATGCTTATATTAGAACACACGTAATCATTGTACATAATATGCACTATTTTAAGTTAAATAAATAAAATATTGTGATAAAAAAGTCGAACCATACACCATTCATTTGCGTTAAAATCTAACTGAGGTTTTTTTATTTATGGTTTTAAAGTTTATTTTGTAGAACTTCATTTTAATTTTTAGGTTTTTTAATTTTATTTAAACAATAATAATATTAATTATTTTTTTTTTTAAACAATTTTTAGTTAAAAGCTCTGCGATGTAATAATTACATCGCAGAGCTTTAACTAAAAATTATTTAAAAAAATTAAAAATAATAATTATTGTTTAAATAAAATTTAAAAAAAAATTAAAAATAAAAAAAAAAAATCTAACTGAGGTTTTTAAGGTTATGAATACATTTTATAATTATTATTTTTTACTACCGGCGGAATGAATATTGTTTTGGAAAGGTTTATTGATTATATGAACAGCGTAAAATACAGCCAAGCTCCGAAAGTTCTAAAAAAAACAACATTGTTCTGCGATAGAGCAAAGTTATCTCAAATAATATTAAAATTATATAAAGCAAGCGAGCATTGTTTCGAAGGCAGAATCTTACAGCAGGTGAACTTTTCCTCGGCTCACCAAGAAATTGAAATAATTCACAGAAGAAAAAGAGGCGGAAGAATTGATCAAAGTGAGAGACTCTCCCGAGTTGTTCTGATACCCCTATACCCCCCCGGGGACTTGGGGCCAAATAATATGAAAAGGCTTCACTCGTACGTACACTCGCTGTCGCTTCTCGATTTGTCGGACTTGCGAATCGGGTAGAATAAATTAAATTTATTTTTAGTACCTACTGGCGAATCAATACGCAGAATGGCGACAAAAAAGAGTTCTGCAGTCGCCGGCTTTAGTTGGATTTTATTTTTCCATTGGGCCCAGCGACAGAGCGACAAATATGGAAAACCTCACACTTGATGGTTGGGATGGATTCAGGCGGAATTGTGATCACGGAATAAAAAAAAATCAATGTCCATACGCAATGAAAGTTCACACCCGCATTTCCAAATAAAACATTAATGAAGGCCTTCCGGGATAAGAAAAATAAATGAAATTACTGTTAGTGTACCTTTTTGGTGGCATGTGTCAAAATCAGCAGGCAAATAAAGTTCAAATACGGGGAGTATTTCCATACAATGGACGCAGTCTATTAGAAGAGACATAATATATTTACAGGCTAATCCGTGACGTAGTATTTTATGGCGACGAACAACAGCAAAGTCAGCCATGCGAGAGGATAATAAAACGGGATGCGCACGCATCACTAAGCTCAAATTAAAATTCAGTTAAACCGCGTGAAAACTGCACGGGGAAATAATGCCCAGAGAAATAGAATTATGCTCGTTTCAAGCTGACAGTCGGGTGACTAAAGCTCCCACGTGATGAAAATAACGAGACGGCAAAAGGGATCTTTTTTTGGGATTTTGCGCAAATAATACGAAAGTGGACAAACACGAGACCCTTCTTGAAATCTCATCCGAAATTCGTTACATTACTTTTGGTGGAAAGTTTTAAAAGTGCCATTTAACCCCTGGTGTATTTTTGTATCATCTAAAATAGCTTGCCTTCAGCAGTGTGGGAATACAATGAATAATGCGTAAGAAACCTATTTTATTTTCTAAAATGAAACATTTTGATTCCAAGAGACAGCGAGCAAAGGCCCCCTTTGGTACATGTTAATTTATAATGAACACAATATGAATTCAATTTTTCTTTGTTTTTCCAAGAACTAGAACACAAAGCCCTATGAGAAAGAATGATGTTTTTACGCCATCTTAAAAGGGGAACACGGGAATTATAATCACTACACACCTTACCTAAATAAACAAGAAAGTTAAGCACAGGCAGGGGTGTCATCGAGGAAAAACGAAGATTAAGGATTCGATGGTAACAAGACGCCAATTTACATAATAATTGACATCAGCCGGCTTTTATGATGCTTCGAGCGAGAAAATCGAATGTTTGATAGTGTAATAGGAATTTAGTTGGAAGAAAAAAATAAGTTTTTATGACTATAACAACGCATATATATACGAATACTTATCAAAAACTGAACATTAAAAAGTGTACAATTGTATGTATGCATTCGAAGTTATAATACTGGTCAATATTTATTTTACTCTGCATGTGTTTTTGTCTATTTTAAAAGCATAATAAAATTTAAACAAAAAGTTATACCCCAATTTTCATAAAACAATAATGAGAATTAGAATGATATAAAAAGATATACTATTGCTGAAATACATTCGTCGTTGTAAAAATATCGCGGAATATTAAAATATATTAGGTGGAATACGCGAAATTGAAAAAAAAACAACATTCGACTGATTTTGGTAAAATCTGTTCATTGATTGCATTACTGCTGTCACTGGGATTTCGCTTAGAGTCCCCGGTTATGAATGGGCGAGAATTTTTAAAAGCAGCAGCTGTCGGGGATCGCGTGCAGCCTGATTATACTACCCTGTACCACCCTCTCTGCCTATTGAGAGTTCCCTTCAGTGACATAATCGTATCAGGGTGGCAGAAGGCGGTGGTAGATCACTGCGAGGTGCCATACGCCAAGAATAAAGGTACCTCCATAAAATGGATTTTTCCAAGCAAGAATATATGAAAAAATGAAACACTGTAACATTGCATCTCTCATGCCATAAAATTGCATAATAAAAATTATAAATAATTTAAAGAAATGTAAAAATGACTTTGTACTGATATTATTTTAATTTTTATATTATCTTTTTTAGGTCATAAAAATTAAAATAATATCCGTGGTATTATATAAAGTTTTTTTAAATTTATTTAAATATGTCAAACCACAAAGTGATCGTTTTCTACGAAAATATAAAGAATTTAAATAAATACCAACAATAATTTTACCAAAGTAAATAGAATAATAAATTGAAGTGACCTGCCAGGTAAATACGAGTATATGATATTAAAGTTGGAATTAAGTTTAAAGCATTAATGTTTATTTACTATTAAATATTTAATCATTGAAAAATACATATTTTTTAAAGACATACAAACATTCCGGGGTTACGAATAACCTGAAAATATTTGAAAAACTTCAACTTCTATCATAATAAGCAGAAAATGTTGCTTGCGCAATGGTGGAGGACTCAACTAGCAGAAGAATTAAACTCACGACGCCAGAGTGGGAATTCGACGCGTTTGTCCACTCAGCTACTAACCGATCAAGTATGTTTCTGCATATTATCTCTATACATAATATAAATAAATATTAATTTGCCATAGATTATACGAAGTTAGAAATAAGATATAACCTGGGAATTAAGATTTGTACAGCGACTTTGAGGTGATGTTTCACACAAACGGCGCTGTACAAATTAATAAAATATTATTATTATCAATTTATTCGTTACAACTGTAACTTTCATGAATTACGCCCGAACGAAGGCGCGGTTATGCCGAAACCGGTTTGTGTTGTTATAAATAAAGTTATTTGCAGATCTACAACATTGTTTGCGCAGACGGCCAACGAACGGGAGAGGGGGGGTTCAGCGATATTCGTATCTTCAAATTTCTGGGATTTTGTTTTCGTGGAACACAGTTAACGGTTCAGAACGCACGGATCTAGGAACGACACCCCCGACTGTACAAGTGTGTTGATCTGTACACTGGTTCATGCTTTGATGTTCACAAAGTTACACATAGATACTTAATAAAGCCATTTGAACGCACGATTTAATCTAACTGATAATCTATGTTTGCTAAAGTGAACGAAACCATAACACTAATATGGCAACAATAGTATTCACTGAACGACGCATAATTGGTTTATTTAGATAGGAAACTTGGTAATTTATATTTACGATTAGGGAGATAAATGATTTATTTATGTGAAATATATACAGCGTTATTAGGGGGATGAAAAATGAAAACTTATTCTACAAATAATGTAGAACTAACTGCATGAAATTGATGCACATTAATCGAATGCTTTTGATTAGTGCAAATCGACTTTATTAAATGTAAGTTCTGGAGAATACAAGATGCGGACACGTAGTACAGATTTATGTATAGTTTTATTTGGTGACGGGTATAGTGATTACAAAGGTTAGCACCCAAAATACACAGTTTTTGGTTTTCTAGTACAAGCAAAACTACAAATTCTCTGTCTATTCTATACGGGTAGTTAGAAAAATGACTAAGGTTTCCAGTAAATACAATTCTTAAATAGTAACCTTTAAAATTCTTTATGAAATGCATACTGGAATTTTAGGTAAAACGTTCAAAAATGCCTTTGCTGGTTTTAAAACTGTACCTTTTACTGATGTCAGTATATTTTTCATAGAATTTAAAGGATAACAACAAAACAATTGTGTTCACTGGAAACCTCAGACATTTTTCTAACTACCTATATAAAAATTGCAGATAAATCATTTGTAGTATTACTTGTATTAGAATGCTATAATGTGACGTTTAGCGTCATTCTTGGGTGCTGGCCCTTAAGCAGCATTCTTAGAAGTAGTCGCTCGGATAAAAGCAATTAAAAAAAAAAAATGTGAATACCGCACACGAGTCCTTACTGTTCGGAGTTCCATGGAGTTCCGGGACTATGGTACCCCAATTTGAGTATGTTGCGAGGCTGAATGGAGTAGGAAGGTAAGGAAATAGGAAAGACGAAGGTTGGATCGGGTAAGAAATTAATTTATTTTTAAATCATCTCATAACTTTTGCCAAATTGAAAGAAATTGTGAGTATCGTGCGGGTGAAATTTCATCATTTGGATTGGTAACGTTTCTTGAAAAATCTGTAATTGATTAGAGACCAGGTCTGAAAAGAAGGTTCTCTCCATCTAATCTCTTGCCTCGCCGCTCTAACCACAAAAAAATCCTTGGGTCTCATTGGTGGATTTTGAATTTGAATTTCAATATTTGTGCAAAATAGATAACATTATCAATAATAAACTTACACATTTTGGTATGAATCGGTTTGTAGAGGTACGAGTATGTGGTATGAATATGGTACATGAATAATATCCCTAATGTTTATATTTGCTTCCTTCACTGAAGTGTTTCATCCCTGAATTTCACTTCTCTACACGAATGGAGGTTTCATATCCAATTTGGACGGCATCCTGCACTTGACTATCTCGCTGAAATTTCCTCATTCTGTAAACTTATACTGCAAATGGCGCACGTATTGCAAAAGCGAGAGCGAAATATGCACAGTAATATGCACTGGTTGCCTGTTCTTTGTTCGCTGCTCACTGTAGTGCAAGGGGAATATACCATCAGGTGGTAATAATCCGGGAGAATAAAAGTGCAGGTCATAGCAGGATAAAGAAAAAACGCCATTCGTTGAAAAATCGCACTGAAACAGATTTAATAATAAAATGAAAGAAAATTGAACGTTGTTTCACCATTGGGGTTTGAATTTTGAATGGCATAAACATTTTAGAATAGGTAACCCTTTATAATAATTAACAGTGAACTTGTATAGTCCAGTTTTGTGATATTTCACTTCAAGTGCACCTCATACTTAATTAATTCAGCTAATAAGATAAAATAATATATAATATGGGTACAAATTAAAACTACCTAAAATCATGATCGTTATCATAATTCACGAGAGAGAAAGGTTCAGATATGGGTAAAACAGTGCACGTGTACATCAACAGATGAAAAAACAATTTATTAGAAGCTAAGGGTCTAAAAATCCGGATGAAACGTATGAATTCATATTAACAAATTTATTAAAGCAATGAAAAGAAAATGAGATTAAGGACAGTTAAGTATTTATTTTAAGTAAACGATTCTAAAAATGCAAGCAGTGTAAATATAACAAGTAACAAACGAACAATAAATATTTTATGACAAATAAGTATATGGTTTTCAGTAGATAGTGAGGACATTGAGTTATAATGATAGAAGTAAGGAGAAAACCGAAACAAATCAAGTTGAGGACGTTTTTAAAGAAATTAAATTTTAATAAGTTACGTTTTGTACGTAGGATTTTTTAACAATTTGGTTTTTAAGACCCGTTTATGGTTTGGTAGGTAATGTTAACTTGTATGCCTCGTTCAGGTTGGGAAGGAATTGCGGCCCGGCGCCTTTATCCAATTACATTGTTTTTTTTTTAAATTATTATAAATCTAGTTACATAGCGATCTCGATGAGTTGTAAAGCCTCGTTTTTGGGTTAATAAAGACGTCGCCATTTTTCTTAAACATTGTTATTGCAAGCATGGGAAAAGCATGGCACCGAGCCATGTAACTTTAAAATATTATTCCAGTAGGTCAAATAAATCACTTTAATACATATAATAAATAAGGACAATATCTGAAAATATATGCAATTAACATTGCTTTTGTGTCTATGTACGTAAAATCTTGTAGTATATGAGAGAATACAACATATTCGTATAAATAACACAATATATGACCGGTTAGTAGTCGAGTGGAAAAATGCATCGAGTTCCCAGCCACGTGTCGTGGGTTCAATTGCCCTACTAACTAAGTCCTTCGTCATTGCACAACAACATAATATTTCCGTTAATTATGATGGCGGTAGGAGTTTTTCAAATATTGTTAGGTTATTCTTAACCCATGATAGTCTTTCTTTTAAATACATTATTAAAAAGAGTTTAATATGACAATGCAAAGCGGCTTGTCTATGTTCAAAATTCCAAGTCCGGAGCCAGTGGGGCTATTACATCTCTAAGCGGTGAGGGGGTGGATATTGATAAAACAAAGGTAAGGAAGTTTTTAGTTTTGAGATCGGATTACCGAACATAAGCTAAAGCAACTTTAAATATCTTTTTGTTTCTAAATTATAGTATTCTAGTAGGGCTACACTGAGAGCATTTTATAATTCTAAACGAAGGATTGAGTCTTCCACCATGTTCTGCGAGTCTGAAAATCAAATACTTTTTGTTTTTTTATTTCATACACAGAGTCAGAAATGATTTTTAACATAAGCTGGGGGTATTATACTATGAAATTGTCGAAAACGATTTTCTCAACATAGCCACATGCTAGCGACCTCCACATTGATATAAACGCCACGGTTTAATTAAATAACAAACAGGTAAAGCCTTCGAATAAAATGGACTATCATAATTCATTCTTTTAAAAAAGCGTGTAAAGGGGTCGTCTCGTTCTGCACTCGGAACGGAGAAGATGAAAAAACAATCCAATTTCATTACAATTACAAAGTCAACGGAGTACCGGAACTGAAGTGCCAGCGGTGGTGACTTGAGCCCCCTCCGGTGAAGTGAAAAGTGTAAAGTGTGGATGCGTCTGGTTGTGGGAGGGGGGAGGGCGGAGGGGTGGGGGCTGTAGGCGCTGGTTGATAGCGTCGGAAAAGTGCTCTGAGAAGTGAACGTAATTTGTGTGATTGTAATTGCCCGGGGTAACTTAGGGGTAGATTATCCGATAATTATGCAAGGCTTAATTTACTTAATGCCGTCTACGACTTCGTATTTTAGGTCAGTATTATATAGATATTTATAGATTAAATCAATGCTATTCTGATTTGAGAAGTGAGGGCGTCTAAAAAGGAATACTATTTGTTATACAACAAGTGAGTAATTAGGCATTTTGTGTAGCGCACGATATACGAGCAGTATTCATTGTACACAGAGAAATAGCCGGACAACTAAATAATATGCATTATTCAGGCATTGTATGGAATGCCCGCGAGTCGGCAAGCAAAGTTTTCGTAATTGATCGTTCATTTTTATACTTAAACCCAACCCTCTATACGAGTATAATACTTTTGTTTGACAATGTAATATGACACTCAATTGATTTAACTCTTGGGGTAGAAAAAATTCGAAAATGTATAAATTTCCCCATGCTCTATTGAATATTACTGCTTACAGATTTTAAGGATTTCTTTTCATTTTCACGTGATTCTATTTTCAAGTCATTATCAGGAGAATAAAAATCAGACACTATGGAGCCATGAACCATTATTTACAGAGAGGAATAATGCAGTCTTTACAAGGTAAGGCTTTCAGAAGGATTTACTACGAAGGGGCTGAGGTCAACTTGATGATTTAGTATCAACGGCGAGGTACTTTTAATCGTGCATGTTCCGGGAAAGCGTTTTATCCGTTTGGCAGAGGTATAATGGAAGGCGACCACATAAAGTTTAATGAAAAACTTTCCGGAGAACATTTTTTCATTTAATGATATATACATTCCAAATGATACTTCTACGGGCTTTGGAAACAAGGTGAATGGTTAGAAACAACAGTGGAAATAATACATATTTATAAATAGTATAACATACAGCAGGACTGAAGTGCCCCGTGGCTTTTATTCGAAATGAATGTGTTTGCTTTCATACCAGAAACTTTTTGATGGAAAAAAAACTGTTGATTTTAATAAAACCCAATTTTCAACTTAATTATACTATTTTTTCTATTAAAGACCTGACGGGTTTCACCTTATGAAGGGCATCTTCAGACAAGTACAATTTTAAGTAAATCTACGGCATATATACTACTAGTGTACGGAATGGACGCTCATTGTGTCTCATAGTGTGAAACGTCATATTTTTCATTTAATACGCACGCTTTAGTTCCTACGGACGCTACTAGTGTGGGTGTTGATTTTAAAAGTTCGATGGCATTATAAAAATGTTTAACAGCTATCGTAAGGAGCACTGACCCACAAATAGCACGCCCCTCGAAGATACTTTACTCCAGATATAAAAAATAAGAACTGCGAGTAAAATCTTTCAGCGGAAAGAATGATGTACGTAAGTAGGTAGAGGTATCCAGGTAGTAGTAGGCATGGCGCACAAAGCGAAAAAATCTTTGGACAAAAGAGAAAACATTTTCTAATACCAACGAACCAAAGCCGTGTAAAAACGTGTCGTATTCTTGGAAGTTATTCTTCTTCATGTTGGAAATAAATTCACTTTGAAGTTGAAAGGCTTTTATTTTATTTAACAACTATTTGCGAAGCTTAACCCCTGAACTGGAGCATAAAGGCGGACAGTTTGTAGGAATAATATTCCAGTAATTTGAAAATGTCCGACTTACGAGTGTTGGACGCGTATTCCGCTTTCCTTTCCAAACAATGTTGACGCGACTCGGAACCGAGCCTAAGAAAAAAAAAGAAAATAGCGTTGCCGTAATAAAAACGTACCACCAAACAAAAGATTTAAAGCAGAAATCTTATTGTAAAAAGAAATCTTAAGAAATGAGAAAAAAAAGATTCTTATGTTTGTTTTTCTACTCAAAAGAAGATTCCGATGTTTGCTTTGTTATTCAAAATTAGTCGGAAATAAATACAGTGTGGATTTATACGAATTCCAAAGGCAGGAGAGTATCATTAGTAATTCATAAAGGAGGAGGCGGCGAGTCAAGCACCCGAGGTATGGCAGCCCAATATTACATCATTTTAATGATCACTCCAGTCCCCCTTTTCTTACATTTTACAGGCAACGACCTCCGTGATCGAGCGGTTAAGATCGTCCACTACGAATCCAAAAGTCGTGAGTTCAAGTCGCAGCGTGCGCGAATAATTTTTACTTAGTTAATGTGTCTTATTTCACATTTTTTAATTGACATTGAAAAATTTATATTAGCGGCACGTCCCAGAGTGGTAGATACTCTTAGTATCGCCCTGGTGATTACAAAAAAAACATTAACTCCACACAAAAGGCCCTGAGGGAAATAATTTCCTTCGGAGCCAATGTCATTTTCAGAGATACTGTGTGGGGGGGTGTTTTAGAAGAAAGGAAGGTGTGAAAATGGGTCTTGAAGAGGCCTATATTGTAGGAGGGAGGAAACACGGAGGTCGGCAAAACATACCACCATTTAGAAAAACGTTGCAAGAAATGGCTATGGCCGTGTTAGGTGAACAAATCTGAATAGGCAGGTACTTCCCGACCTTCCTCTTCCCCTTCTCGTTCCCCACTCCCTTCAACCTGACAACATGCCCTAATTCGGGATGCCATAGTCCTACTGAATTCGGACAGTTGGGATTCTTGTTCGATATTCGCATTAAAAAAAAGTAGGCACCATTTTAATGGAACGTTCATTATTTCCTATCAAAGGTCGAGAATAAAATCTGATTAGAACTGAACCGTTTTGAAAGGATTTTTAGATTCGACGAAGAATATCCTGTTTCATTATTTAGTGGAGAAAGCATTAACATTAATGACAAAAAATTGACAAAACGAAAAAAAACTGTACTTAATAGTGAGAAATTCTTAACAAGATCCCCGGTACAGGGTGGTTTATATTGAACACTTAAAAGTATTTCGATGATTAAAGTTCATTCGATTTTAATTTCTAAAATAGTGAAAGATCGTGAGGACGTGGACAAAACGCTTTTTACAGAATCATGATTTTGCGATCAATGGCAACATACAACTTTTTTTTAATACTTGGCCACGATAAAAAACTAACACTTACGTCTAGGTATACAGACGGAGACATCATAACAGTAGTAGTAAGGCTCTCAAAACAGGAGCACACTCCATAATCATTTCAAACAAATTATGACTCAATTTCGGAGAAAACTTCGACGAAACCAACAATCGAAGACAAAAAAAAACTTGGCTCTTTCTACGATAACTTATAAGTCTACTAATAAACGGTTTGCGCAAAGTGGCTTTATAGATTCCGAGAAAGGATTCTCCGGGAAAGATGTAATGGCAAGGACACTTGAGAGGCTATTATCGCCTGACAGCCGGAAGGAGTGACGACCTCTGCCTTCCAGGAAAAGATGCTTCGTTTCCGTATAGACAACAATTAATATTGAATGCCAGGATTAAAGTCGCGCTGGGCAAAGCTCGTTGTACGGTTGGCTGGGGCGCGGAATTCAAGAAGCCTTATTTATAGCGAATTAGTTACTACCGGCTTCACCCGAGTTTCATCACTCTTTTTCGAATATTAAAAACGCAAACAAGTAAAAATGTCGACGCCGGAAAGGCAAAAGGGCTGAAGTGCCATTTTGGGAAGTTTACACTAGAGCACTTTGAAGTTTTTTTTTAAATTAAAATTCAAAAGTCTTGTTGGATTTTGAAAAAAACAAGTTCACTGAAAAGCTTATTGTTTTTTCTTGTTTGGTTTTCGAGATGCATGGCGCTTCCGTTAAAAGTGATTTTAAACTAATCTTGACAAAATATCTTACGTGCATGGTTTATATTTTTACCATTCAGTGAAAAAGATGAATCTTCAATTATTATTTTACAGTAGAAGGTCTTAAACCTAACATAGCATATACCAATAAGATAGTCAGAAAGACTTATGTGCATTATTGAGCCATAAAACAGTAGACTATAAGTGCTTGTGCACTTGTCTGACATTGAAGCGTTTACAGTAAAAAAGGCTAATCTTTGTGAGTTTTAATAAACTATGTTAGGCAAGATCGGTTAAGCGACCACATTATTTACAACATTGATGACCGGTTAGTCGATGAGCGGACAAACGCGTCGGGTTCCCGCCCGGGCGTCGTAAGTTCAATTCTTCTGCTAGCTAAGTCCTCCATAATTGCACAAGCAACATCTTCCGCTTATTATGATGGCAGTAGGAGTTTTTTTTAAATATTGTCAGGTTATTCGTAACCCAGGAATGTTTGACTACCTTTAAATAAAATAAAAAATACTCTTATGTGCTACGTATAGAATGTCCAGAATTATCAACGTTTAAAATGAGAGGTAGTTTTGTAAAACAAAGGCTGAAGCGCCACATATTCTTCAGAATTAAACGAGAGTCGATGCAGAAAAAAAAATTGATTAAAACCGTATATTCAACTCACTTTTGTCCAAAATGTCGCTTATGTTCTTTTGTTTCCAGCGACGATATGTCTTGCCTTATTTTTTACAGATTATTGGATATTTAAAAGCTCCATAGCTCACGATGGAAATGATATGGCCAGCTCGAAACATTGACCTAGAAAGTCCAGACAAAAACCTACGAAGATTTCATGACTCCAGTTAGAGAGCTTTAGTTGCCAAGCGCATGTGGGGTGATATTTTATACAATTGGGGCTATAAAAAGTTTCAGATTCAGAAACAAGATTCTTGCTTTGTTGTTTAGATTTATGAGATGAGAAAACAAACCCAATTAATGAATTGTTACTGCACATCAAAAACGCCAAATATTTCAAAAAAAAAAAATTCTATTTTAAATACACGGATAAAAACTAGAATTTATTTTAATAAACGTAAATCGTTTGTAGTTAGTCGTTATCGGGTAAAAACAAACCCCGCTTCTTTTTTTTATTGGTGACAGATTATTTTGTTAATATACGTGAAATCTAATACACGTTATTTCGGTAATGATCATCAGTAATTCTTGGCGAGTAAATTGTCAAACATAATACGAAATATTACCAAACCTAAAGAAAAATGTAAGCCCCCGGTGAATTTATTTCATATGAAATTTATTATTTTACAAAATTGAAGTTTTTTTATGAAACTCGTCCAGCACAGCACTATTAAGCAGAAATATGAACACGCTTCGTGAATTGAAATATTACATTTCAACGTAATTCCATGGTTTTCACATAAAGAAAAAACAAGAAATACGCCAAGAGATGAAATTCATCTACGGGATATCATAAAAAAAACATATTGATGAAATCTAAAACATACCTGGCATCGTAAACCTTACCTACTACATAAAGATTTAAAAAACTAAATATTGTAATTTTTTAAGGCTTGGAATAAACTCCCTCCGGAACTAAGATTCCACAACAAGCCCAATAGAATTTCGGACCAAACTAAAAACTTACCTTTTCACACTCTCATATCCTTAAATTCAATGTAAATACCATTCTTGTGTTGCCTGCTTTTCTGATTATAATTTTATTAACTTATATTCCATGGATAAATAACTTGAAAATGAACAATGAAACATAACTATGAAAAATTCATATGTAGAGTAAAGTACCGTACAACATTTCTTTACACTAAGCTGACCAGGTGAAATTTAAAATGCGAGTAGCATCTTTCACCATAATCTGTTTCTTATTGAGTAACAAATCACCTTTGGATATATACATTTTAAGCAAATCCCTGTACTGTACTACAAATTCAGAAAGCCCATTATTAAATTTAATATCATCGAACACTAAAAAACATAAATAATTAAAATAAATACCAACTATAATTTTTCTTGTTTTAATTGTTCATCTGAAGTGACCTGTCAGGTAAGTCATATACTTCTGTATATTACCTCTTTACATAATACAAATAAATATTAATATGCCATAGATTATATATAGTTAGTAGCCGCCAACACAGGCCTTCTGTTTCTACCCAGGTGCAGAACTAACTTACCAATGGTGATGCCCCTGGGCAGACTTAGTAGGTTAATTAACTGCCTCGCAGGAAATGTTTCAAATTTTTCGTATAACTTTTAACAAGTTTAATAATAATAATAAATGGTCGATTTGTATAGCGCCGTTTTTGTGAAAAATCACCTCAGGGGCGCTGTACAGGTCTTATTTTCTATCATTACATATTAATTCCTAGTTTTAAGTACGAACTAGCTATGAATTTCTAATTATATTATGTACTTCCTAAAACCTATTTTTTTGTTTTTAAACGTCATTATTCTTATTTTTACTTTTATCTTTGTATGATCATGATTACCATTTTTATGTTTTTTTGCAATGTGTTGGTGTAAAACTGTTTTTCCAAAAATAAAATGAATAGTGAGATATAGCCTAGGAATTTAGATTTTTACAACGCCCTTTAGGTGATTTTTCAAAAAAACGGCGTTATATTAGTATTATTATTATTATTTGTGCACGTCACTTTATTTATACAAATATGAAACCGGTTTAAAGATAATCGTGCTTTCTTCGTGGAAGAAAATAAAACACCTTTTCAAATAGGCCTTGCCGAGGGCACGGTTGAGTCACCAATTTCCTTTTTTATTTTTTTTCTGTCACCAATAAATTTCCAAATTAAGGGAGGAAAAATGTTTTGAGATAATAGCTGTCAGTGTATTCGATGGCGGCCTTGTGCTGTGCTGGCTGTATATTTCCAGTACATAATCTGTCACTTGACGCGGCAGTTGACAACTTCAATTTGTAAGTTAGAAGCGACGGTTTTTACTAGGCAAATTACCGCAGTGCGCAACTTTTTGAGGAGTCCTTTTTCTACCCAAAAAGGATCTGCCTCCACGGCCTAAAGGTCTCGCTCGTTAATAATAAGAGCCTTTTTTGCCAGGCCATGCGTGACGGAGTAAGTAAATACCTAACGAGCAAGAGTAATTGTGAAAAACAAAGTCGCAAGGTTTTATGTCACCGAGCAGGAGACGAGCACTTCCAAAATGTTGGCCCACCTTTAAATCTACATATAGGGTGGCCGTAAAGTAACAATGTTAGACTAGCAATTTAGATTACGCTAAAATAAGGAGCGAAACTTTGGAGCACCAAAAAAGAAAAAGCGTGTGACAAAAATCAAGGAAAAGATCACACAAAGAATCAAGAAAAGAATCATGTTCATTTTAGGTATCCCTTTACGAGATAGAAATAGGAATGAGTGGATTGGGGGCAAGACAAAGGCTGCCGATATTACTATTCACAATCTACACTCACGTGGGACCATGCTGGGCACGTAGTAAAACTAACAGATGGCCGTTGGGATTTCAATACCAGGTTTACTCCTTACTCTCTTTTTAAAAATATCGTCCGAGAGCATCTCCAAAGATGACACGAGGAAAACCTCTTGGTATGTTGATGAAGTCACCTCATCCTAACTTCAAAAGGTAGAAGTCACATATTGTCAGCCCTCCTTTCCATCCATAATATCCGTTCTTCGATGAACCCCGAATAGAGTCCACTTAACAAACCAAAAAAGTCCAGCAATTTATAATTCTAAAAAAATACGTACAAAACAATGAGATTTGCTAGAAGAATAAATGAAAAATGTATTGAAAATAAAGTAGCCAATCCCTCAAAACGACTGCGAAAATAAATAACCGCGTGAAGTTCTATCGGGATCCGAAAACCTGGATCCATAAAAAGATCGCATTTCTCAAATTTTGACCAGTGTCTGTTTTATCTTCCGGCCAACACCGCCCGACTCTATCAATCTTCATCTTCCCGGGGCAGCGCGGTGAGATGATCTCAGCGCATTATTAGCATCCATCATTCGAGTATCGCCAAGCGACTACTACCGCACATGTCACCGGGGCCACAAAACAGTCACGCCAGAGGTACAGACAAAAATAAATATTATACGTTGATGTAATAAATGCGGGCTATAAATCATCTGCTTTTCAGACGACGCTGCCCGCCCTTAAACAGGGTTGCTCGAGGACCTTTCGCATATTAATAAACAGCAGCTAGCCGGCAAATACACGGCAACACGCATTATAGTGTATTACCTACCGCAATTAATAAGCTTACCCCGCAAAACATTAATTTGCCCAGAAGGTAACGTAAACTGAAAACCAGAGCATTCAAACGCCAGTTGGCGCTTTGAACTCAGTTACAGACCACGCAGATTATTATATTTCTCATTTTTATTATTTACGTAATTAAAAAAAGATGAAATACAAATATTTCCAGGTTCTAAATAACCTGACTATATTTATATTCCTCACACTCCGCGACGCCTTGGTAAGAACCCGACTCTTTGGACCGCTCGATCAACTAATCGGTCTATGCACGGCAAGTAGTTACTATTTAGCTTTACCTCGAGATTCAACACTCTTATCCTAATGGAGCAATAAAAAAAAACAAACGAAAAACTGTAGTTTATTTATTTTTCAACAGATATAAATTAAGGGTCAACCCGAAGACAGTTGATTTGAACTATAAATTTCTGATAGAAAAATCTGTGCGAACTGCATGACGCCCGAACTCACTGGTCGTGAATTTTAAGTAGAAGAAAGAGATATTTTGCTTTATAGTTAAGATTAAATAAAACATTGGTCCGGTGCTTTTATCAAATACTCAGATGATTAAATAAAAACAAATTTATAACTTTATTCCACTTTTTTATTTTTTGACTGGACCGGTTTCAGCCTATAACGGCCATCTTCAGACTAGTACAGGTTGTTCTTATTCTATGGCTTATATACTATTTTTGGGATAAAATAAACTCATTAATAATCAGTATTCACCAACCTTGCATTATATAAATACATCGATTTTTACTAGTTAGAGAAATACAACTGTAACCCATCTTAAATAAAAATTCGGTATGGATAGACATATAAATAGTAAACTAAAAGTAACTTTTAACTAAGTAAAATTTTGCAGCAATACTGATAAATATAAGGTTGGTGATAAAATCATGGTTAATGACTTTATGACATCCCAAAAAATAGTATATAAGCCATAGAATAAGAACAACCTGTACTAGTCTGAAGATGACCGTTATAGGCTGAAACCGGTCCAGTCAAAAAATAAAAAAGTGGAATAAAGTTATAAAATTTGTTTTTATTTAATCATTAAAATGGATTCCACCATGAATTAACAGCTACAAAATTAGAAATACTAGAGTTTAGTTCTAACAATAATATGCCATATATTATTATGTAGTTAGTAATAAGACGGAGTCTAGGAATTAATATTTATACAGCGCCCTTCAGCTGATTTTTCACAAAAACGATGCAATAAAAATGATGCAAATATTATTACATCTCGCGGAAGAACTTGATGAATTCTGTCTGCATATGGTAACATAATGTATGTAGATGAGGTAATCTGTATTCGATAGTATTAGATCAAAGATGGATAATACAACCTTTCCCTTTTTGCGTACCCTTTCGCCAGCGTGGGCGAACCGAAGAAAAGCGTTCGATAAAAAGTTTAAAAGTGATATATCGGCACATTTGCGTGATTTGCTGAAAAGGTGTTGCTAGTGAGCTAACTCGATATTCGGCCCCAAATAATGTTTCCACTTTGAATATTTATATGTTTGCAACCCTACATAATATAGCCTCCCTTGATTTGCGAGTTTATATATCCCAGTAGCAACTGGGTTCCCAGTTTCAATTGACCTACATTTCCATCCCTTCCAAGGGCTAGGGGAGGAAATGGAGCGGTCTTATCAGCCAAAAATTTTGACTGAATAAATTATTATTCCCTAATACTAATAACACGCATAGGACTATTAAAATGACGAATCGGCTATTACACTCTGAAGGGTGAATTGATTTCCGCATCAACCGCGGCTTTCAAGAGTAATTTATCGGTCGAAACAGCCCTAATCATCGAATTGTAAATTTCAGGGGATTTTGAGGACATTTCTCAAACAAATACGAGGTGGCTGATATGATACAAGATCAGGGCCAGAATAAATATTTTCAGGTCAAAAAATATATTGTTCGGATTCAAGAAGAGAAGAGGCGCAAGACGACTCAACAACCAACGTAAAGATAATATTTGGGTATCAGAAATAAAATCAATGATAAAAAAGTATGAGCCGTAGATTAGCGTAAACTACGCCGAACCAACAACAGTATCATAAGTGTCATGGCTGCCTGGATGGAGCGCCCCTCGATGACCTTCTGGAGACAAAAAACCATTAAAAAATGGAAAACGCTAATGTTAGAAGTAATTAAAAGAATTGTGTAGATATGACATTGAATGGGAATGGATGGTCTAAGCATAGAGGAAACATGAAACCATATAAAAGTGAGTCTATGTGAATCTTGTGTTTTATTTATTTATAGTGAATACCGCATAAACTGTACAAGCTGCTCCCAACCGCCTAGAGCTAGTGAGATTATGGCATCCCCAATTGGGGAGCTGCTAGAGAGGTATGTGGAATAAGCACGCAAGGTAGAAAGGAATAGGGCACATGGTGGGATGACGAGATTAAAGCACTGGTCTCAGAGAAGAAAGCATGGTTATATCTGATAGCGACTGGCAGTGCTTCTAGTGCAGAGAGAGATCGAGCGAAAAAAGTTTACAAGAGATGGAAGGAGGTCAAACGGTCCCGAAACGGCCCAGAAAGTGGATGCGTGCAGGTTGTAAAATCGAAAGATGGAAAAATGTTGTCGAATGAAGAAGAAATAAAATAAAGATGGATGAAATATTTTTAAGAAGTTTTCGAAAGAAACCCGAGCAACAGTGATTCCAGCGGCGAATCAGGTATAAATGATGACGGGGTAAATGTTGCCAAAATTAGCATCGATGAAATAAAAAGATCGATTAAATGAATGAAGAGTGGTAAGACTGTTGGCTTCGACAATCTCGCTGCTAAATACGTTAAAGGAGATAGCCGTGTAGTTCTTACATGGTTGTGCAAACTTTTTAACCAGTGTTTAGAGGAGGGTTACACGTCATTAGATTTGAAAAGGGCTGTGATCATGCCTCTGTATAAAGGTAAAGGGTCACGCATGAAATGTGGAAACCATAGGGCTATTAGCCTTCTAAGTTCAGTTGGCAACCTGTATGGTAGAATATTGATTGAAAGGGTAAGATTGAAAACAAAGGATAAAATATGGGATATTCAAGGTGTTTTCATGAGTAGAAGGGAATATATGGATCAGATTTTCTAATTGTGCATGCTCACAGAGAAGTTTCTGACAAAAACCAGAAAAAAATCTGTTTTATGTCGATTTGCAAAAGCCATATGACCGAGTTGATAGGAAAAAAAAACTATAGAAGGTATTATATGTATGGAGTTAACACGAATCTTATATCAGCAATCGTGTCCTTGAATGAGGGAAGTGTCGCATGTGTAAAATAAACGGTGATTTTACGAAGTGGTTTAACATCACAAAAGGTGTTAAACAAGGCTATATAATGTCATTATCACTGACGGTATGGAAGATCTACAATTTCCCGTGTCTAGGATGAACCAAGTATGATTTAATATCCAGGATCTCAATTAATCAAGAATGAATTTTAATTCTTCTAATTTTAAGAAAGTGTTTGTACGTATACTGGATAATGATGTGTGTCCCATATTATAACAACAATACGGAGTGCTGTCGGCTTCATTTCCCACCTGTCACTCATATCCTCGCCCAGGTGTCTAATGACACCCACACTTAACATGCCAAACCACCAATAAAAAAATTGTGACGAGTATTTTTCGGCACACATTTATTAAGAATAATATTATTCGAACCTTGCGAAAATATTGGTCTGAATTTCAAACAATTAATAGCGCATAATCATATGATTAATACAGAATTTTTAACATTATTTTTAATGTTAAAATGTTTTTCTCAGCGCTTTTACTAAAATCGTAATTTTAGTAGGAGTGCTTTAATTTGTTACTGTCTCGTGTATCTATGTAAATAATTTATAAAATAAGAAAATCATCAAGTGAAATAATAATTCACGAATGAAAGATTTTATTCCATAACAAAAAAATTATAATTTTATAAACGTTTTGATATAAATGTATTCTGAGTAAAACAGTAACGTAATATTTTAAGCGTACACGAATTAAATCAAGAATTTGAGTATATTACGTAAGTACCTATGAATTCTACACTCGTCTTAAATGTAATACTTCATTTTAAGGACGATTTTAAAGGGCACCTACTAAGAAGAATTGTGAAGGTTGAAAGCTTGGAAAATTTGTTTTTCATACAAAAAAACTAATTTCCTATTTTTTTCGGAACTTTTACAACCTCTTTTGTGTTTGTCGATTGTCATTGACATTTGGAGACAAATGTCTGGCAATCTCTCCTATGCCACGGTGTTTAATAAAGGACGTGACATGGCCAGTCTTGGGTTGTGGGAGTAAGCAGACGGAAGCAGTGGGGCGGGGGCTGATTCAGAGTGTAGTCGGATTAAGTATTGTTTATTGGCCGCGAGGTGTGATAATAAGCATAATAACTAGATAAGTTCTGCTCCCAGGGATATCGAGAAACGGCATCATGTACATAATAAAAACAAAACGGACATTGTCATAACGGTCAGGGTGACGGTCTACGCGTTTGGTTGCAGGTTTGATTATTCAGTCGTTGTCAGTCTGGATATAGTGTAGCTGATGTTTCTGCTTTACAAAAATATTTTTTCAATTCTCATTAAAATTATTTTTACGACTATGCATAAAAGTCCAACAAAATAGTATCGAATAGTGAGTTCTTGGGTCATGACATTTACAAAACTTTTCTGTCTTCAATTCCCAGGTCGACCCAATTTTTGTTTTAACCCAAAATGTCATTTCCATCGCGAGATATGGAGGTATCAAAAATCAATGTCAATGTTAAAAAAAGACAAGACTTAAAACTGTGATAAAAAAATGTTTCGAGCATACTTGAAACTTTTGTAATTACGTAGGTATATAAATGTTTTCACCAATCGTCAAAACTAGGAATGAAAATTATGAGCATAACAACACTAGCGTAAGATAACGAAGTGCGAAAAAATCAAAATCAAACTAACAAACAAATCGCAAACTAAACTTGAGCTGGTACACGCGCATGAATTATACAAGTAATATAAGTTTGTTGGGACGCTGCGGCTGAACTTTCGCTAACTTCGTGTGAGAGCATCGCTCAAAATCGGTTATCAAGTTCGCGTTGCATCCAGCGCATAAGCCGACGAGCGCCAGTTTGTCGATAAGGTCATACTGCAATATGTTAGTGAAGGAATGACGGATATACTCCATCCCAGGACACAGTATCACTTTGCACACCAACATTTATATCGTCCAAAAGGGTTATATGGCCTATTCTCGCGGGATGTAGTCTGGGTACACTCTGTCCCAGGATACAATACTAATTATGTTATTTCAACACAATATATTTTTAAATGTTATAATGATTTAAACGGATAAGATATTTATAGCATAAAGCTCCAAGGTGTTTATAATTTTAGAAACAATAATAATAATCATCAAATATATGTCTAAAAAAACATACAGAGAAGAGATAAGGTAATTGGCACGACCGGGTCAGTCTTAAAATAGGGAAGGTTTTTCATCAGCACCATCATCTAGTGGTGATTCGTGGTAGAATTCCATTTAATGATTTAACAATATCAATTTTTTTAAAAAATATATATCACTGTTTTTTCATTAGGACAGGACCGGTTTCACCTTATAACGGGAATCTTCCAACTGGTGGTTTTGATTTGTTTATTTGAAGTGATTCTGTTTAGTTTGAAAACCTTGCTCACATAAAACAAAGATGAATATATCTCTCGCGAAAAAACCTATTGTCATTTTAAAACGGATGACAAATGCGGCTGGTCTGAAGGTTGGTACAGTAGCTCAGTGGTAAGAGCGGACTTTTGGATAGCGGAAGGTCCCAAGTTCAAGGTTCGGTCGCATCAAGTACCTTTTTTTTATTTTATGTGTGAATATTTTCTTTATTTCAAATATTATATTATATTATCCAAAAGAGTGATCTAGCCTCTAGAATATTCTAGTGGGATGCAGTCTGAGGCGGAAGAATGTAAGGAGGATAATGATATACGTGGGGCGGTAAGTGAGAGGGAAATTAATGCATAGAATTGAAATACGAGTAGATAGGTACACAGGCATTCGAGTTAATCCAAGTTTGCACTGAGGAGGGATTACCCAACTTTCGACGCCGTAATTGAGGTTTCGAAGAGCGACGAGCAATGGTGATGAGAATTCGCTTAACTAAACGATTCCGTAATAATGTGCAAATATAACTGCACCTTGGCAACATAACACTAAACAGATATTTGTACAGAATCAAACTGGTACTTCTGTTTTTGGCACAATTATAATGTCGTGAGGCGACTACGAAATAGGAAAGGGGTCATTTGAAAAAAAAAACGATTGAATAACACAGTGAAGACGAAAATGAAGAAAGTCCAACAATTATTGGAAAAGAGTACAACACGATTCCCACTCCCCTTTAAATGACAAATACAGATAAGACTTTTCATTTGTCCGTAAAGAAGGAAATCCTTTTTCCAACAAAAAGATCGCCACAGAAAGCGGAAAGAGCACTAAGAAAAGTATGATCCGGGAAAAGATAAAAAAGAATTTGCGTTCAAATAAGGTATAGTAGTTTTAATAAGAAAGACAGACGGTTTGACAAAAGTGGAGGTAGGGGTTAAGGGGGTTGGGAGGGGAGCTTTTTTATCTTTCGGGGGATAACCAGCAAGTGAAAACTATTAAATAATGGATTGGTTTTTCAAAGTCCACTTGACTGTATTGACAAGAATCTATTTAAAAAAAAATAAAAACAATATTAACAACAAACATCACGTTTATTTGAATCGAGGGAAGCAACACGGTCTGTATTACATTCCTCGTGATAAAAAATATATGTTTCGCTATTCATACGCACATCTTACTAAACTGCTAAGTGTCGATGATCTACATTTTGAATTCTTATGTCAGAAATTCTACAGAATACTTACGTTTCCACAATTTAATTCCATTTTTTATGTATCGTGTGCTCATGAACATTATCCGCAAGCTGTGGAAAAACTACGACAAAAAAACGGGATAAAATGCGCCCGGCGATAATCGAAAGACATAAACGGGGGTGGTTTGGTGGTATTAACCCCAATCACCCAGAACACAGAGATAGTAAAAAAATCCAAGTAAAATAAAGCTTCTTTAAAAAAAGAGAGATTTTTTGTTAAGTGGTTGGTTCGAAAATCATTTATCAAAATCAACTTTCAGCTGAATATGCTTTTGGAAAAGGGTCGTTTATTCAAAGAACAAACTTTTTCCCAAAGAGTCCGTTCTCTTAACGTCAAAAGAAGACCCCGGCAGCTTCTTTATGTCCCCATCTGCCTTGCCGTGGATCAAAGGGATTTTTTGATTTCACTCCAATCATTTATATAAATATTTATTTTCGCAAGCCTTTGCCCCTGGGGAAATGACCCGGGCAACCAGCACGCCACTGTTCACGGAATAGAACCCGGAATAGTTTTTATTTTATTTTAGAATTTGGACAAACTTAAAATTTGTATCGATTGGCAAATTTAATAATCGAGATATAACGAAGATTATTATAAGAAACATCTAGTATAAGTATTCAGGAGTGGGAAAACTCTGTGATCCTGTGGAAGTTTAAGATAACACACATCATTGGAATGATGAGGTGCTTTTGATTGAAGAGAATGTATTACGCGCAAGTGGATGAAAGAAGTCGGAGAATAGGTCAAGATTTCGAACAACAAAAAAGTACATATAAATGCGAATACAGCAAGTGTGGGCCGTTTCATTCTCTCTTTTTTTTATAGTGAATACTGCACAAGAGTCCCAAATTCTCCCAACCGTCGAGAGCCAGTGAGACTAGGGCATCCTCAATTGGGGTATGGAAGGAGATGGGGAAGAGGAAGGTTGGGGAGTATTATTATTTTTTATTATTTAGGTTATTCAGATCTTACTATTTATTATTTTATATGAATTAAATCTGTTTTGACACATATTAATTAAATGAAAGTTATTTGCGCACGCCGGGTTTGAACCCGCGACCTTTGGATTCGTAGTCGAGCGTCTTACCACTCGACTATGGAGGCCGTTTAAGAAATAGCCCTGTAGAGAAATACAATGATAATAAGTCAGTTAGATATTTACGCCTAGGAATATAAATAGCGGTAAAGATAAAAAAGCAACTAAATGTCTATAGTTCTATCCATGTATACTCGTATATCTATACATTTGAAGGTGGTTAGCTACTCGGAAAATCAAAACGTTGCGCTCTTGTGTTCTCGTGTAACAGAAGGTTAGACTTTTCGAGTTGGCGACGTGAAATTCACTTTTCCCTCGCAGGAAGGAATACTGGAATAAAGCAGCCCTGTTTCCACAAACACGCGGAGATAATGCGCGCACCGTTGAGGTAAGTGAACAATATTTTCCCAAGTTTATATTAGAGTTCAAGCTCTGTAAAATAATATACGGGGAAGGAAGCCATTGTGCGGGATTATACTTATTAAAGTGTTTCCCGGCAAGGCGAGCCGTGTTGGAGAAATAAAAACCTCCGGGATGGCATGCAACCGACCCAGGTAGTCAAATAAAGTGATTATTTTTAGCTGACATTTTCACTTCTCCAAATGAATTCAATGGCTTAGTAAAATAAAAAAAATGTATAATGATTTATTTAATTCTTCAAAGGATTCTTAAACTTTCTATTGTAGAAAGTAATTTTAACAAATCTTTTTTAACACTTGCGCTATCTGTAGATACCAATTTTTCATTCATACATAACGCCTCGCTTAATCAAAGCATTTTGAAGGTAATTCAAATATATCAAATATGTTTCAAAATTACTTTCTAGCTAAAAGTAAGTTACTTTCTGCAAAGTGAACGTATCATATTTTTTTCATATTTAAATACGCACTTACCTACATATTTTTTGCGGTAATTTTTTTATGTAACTCTTTATGTAATATAAATTAACAGGATGTTTTCACGAAAGTAAGAATATCTGTTAAAACCCAGTATAAATAAATAAATAAAGTGTTTTTAGTGATAACAAAAAAAAATAGCGCTATGAAAAAAGCTGAGTAATTTTATATTTAACTTCACCTGCGAGACCGTGTTTTGCATAGCTATATAAATAACAAAAATATGTTTAGTTTATTTTAATTTAATTTTAGTTATGTGTACATTACAGTTTCAAAAATAACTAGGTAAAACTCATATATTTTTGACAATATTAAAATACGACTAATTATTAAAACTTATATACTACTTGATATTAAATATGGATTTTATATGGTTCTTACAATTATTAATCGGTGTAATTTTGATGGTTTCCGGCGGTGCATTATAATATTGCATCCCTTTATAAAATAAACTGTTATGCGTATTGGATTTATTCTTTTTGGTAGTCTGATTACTTTGTTCAAAGGGGTGTACTAGAGAATAGCATACTATGTCTTCAACTACATCGATAGACGGAATCGTCAGTCGCCATAAATGCCTAAAGTTTTTCTTATGATTTTGGCAATACACATAAAAAACATTTTAGATTACTTCAATGACCAACTGTTTTATATTACATATAAGAGTTACATAAAAAAATTACCGCAAAAAATATCTAGGTAAGTGCGTATTTAAAATATGAAAAAAATATAATACGTTCACATAAGGGATTTACTGTGGAATCAAAAGAAAAAGTAAATAGGTACCTTTCAGGGTTTTCCTTTCAAACACGAGAAAAATAAGGAGAAGTAGACAGGAAAAAAATAATAAAAAATACCCAAGGGAAAATAAATGCCTGAGGTTCTCAATACAAACTCCATTAATGAAAATATCGCCTTTATACCTCGGGGTGCCATCCCACCTTATCTCTGCTTCTGTCATACTTTCTACTTCACCACCCTATCCCCACGAGCCAATGGAACTACCCTATCTTTGAATATAATAACCGCTGCAGTAGAAATACTAATATGCAAGTACATAGTGGAGATAGAGGTTCTATCTGTAGGCATATCGGGAGGGACGAATCGATAGTGGCGAGGGGAGAAATTGCACACCCTAACAAATGTATGTTCCCGAGTATGAGGAAGATGTTCATTCAATATGGTACACCAATGTGCGTGCGACTAGCGGGTATCGGTAAAAATATACACATACTTCTTTTCCACTTTATAAAGGCAAGAGTCGAATCAAAATTGAAGTGTGTGAAAAGTGTGGAATAAAAAATTCCAAAGTAAAGAATCCAAGTTAATTAGAAAACATACAAGTGAGTATCTACAAATTAACTTCTTTTTTTAACCCTCGATATCTCCAGTACTGACGCCCCCGATTGCACAGATAAGTTTTTTGAATTCTAACGATTTTCCATATACTTCACAAAAACGCGAAATAAATTTTAATATTTGAATCAAAGCCGTTTGACGTTTGATTTTCATATGTTATGTTACAATTTAAGCACGCAAAATAAAATCACTGTTTAAATTTTTTCGTCGAGTTTTGTATTATTTATGTGGGTACCTACTTATAATTCTGTAATTTTCATTCTTCGTTTGATGTTTATTATGCTCTTGTCGAAAAGCTACTTGAACAAGCTAAGCGTCCTTTACATTTCACAAAAATGGCGATACATAAAATATTTTTATTATTATTAGCAAGCTTAATATAATATAATATATAAAAAATAAGTTTACCCATCTCATAGAAAATATGAATAAATGTATTTTTTAATGAAACAATCAACTATTAATAATTTCCGCTCGTACGAGTGTGAACTTTTCAAATTTGGAACTAATGTCAATTGAAATTATCAAATTAAAAAAAAAAACTTTTAAACCTCTAATAAAGTACTTAGGTACTTATAATGTATTTAAGCAGACATTATTATATATTTGAAATGGGAAATATCATTTTTCTTGGCAAGTTAAGTTAAGTCAAGTTACATCCAATTAGGAGACACCTAGTCTTAAAATGTAAGGGTTTAAAGTTTGGAAGTTACTGAAAATTGAACGATTTCAAGTTTTATAAATTTACGTGGAAAATACTTAAACAGATAGAAAATAAAAATTTCTAAATTTCTTATTGGGACATTTAAATTGAAAGCAGTCAGACAAGTCTAACGACGCGTGTTTTATTGATACCAAGTAGCGATATTGGAAAATATATTATATGATCGTAGTCCAGATTCAAGATGTCTAAAAGCCACAAAGGTGGATGAAAATTTGCAGACGAAAGCGTAAAAAATGAGCATTTTTCTCTTATTCGCTGGAACGGGTTCCGCGAAACGGCTCCCTTTATGGAGTGACACGTCACTGGATTGAATATTGATTGTCATGTGAACGATGCTCGCGACATCACTAGAGGGATAACGGTGCTGGGGAACGGTAGTTCCTCGTATCTCCGAGTCTCCAGATAAGGACATATCATATTCATGGTGAGATGGTGAGATCCCAATGGGTTTGGCTATTGTACTTCTTTTGTGGACGCAGTTTTCAGGTATGTTTTCTAGTGTGAATGTATTTTATTTTGTTTCTGGGAAAAACAAAATTGTCTCGCGTAAGAATAGAATTTTGGGAAAACGTTGAAGCGAGTTCTGTCGTGTTACCATATTTGAAGAATAAATTTATGTCTACGCACAACGTCACAAACGCGTTATTTCGTTGGTTTTATATGCGCTTTGTAGCTGCAAGACATGTTTTTATATGCTTAATTATTTTACGCTTATAAAGGCGGAATTTGCAACATCGTTTTGACAAAAGTTAACTTCCATGAAATTATAATGGATTGTGTCAACAATGTTAAAATGTTAGCGGATTATTTTGCTTCGGTGCAATCTATTATTTTACAATAGGTTTGAATTGTATTGTTGGAATTCAGATGTCAGTGTGGAAAATAAAACAAACCATAGTATCGATCTAACAATAGAATTAACAAGCGCTCGTGAGGTGAAATTCTTTACCAAAAAATGACAAATAATAATAACATATGTGAACGGTAGTTGCAGTCGTCTAAACTTAACGGCTGTTTCAATGCAAACCTTCATACTATCCGTTTTTCTGGACATAAGCCATCAGCTGAACATGACTACAACCGATACTTCTCAGGCACAAAGAATTTTGACTTATCTGTGTACGCGGACATTTAGCTACGTAGGTATTAATTTATAAGTACTAATTTAGTTTTCAAACGTCGAAAATTCTAAAATACACGAAATTTGAAGAAGAAATAACTCATAACTCGTAACACTTCAAGCAACTTGAGCGAAAAGATAGCAAAACTTTGTGCAAACTCTTCGCGATAGAATTTATAAAACTATAAGTAAATCTAAATAAAAAATAATTTTGTTTTAAGCCACTTTATTTATAACGACCGGTTTCGTAACACCTTCAAATACACACTAAGATTTGTTTTAAAGAAATCTACAATGGCATTAAATAAACAGGACAAAAAGCCGCAGAGGGGGTGGTAATGGAGTAGGTAGAGAGGGTGGGGGATGGGAAGAGGAGAAGGGGAACATTCTTAAAATAATTCTTTAATTGTTTGTTTAAATTTGCAATTATTATTATTTGATTTTGAAATTTCTAATGCTTCTCCAACTAAAATTTTTATGAATTATTTGTACACCCGTAATAAAAAAGTGGAAACAATTTTTTGAATCGGCAAATTCAATCATGTGTTGGAAACCGGCAGAATACATGTAAATTGCCGGGCAATCGTTACAGTTAAGTTTTTTATATGCCGCTTAAAGAAATTTGTAAAAAGCTGGTCTTATTTCTGATGGGAGTTTAGAGTTTAGAGATGGGAGTTTTGAGTTCTCTGATGCTTTGTCCTGTTTATATTAATGTTTTGTCTCTTTCACTCATTTCTTTGTCTACTGTATTACTCTATATTTAATCTTAGTGTATACTTATACGTTCCTGATGAAGGTTAAGTCTAACCGAAACCGGTCGAACTGTTATGTGTATAAATAAAGTGGCTTAAAACAAAATTATTTTTTATTTAAATTATAATGTCCAGCTACAAAGTGTTTGCTTCCTTCGATAATTTTATAAGTAAATCAATCACGACTGGAAACTTTTCCGGCGAATTTAACACAACTAATTAGGATATCTCGGCGCGGGTTCGCCGTGTCCGTGTCCGCATCGCGAGGTTAAACTTTTTAATGGGCAATTAGTCTGTTTTATAATATCTACAATGGCCATCTAACGGCCAGGCCGCAGAGGGCGAGAAAAGAAGAGAAAGAACGACGGAAAGTTTCCGCACAGATAAGGCGAACCGCAGATTTGCCGCGGCCAATCCGGAAACAGACGAGGTGGGCTGCGGAATTACAGACCCAATCCGAATGTGGTAGAGCTTAGTCCAACAACTTGAATGCAGTGAAACCGGTCCGACCCCTAATACACAAGTGAAACAATGTTTTGAATGATATTTTAACAATAGAACGAGAAACACATTTAAATTTTTTTTGCTTAGAATACAGTTAAAACCTACTAATATGCTGAGAAAAACTTTGTCAAAAATGGCCTGTGACAAAAGCTCAACGAAACCATTGGTTTTTATTTATTTAAACATATGTATTTTAGATTGATGTGTTGTCGATTATTAACGCAAAAACTTATATTTTGTTTTATTTTTGAAAATATGCAAGTTTTCTTCTTTTTGAAGCGTGCACTGTCTATGTTTCAGACGCCATACAATATTGATATCGCCATCAAAAAAATCATTCATCAATATTGTCAAGATTTAAGTAACTAACCATCAAGCCGTTTCTCCGCAGGAGTAGGCAGAGAGGACGGACTGCCATACAACTCTGTCTTGGCACACACTCCTTGTTTCATTCGGATTCATATATCGTCTCAGACATACTCTTCTGTTATTTTGACTCTTGACATCGAGTATTTGATTGAATTGATCGTGCCATGTCTTCCTCAGGCGTCGCCGATTTCTTCTTATATTCACTTTTGCGTCATATATTATTTTAAGACTCCTTTCTTCGTTAATTTGCTTTACATTCCCAAACCATATAAGCGTCCCTTTCTTAATCCTATTCATTACATGAGCCTTCCATTCTTTCCGGATATCCATTTTTAACATGGTCATACATGGTTTTACCGCACATACGCCTCAGGGATCTCATTTCTACAGCATTCAGTTTACTTTCATTCTTCCTCTGCCAGTTTCATGCCTCACTGTCATACATCAGGGTTAGTATCCGTCAAGATTCAAAAAATAAAATTATACGACTATCGTTTTCAGTCCTTAGATTTTTGAATTAATGTTGAATATATTTCATGAAATATATTGGAAAAGTACTTGTAGATAAATAATACAATGGTTATCGAAAAAATATTGTTTTCATCCAATTCAAAATTCGCATGAATATGAATGTTTACATTATTTCATATGTTGTAAGCAGCTTATAATTTGACAGTGCGCGGTGTGGCACACACATTGAAATGTTCATTGATTCCGGAGATCAGTGATTCCTTTCAAGTGAATCTCCCTTGAGAATCATTCCATATGAAGGATGTTCATCCCTCGTCCTGATCTTATATCTGGTGGGTGTCGGTAAAACAGCCGCTGCGTGCCAGGATCTCCTTGTCAACCGACCACCGACTCTCTGTCATGGAAATAGGGGATGCTTTGACCAAGGGTACGTTACTAATACAAGCAACTGATATGACGGACGCGACTTCGGTAATATGGAACCATTCGGCAGAAAGGAATAAAGGTTCAACAGCTGCTCCTTTGAAAACGGTGTCAGAGAATACACTTGTTTGACTAAGTGTTTCTCTAGAAGGGAGATATTGTGTCCCCTGCAGGCGATTCATGGCGGACTTTCTCCGAGGGTTCGGGGTTTGCGGTCGGAATTGTTACATCGAAATCAAAGGTCGGAAGTTCAACTCGAATCTGTGGCTGCAAAATACTTTGTTTTTGTACATCCTTTGTATTGTTACAAGCATTTGTCATTTGATTCGATCGCCCAGCTAAATGATTATAATATAATACTAGCAGTAAAAGCTTATAACCCAAAAAGATTTGTTAAATATTCGGACAGTATTAATAATTGTGGTTAAAGAGCCGGAAACAAAAACAACATAAAATTAAAGGAATTTCATACGATCTTAGCCAGTTGTTAATGATTTACGCAGCAACTTAGTTGAAGGAAACGTTAGAGGTTTTCATCATAGTTCATTTTCCCTTTCTACCGCAGCACTCAAGTTCTCAATTCAACATATCTGTATTATTATGAGAGTCGAGTGCAAATTTGATAATCATATCCAGACGACGAGTTAACCAAACCCAGGAGGATACCATATTTCGAATATCTAGATTACGGTAGAATATTAATCGACGTGCAGTCTGTTGATTCCGGCTAAAATTAGTGAGTAGTCGTAAGCACCCCCTCTATGTGTTTCTCATTCAATCCGTCTAAGGCGTTAGGCGCGGCCTCAGCCAGCGAGATGCCGAAGAATACGTAATGAGTAATTCAATAATCACCATCCTTGTCTGCCTTGTAAGACAAGCTCCCAACATAGATTACGGCTTAATCAGATTTCCCGACGAAGAAGACGGCCTTTGATCTATACCGGAGCCGTTTACAAAATGCCGGAACTCGGAATTTAGCTCGCATATGTCTCTTACTCTGGCTTCAACTTTCAAAATGTTTTAAATAATATGAAGTGCTTTGATCAAGTCCGTATAGTTGGGAAGCTGAGTAAACAGGGGGGGGGGGATTATCTGGGGAGGGAGAGGGAGAAGGTGGGGAGGCAGGGGGAGAAGGTTGAAAGATCAAGGTATCGACAGAAATTACATTACTTTTGATGCTCCGTCGAAAGGAGTAAAGGAAACAGCGTTCGTGAGGATTATGTTTCAATATTTTGTGGCTTATTTTCAACGCAATAATAAATAATTCTTTGAGGGGGATTTCCCCGGCGGATATATCTATTTTTAAACATAGATTAACGTTTAACGGAAAACAAGGATCGTCAATAGTCCAATAGGTAGGATGCTCAGCTAGCAGTCGGAGAGATCGAGTTTGATACGCAAAACGGTGAACAACTTCCGACTATTTTCAGAACAAGTGATACTCGGTGAAAAGGAACGTTGTAGATACTATAAATATCTCAGTATAATCTCTAATAGATCATTCTTTAAATAAAAATGATCTCCAGAAACGTGCAATGCAAGTAGGTAGATTTATTTAAAAATATTCATATGGTATAAAGGTTTTTCAATATTCATAAAGCACTGTTGTGAAAAAAATGGGAGCAAAGACAATATATTAAACTGTTCATTAAAGCCTATGAAAACATTTTTACAAGAAATATAAAAGACCGAAATGGCGAAACGGTGTTCACAAACTTCGCTGCTATTGACAGTGGGAACAGAATACTGTGTATTTGCGAGATGTTTTCTTGACTTTTTGAGATGATATCACGTCTCTTCCCCAAGAAGGTGGCTCGCTATTACAATTTATTTTGATGTTTTTGACAGCGCGATATTATGTAATAAAAGTTTCAAAATGAACCTCGTGTGTCGAACGAACCCAGCAGTAAGGAACAAGACGCACGTTTCGGCACTTTGCGAGGGGAGAAAAACTCCGCGGAGGCTCTGTGAACGTATTGTATAAGTTGTATAGTATAGCATATAAAGTACGGTTTTTCGCTATATAGAGACCTGTGGCCTCATTGCGAATCCAGTCAGTGTTAAGGTGACAATCTACACCTCCACTGATGAACCCCTTTTCCAGTAAAGTGAAAGTGAGCGAAAAATAATCTTAGCAGAACCTGAATGCATTTCGCGCGATGCATACAGTAACAATGGCAAATGGCAATGGTTTACTAATCAACGTTCTTATGTCATTATTGCATGAAAAACTAAGAATCTAAATATTAAATTTAAAAAATATATTGATATAAAAGGTACAAAAAAGCCAGAAAGTTTACATTGAAATAATATTATTATTTTGCATATAAAATGTTTACGTTTCAACATTCAGGATTTTGCTTGAAATGGCTTTAGCTATATATATATAGTGACAAGATCTTAATGACCAAGACTTCCCAACCTTCCTCTTTCCTATTTTTTTTTAAAACCTATACTTTGTTTATCCTCACAAAACCCTCCTAATGGTGATGATGTAGTTCGATTGTTTCGGGCAGTTGGGACTCTTGTGCAATATCACATACAAACATTGAAGAAGTTACTCCCTTAACTTCATTAAGCCTCCCAACTTTCCCTAAATGGGAATACAATAGATCCAATAGCTCCGAGCAGTTGGGATTCTAGTGCAGCATAAAAAAAAAGTGTTAAAAAATATATAATCTTAGTGCTTATACACGCAGGCCTCATATAGACTTTTCTACATCGCCGTTGCGGCAACAATACCAACTGTAGTATCAACCGATCACGAACTTGAGAATTATTCCCATAAAGCTGTTTCGATTTACTTTCGGAATTCGGCAAAGGGTAAGTCACATTACAACAATCGGAGTGAGACGCGCGGTGGCGAAGTAGCGCGTGCGGGTCCGCGCGGTGCGGGCCTCCGCGCGCCCCCGCACCCGGCACGTCCGCGCGCCGAGATATCAATGCAATGTATACGAAAACTTCCTCTCATTATTTACCATAACGTCGAGTCCGAACCGAGTGAGTAGTGCAAAAAAATTTGAGAGCAAACGGCACGTAGCAGTTAGCTGAAAAAAGACTTTGCAAGAAGTTATGGAATTAATATGAACGTTAAAAAAACAACACAAACACTCAAAAAAATATATTTATAATTTATTTTTAAACCAGGCGATTATTGATACGGATGCTGCATTGACCGTTGACATTTTCAATGGTACACCAGACAGTTGTATACTATACGCTAGTTGTATAATATATACGCTAGTCTTCCTAAATATCAAATTAACAAACTACAACTAGACTTCAACGCCGCGAGAAGACTTATCACCGGCGTATCAAAATATTCCCATATCTCAGAGCACCTCAAAAATCTTCACTGGCTTAAATATCCCGAAAGGATCCAGTTTAAGCTTTGCTGGATGGTTTTCAAATCAATTAACGGAAGTGCTCTGGATTATTTATCGGAATTGTGTATTCCTGAAGATTCCAATTCGCGACAGTCAATCCTTAGATCGTCATCGGCTATCGGAAGGTTGAAGGAACCAAAGCGCACACCAGACACTATATTCGGAGAGCGAGCTTTCGTAGTGTCAGGTCCTAAAGCCTGGAATGGACTACCACATGATCTGAGAGTAATAAAAGACTCGACAGAGTTCAGAGCCAAACTCAAAACCCATTTTTTCAGAAAATCATATCCATAATCAAGATGTAACAAGCCCAATAGAATTTCTATTCAAACCAAGACAACTTTTCAGACTCTCATTCCTTAAATTCATTAGAAGATTTTCACCATTATCTGTTCCTCACTACGAAAAATTAAAAAATACCTCCGATTTACTATATTTTAAATTTGCTCTCATGCCCTAAAAATGAAAAAAATAATAGTAAAAAAATAAATAAATAAAATAAAATATCTAAGAATCAGCTAAATTCTAAATTATTATAATATGGTGATTGTGTCCTGCCAGAAGTGATTTACCAGGTAGGTATGTTGCTGAATATTTATATAAACTAAGAATTAATATTAAGTAGAAATTAAGATTCGTACAGCGCCCTTGAGGTGATTTTTCACAAAAACGGCGCTATACAAATTATCCAAATATTAAATATTATTTTGGCGATCCTTTGACACAAGCATGAAAATAACTTTTAAGGTTTAAAAAAAAATTATAACGAATACACCACAAGAGTCCTAATTGCTCCCAACTGTCTAGAGCCAGTGAGACTGTGGCATCCCCAATTTAGGTATGTTGTGAGGCTTAAGGCAGTGGGGAGAGGAAGGAGATGGGGAAGAGGAAGGTTGGTAATTACCTGGCTTTCAGATCTGGTCACCAAACACGACTAAAGCCATTTCAAGCAACGTTTCGATTCTGAATGGTGTTCTTTCATCAGGGCGATACTTAGAGTATCTACCACTCTGAAAATATACATCACCTCAACACTAGAAGCATAGTTAAACTACCTTTTAAATATTTTCCTATACTACTTAGATTCAATGAGATTTATAAAAGAAAACGAAAATTACATATTCATAGATATCCTTAGGCTTTGAAAAGATTCAGGTGTGTGAGATAAGCAATGTTAATTGATACAATTACAAATAATATGGGTAGCGCCTACCCAGTTCAATTATGCATACAATGAAATATTATCTCATAAAAGGACCCCGCTACGCAGGCATACAAATGATAATAATATTACGATATAAACATTCGTGCATCGTATTATCAGTATTGCCAAGGTGGAGCTACATTTTAACTCTCCTGGTGATAATTTAGTGCGTACGTAATATGATATAATAATTTCCAGTCCTTTTTGGGGGTTTTCAGCGTCGGGGAAATAGGTCCTTAGGTAAATCTCATCCCCTATCGCCCGCGCCCGCGGCCGCCCTCCCCCAGTGGGTAATAATTACAAGGGGATGTATGGCTAAATGATTTCATGTTTCTTGCTGGTTAAATCTTTATACAATGAGTCGTGCTCGTTCGGTCTCGCGTTATAACATTCGGGGAATCTTGCTTCCAAATGGTTTTATTTCGTGGTATTATGTTATCGGATATTTATAAAGTTTGTCTATGCGTTTAGTAGATGAATCATATGTTTTTATACGCTTCTGCAATAGTCAACTAGTATTTGGGTTGTTTCAGAATGTTTTGAAAAATATCCAGGACTCATTACTGTTTCGAAGAAATGAACAATTTCAAAATAATTGTGACAAATGAAGACCCCACGGCAAGAACTTGTTCTAAAATTTTTGACAAAAATGAGTTAGTATTCTCACCAAACTAATTCTGGTTCCCCTATCCAATGAACAGATCATGAAAATGGCACGAACGTGGAAAATCAAAGAGTTGAACATGTTAACTGCAAATTTTGTTATAACAGAAATATTTTTTTATGGCAAGAACATGTTATCTACAATAATAAAATTATATTGCAGAAATGCATTAAATTTCAAATTACATATTAAATTTAGTATGTTAGCTATAACAATCATGAAAAATAGTCGGTGGATTTGTGATGGTGCACACTTTTTTTTAACAAAACGCAAAAGACTAAATATCTCAGAATGACTCGACAGTTTTATACAGTGTTATAACTAATGATTAACATGTTGACTTATGACTAACAAGCATGAAATATTCAACAAAATATAAATTACCTAATTTAAATTAGATAAAAAAGGTCAGATTGACAACATTTTATAATTATAATGTAACCCCGAATATCTCCTGGCATTAAATTTAGTATAATACATACTACGTTTTGCTATATTGTGAAAAGACAGGCTTCAGGGCAAACACATGCTAGAGGGGAGAACCGAAAGCCCACTGAAAACTAAAGTTTAAATAATTAAGTTGAATCACTGCGCAAGGATAGCTTGAGACAGCTGTTGACAGTTGAGTACCTTAGCAGTTATCAAGATGTTGGAAAATTTAAGTAAAAAATATACTAAAACATTGAATTATATGTGTACAGCTGATGCTTTTGAATAATTGAATTGGACAGGGGAAATGTTGTTTATCAACGAACCAATTCATTGAATCACTGTTTGTACGAGTCGAAACTTGGGTGAAATTTAACTACAAGATGGAAAACATCTTTTGAACAGCCATGAACTGGTAAACTTTTGAATGTTTCGGTAATATCGGAATAATTATGATAAGTTTTCCATAAAGGGTCAAACCCTCACCCATCTTGAAGGTTTAATAATTTCTCGATTCTGAATGATGTACGTACAAGATCCTAAATAAATACACGGACGATTATGTAAAGCAGGGTTTAGTTCAGCGCCTACATAACATGGTAACAATGGTCTCCTATGCACCCTACCAGAGCCTGCAATGTACGCTGTACGGTACGTGTATCGAGGTGATGAGAGACCAATCCAGATTACATCTCCGTCGTACACCATTTAGTGCGGTAATACGTGAATTTACGTTACGGGGACTTGGCGCAACTTCAGACTAATGGCAATAAGAGCGGGGATAAGAAAATGGCGGGGATATATTGCGCAGACAGAAATCACGTTAATTTGACAAGGTTATTCGAGTGTCGAGGGTAACTGAAGGTTAAGTGGAATTAAATCGCTCTGTGCCGAAAAGCGTATTACATGATTTTATTATCGAGTACGTTTGGTTAAGCTTGCTTTTCGATTATAAGTGGATTATACTTGTAAAAGGGTTTTGTGGTAAATAAATATTATTTTGTATAGCTCCATCGAGACATCTAACTCCAGCTATCAAGTATGTCATGTTATGTTCGACTTTCAGTTGGCATCATTGGACGCAACCAGAGTTGAGTTTTTTTTTAATACGGTGGTCACTCTAGCGCCTAGTAGACTAATGTTTCAATAATAAGTCAGATAAAAAAAAAAATAGTCCCGTATGTGACATGTACTTTGATACCTTTTATTTATCAATGTTCCTTAAGATTGTGTGTACAGGTGATCGTGTGGGGTTCATCAAACTTAACAATTAACATCATGATACCCAGACCTAACACCTGAAATTCGTGTTATTAAATCGTCCATGGAAAGGCAAAAGGGCTGAAGCCCCATTTTGGGATGTTTCCACATTTTGTTTTACAATAAAATTCATCATTAAGTCTTCAGTACCTGGTTGGATTTTGAAAAAAAAAGTTAACTCGGGTAACTCAGTGAGAGCATTAAGTTAAAGCGACGAAAAACTAAAAAAAAGTCTCAAACGCTTGAGTCAAGTCTTTCTCAAATGGAAAATATATTTTAGATGGCTGAAGGGCTAAGGGAAAAGTCTACAGAATCAAAGGAGAGTCAGAGCATTCGATGAAAAAAAAAAACTGATCAAAACTGCATATTTGACTTATTTTAGACCGCTAGTGTCGCTTTAGTCCTTTTGCCTTTACAGCGACGATATTGTTTGAGCGGAGCGGAAATCGAACCCGCAACTTTTGTAAAAAAAAATAACACTAATTTTAATAATTTCAAATAATGTATCTAAAAAAATAAATATTGAACTTATAGTATGATTGTTATAGACAATATAAATGGTATATCATCTTTAAATAAGCACTATATTGCAAGGAACGTTAAATTAGACGTTAAATACACGTTATGATGTTATAATTTTTTTGAAGCACGTGGATACACTAAGCTGTGTTCCACCGCCAGGAAGCTGTTTTATTTATTTTGTTTTTTTTTCCATATTGAATAACTACGTGATATCCCTTTGCATATTACCTAACTGATAATTCCCTTGCCATTTTCCCTGCAAGGTATATGTGAGCATACGGGGATATAAAGGGCTTGTCGGCCCAAAGAGTTTTCGCGAAGGACTATTGTGCGGGATCCTTTAGGAAGTCCATGGTGTAATGAACGGTATGAAGGGCCCATTGCAGAGGTCGGAAAACTTTCACAGTGTGATAATACAAGCCGGTGTAACCTTTACAAAATACATTTCCTCCGCTTATACGACTTTCCATGCATAATGAAAACAGAAAAGTAAATTATTTAATGAATATACTTATTCTCGTTTGGTAATAGAGCTTGAGTGCCACAGGCGGGATTGTGTCCACTGAAGAGATAAACCGATAGAATTGTGTTTTAGGCGTGTCTCGTGTGTCGGAAGTAAATTTCCAATTTTTCCTTACTTCGGGTGAAATTGATTGATTGACAGATAATCAATTTCACTGGCCAGTCTGGAGCATAGGGGTCGAAAGGTCTTATGTAAATTGGCGACATCAGTTTTCTTTCAAATCAGCATAGATCACACTTGTAAAGATTATCTGTTCAGTGGTTGTGATACTGCTCAAATACTTCGTCCTCTCATACTCGGAGATGTGTTTGACGTCCTCATTTATTTTTATTTTTTATAGTGAATACCGCACAAGAGTCCCAACTGCTCCCAACCGTCTAGAGCCAGTGAGACTGTGGCATCCCCAATTGGGGTATGTTGTGAGGTTGAAGGTAGTGGGGATGGGAAGGAGATGAGGTAGAGGAAGGTTGGGGTACCTGGCTATTCATATCTGGTCACCAAACACGGCTAAAGCCATTTCAAGCAACGTTTCAATTCTGAATGGTGGTCTTTCACCAGGGCGATACTTAGAGTATCTACCACTCTGGAACGTGCAGCAAATATACTATATATTATTATATATTAACTAAATGTGTTATGACACATATTGATTAAATAAATAAAAAATAAAAACTATTTGCGCACGCCGGGTTTGAACCCGCGACCTCTGGATTTGTAGTCGAGCGTCTTACCACTCGACCACGCAGGCCGTCATGGCGTATAATTTGTATATTATACTTTGTACGTATCAACACTTCATGTTATGGTGTAAAAAAGCCCGAAAAATAATAGTCTACAAGAGGGTCTCCCATCCCTCCCTGCTACACTTCTCTTCCACATAATGCACTGGCTTTCGAGAAAAAGGAGGATTATTACGTATATTTTTTTTTTGATAACTAAGCTAAAATGGAACTAAATACTGTGAAATTCTCTAGATATTTTGACGAAGCTATTTTGACACGTCAGTGTATATTATTTTTATCTAACACTCTCTTTGTTTTGGGGACCTGATTTTGTGACGTCTTTGGTCTGAAGCTTCATTGAGACAAAAGTGAAATGTTTGACGCTGAAACTTTTATGTTGGGGACAGTCATTTGCAATTTGAATGGGAAAGGCTACGAGCTCGTGTGTCAAAGTTTGCGCAGCTCTAGAGGCTAGCCTTAAGAATGGCAGCGCGTTTGACCTAAACATGCTCGCGTCTGTTTTAAAGTGCGTTCACGTGGGAATGTAACTTACCTTGGTATTAGAAGGGTAAAGAGGGTCCAAAACTTCTACCCTGTCTGATCTTATGAGCAGCTTTGTGATAAATTTAAGGGAATCAGAAAGGAAATTCGCATGAATGAATTAAATTAAAAACATGCATTTTTTTATTTATAAAATTATAGCTTTACAGATATTCTCATATCTAATTCATTTGAAACGTACTGTTGATACAGAAAGTATGTAGTGCTAAAAACCTTGCAAACTCATTGCAGGTTTTGAAGAATACAAAATGTTGTGGCAACGTCCGCGAATGACTTCACTCACTGTGTCATAATCGCACTGTTACGTGGTCGTTAATTAATTTGAAAAAAATGTTTTATCAGAGCAAAACATCTACGTGTTTTCAATGACTAGTAGTTGGCCATATCGAGAATAAGGTATGATGCTACACGACTTGCGACTATTATGGAATAATACAAGTTTAATGAATTTATGTCTTTTGTTAGAAAACATTCAAGAGTATTTAGTAAATTACTATCAGTTCAAAAAGCCAAAGAGGATAATAGAAACGACTGCGTATTACTTGGAGATAGTTAGTGCGTGTATAAAGTTGACGAATTCTATGAATAAGTAAAACGAGTGCTTTTAGGAAAAACGTCAAACTAGGTAAGAAAATTCACCACAGAGAGTTAATAGAATAGAAAGCATAATATGATTATCCATAAGTCACATTTTCAGCCAGCGGAATTCGCAGTATTTATGTTTAAGTTCGTATCGCCTGGAGAATGACTCCCTCATACACAAACGGCTCCGTAATGTGAAAGAATTTTCCGAAATGGACGCATCGGTTGCACCGGACAAAACACGGAAGCCCGCTGTAAGGATTTATGTTGATTGTGGACCTGCCGTAAGCCTAGGCCGGATTAGCAAAACGGGAACGACTTTAGAGGCACACAGTCAAACAGTCAACATTTACAATTTACTTCTGTTACGTCAAGAAACAGAGGCTCATACCCTTGTTGCGGAACGGTCAGTAACTTTAAAGGTACGGGAAGTAGGTAAGAACGCTAACTGACCACCCGGAAGATAAATAAAGCCAAATTCGCGATCCCAGTGGCCAAATGGAACGCTCGAGGGAAACATTTTTTATCGGCGGCAACACTGGGGATTGTGAGCGCGGCAATAAAAATAAACGTCGCTTTCGGTGGACACTGCAAAGAGATAATAACAACGTTCGTGCAAGTTATGTTTTTAGATTTTTCAATGTCCATGACTCGGACATACGAGTACATAGAAAACGGATCTAGGAAGAAAAAAACCGCCGAACCGAATATTCAGATGTTATGCGAATACAAGAATGACGTATATATCTTGAGAACATATTCATGAACATTACCAGAAAAGAGAACTCCATCGCCACTGAGATGTAATTGAATTGGATGGAAGGAAAATAGGCCGATCCACTTATATTCGGGGCAGGTAATCCTCGCCCAGGCATTATTCACGTGCTGTCAATATCTGAACAAATAGCGCGGAAGAAAGGGATATCCTGTGATTTCATACGGAAGGTCGATTGGCCGATTTAGTAAGCACGTCCACATTCCGTTCCTTTCTCACAAAGCCTCGGCTTTGCTGACCGTTTGTTCCGTCCTATCAATGTCGTCAGTACCGGACTCGGGCTGGAGAGGCAATATACCTCGCAGTAGCCGGAGGGCGGTCCGATAAATAAGAGGGTCCGGGGTTCAAAGGCCGGCCGGTCGATTGAACAATGAGAGATTAATGACGGAAGAAAGGGCACAATGCCGATTTTAAAAAGGCCTTATTATATATCCTTTTGCTGAGCAATTAATAACGTCTTATACCACCATAAAAATACCGGGTCGGAAGAAGATGAGTTCCGATTGTCTGGAAGAAAAATATTAGGGTTTCGGAAGGAAGCCAAACTGGATTATGGTTGTGAGCGGCTGACGGTTTATGGCGAAAAGCAGGTCGGACATATATTAACATTTTAAGAGGTTTTCATACGTCAGGAGAAAAAGACAGCGACACAGCAAGAATGTAGATTAAGTTTTTCGGCGCGGTTCAAAGTTTACGCGTGGCCCCGAAACTTTTAAATGGAGTTTTGAATTGTATATAAATATTTATTTAGGAAAGCGCGCTGCCTTCTACGACGCGGAAGACGAAACAGCGCAATGTTGTTTGATAAAGACCTACCTCCCTCCCCTCCCTTCTTCTCGGGTATTCCACGAGACTTGATTCCCACTAAAATGTAGGTACGTAAAACACGGGTAAGCTTGTCGGATGTAACAAAAGAATCTTCCCATGTATGAAAAAGATTTCTTACCAGAAGCGAATGTAGGAAACGAGAGCCATTTATCATAAATATATCCATCGTAATACATGTACTCTCAGATGTAAGTAGAGTAGCTCCATCTCTCTCCCGCTCAGTGGCGAGCCGCGGAATTAAAGAAGGAAGAATTCAATTAGGAATAAGCCCACAAGACAAATGTCTTCTACGGGATGGCACAGTATGTGGAACAACGTGGATTTCATTAGACATGTCGAATTTGTAAAGGAAATACCCCGGAGAGAACGTGACAATTGCACAAATGAAGGGCCTGGCTTTTATGTAGCTGCGTTGGAAACGTCGTAACGTGATTTATTACATCGCCATTATCATTGCTAACATAATTAGTAACTCCGCATGAACATGTTATTAGTGTCCTGGCAATAAAGCACTTAACACTGGACCCAATGGTTACGGGCCCGAAACTGGACGAGTGCAAATATAAATTTGTTCTTAAAATTATTATTGTAATTTTCACATACATCAGGTACTTGTACAAATTGTTGAACACTATCAAAATAGTCAAAATTATTAATGTCAAGATTTTTTTACTTATTAATATATTCCGGTCAAGAAACATCTAAAAATGGATGGTAATATTACTCAACAAAGGACAAATAAATATGTGAATCGTCGAAGTATTAACAAATTGCCAAAATAGGGGTTTAATAAAAGCAACTAATCCAACTTATAGTTCCAAAAGTTCCTCACACTCGCGGTATTAGAAGGCACAAAGATAAAACATTAACAAAAGGCGACCACAGTAACGGGGAATTACCCTCGTCAGCCACGAACCACGCGACCAGGGCACGAGGAGGAAATATCTGAGAGGAAAACTTTAAGGAGGACCGGAATTTATGGGATATGTTTGTTGATGATGGGGGAAAACTTTGCGCCAGATAAATTAAACGTACAATGCAGATACGCTGCGTGACGGGTTCCTTTTAAAGTACTGGCTTCCTTATTAAGACGAGTGCCAGTGTTTTAAAAAGGCAAATTCGCTGCCCCGAGGCGAGAAGGCACGTGAAAGAGGAAACCAAACTTCCGAGAACTGTAAAACTGAAGAATTGAAAGAAATTGCACACTTGTCTAAGAGAGAATGGCGACAATAATAGGAGAAAAATGCCACTCGCTACTCTCTGCTGGGACTTTAATGAAAATATCCTAATTGGAGTGCGTAAATTAAAGTTTAATTTTCTTTTTATATTCGTCGAGAATACTGCCAGGCAATGTGGTTAAATATGTGTGTACCTACTTATAATGTATTTTAACAGACATTATTCTTATATTTGAAAAGGGTGGATTAAAGCAATTAATATTTTTTCTTGACAAGTCAATTTACATTTCGTTATTTTAACGGCTAAAAACTAAGTACTAATTTTTAAAAATGTACAATTTTATTCAGCACTAAAACGATCGCTTTATCAAATCAATACAACGAATTTTGAATTTCTTTACTAACAACTATGACGTGTACAAATACATGGCATTCAACTACACACTAAGGTCATATAATGGAATTTTAAATAAACAACTCTTTTTTTTTAATTTTCCGAGTAGTATTATTTCCTCAGCGGCAGAACCATACACATTATATACAAGATACCTATGATAGATATGCTGCACTAGTCTTGTAGGATCTCAGCAATCACCAGCCCAGGGAACAGATAAAGAAGGGCATCAAAAGACGAAGTTAGAGTAATAAAGCTCGAAATCAGCTTGGGGCATCAAAACCTACTGCCAAGGGTCACCTCCGACTATTTCCACATTACACTTGCTGCACTGAATCACCTCGAGCAGAGCCAGAGTACCAGGGGAACATAAAGGGACAGCAGTCAACTAAATAGATTAAATAATGTTTTTAGGTGCGATAACGATGCGAACGAGAGCAGCATACATTTGAGGAGAATAAGAGAAGATTGAATATAGCCAGAACTTATTTGGCTATTTGGTGTTAATAATGTGAACATAAATAATCCTCAATGAAAGATATTACAAGAAGACTTGCACTGCTAGGGACGAATTTGGCAAAACCAATAAAGGACTATGGCGAAAATACTAAATAAAGTAATAAATAAATAAATAAAAATTATAGGGTAAATATTTGTTGAAGTAATGCACAAGTTACGGGAAAGATTTGGGACAATATTACACGGGCTCAGAATAAATTTATTGGAAAACGAACATGTCAAAACTTTGACAGGGGCATGAACTTACATTTTTGCATGAAAATAGGCCCTTTCAACCAGCGAAAACTTTCACATGCAGGGAGTTCCTTGAACCTTAGCAAATTGAATCTTGACATAATTCAAACATTTCTGTAGCCAAATGTTGAAAAAAAAAACAAAGTCGATTTTTTTTTAGATTGTTTTAAAATTCTTAAAAAGTATCAAAATTTTCATTCCTAAGAGAATCAACCTTCCAACATAACACGAATGTAAGACGTACAACACAAAAACACCGAATTCATTATGCCTTATAATAAATGCCGTTAGTTAATTACAATAGAAATGGTGATATTCAACTTTGCAGTCGGTGGTATAGATTTTGTAAATACTACGAAAACATGTGGATTTAAGTAATAGTTCGTTCCGTTAGTTCCTTCTTTGGCCGCCAGCTGTAATCCAGATTGGAATTTATAAAATTGCGCAGGCAGCCAAATACAATACAATGAGAGTGTCACTTATAAGTAAAGAACAATTGAACAAAAAGCGTCCTCATGCACATGGCATAATATCCGAAAACGAGAAGAAGGGATAATACAACATGATTAGTATTCTGAGATTTTTCGGTCGCCGCTTTGAATTCCGCTCATTGTGAAACGCGGGTACTTTAGAAATTTTCACAATCTGTTTCCGAGTGAGGGATGAAAGGCTTAAATTATTGTAATATTTAACACAGTGCCGTGAGGTCCGGCACAAAAGAAGAGGCTTTCACAGCCCATTTTAAATGATTAATGTTCGGAGTGACGCCATGCCTCGCCAAAGAGGTGCTGTGGGAGTCGACTGCGCTGAAAGCGAAGGATTCGCCACACTCGAATGACTGACGAAAACTATTTCGGTAAAATTATGTTAAAAGGGGTTTTCATTATTCACGTCAACTTGCAGAATTATAATATAATGCAAAAAGGTTAAAGGAGCATAATTATTCATTCTCATACTACGATATCGACTCATATATACAAAAATAAAATAATTGAAATATTGGAATTACCCAAATGATTAAAAAAACAACAATGTTATTGCTTCATTGATAAATTGCTTGCGACAAACAAAACACCGTTAAAACGATAAAAAATACGAAAAACGGTTCACGATGATACGAGTTGAACCGTTGCGGCTTTTACGAGATAGCTACGCCTCACCTACGATGAATAATAAGATGATTTCATCCGAAATGACTGAACGACATTCAAAGAGGACAAACAAATTATATTGAGTGTAATTTTATTACGTAATTCTCCGCGGAGCAGATTGTGGAAGCAAAACGCAATTAACTAAACTATCTAACCACTACGCCATTTCCTCGGAGGCAGTGAGGATGAAACGCCAAACACATCAGATCTGTTTTGTACACACTCTTTGCTTCATTCATATTTATATATCATCTCATGCATACTTTCATTTCTGTACATTGCCAGACTTGGGTAATTGGCTTACTTGATCGCCTCTTTGAGGTTCCCCTAGTTTTTGGGTTTGCCTAGTTCCCTGTCTTCCATCTACTTGTGTCTTAAATATGTTCTCCAGACACTAGCCTCTCAGTTCAACAGTTCTACATGTAAAAATCATATAAGCGTCGCTTTCTTGATATTATTGATTAAGCTTACAATAGGCTTTTCATTATTTATATTAAACAAAATTGTAATAAATTAAAGGCAGCCAACATTTTATATTTCAATGCACGGTACTTTGAAGGAAGCCCCTATAAAACCAAAACAATGTGAACAACAAGAAGGTAAACAACTGAATTAGTTTTTATTCAATAATAATTATTATCTTTGGGTGTTCTAAAAAAACCACTATCAATGAACAAAATGCTTAGCTAGAAGATTAAAGTTTAAATGAATTATTTCAGGTAAATAAACTAAACACCAAGCCGCATGGGTACCAGTTTCCTGTAATAACAGTATTTTCGCGGTGGTTAAAAATACGAGGTTTTTTGTTTCACCTGCGCAGCCTCCGTGCCTCGGCAGGTAGTCAGGCGGCCACCATCCTCGAGCGGGATACATATATTACACACAAAGCCAGAGCGTAATCTCGCAAAAAGCACATTTTCTTCCTATTAGTCTCCATTTAATCTCCGGTCGTTTGGTTAAGTGTTTGCCCCAGTATATTCTGCGGGGAAAGTGCGCTCGCTTCTGTGGGATAATTTACCCGGATATTAACGAGAGCAGACTGCTGAGGGATTTTTGCCTGTAAGCCTAACGGACGGTTGTTATTGATTCAATTAAGTTGAATCTGACCTGGCGGGGAACAGAGGCAAACTACGAATGCAACCCGAAACCACACAAAAATATACGCCAGCGGCAATCGTGCAGCTGTTTATCACGTCTGAACCATATCAGCTTTGATACGCCCAGGTACCAGGGGTACCGCGAAAAGGGGAAAAATAAATTGACACTATCTAACACACTACAGAAAACAAAAAGTTAAACTCAAAACCTCAACACAGTTCTCATTAGGAGACCGCGGAAATGCGCTAGTCAACTAATACTAAGCAGCAGTTGCCGGCCACTGTGCCAGTTTTTGGCTCATATATTAAATGAGTAGCAGGTCTCTCGATGTGGTGAAACGGCTGTCACACATGCCTAAATAATATAAATCAAGCGAAACCTTGTAATTACGTATTTTACATAATCCACACACCGCCATGTATAAATAATCGGCGCTACGTGGTTGCATTGATTTAAAAAGAAAATGTATATATTTGTATGACTCATAATTATAAAAGAGTGAAAAACAAGAAATTTAATAAAGTAAGTACCAACCCATTTACATATATTTTAATTATATATGTCAGAACATATAATTGGCTGTATAAATTTACATAAATAATTATCCATCATAATTTATTTCTTTCGCACCCCATTAGGCCATTTGAAACCTTTAGGTATTTCCTGGGTTCGAAAATTATTGTATAATTTACAATTATTTAAATTGAAAAGGGGAAGAAAAGTTGATTATACCCCTCGCACAATTGCGGAAATTAATCATGGAAAATGTCAAGGACGAGGGCAGCGGGCAGGAGGGCGGGGTGTAGAAGGGAGGGGAAGTTAATTAAAAAGGTACACAAAAAGTGTCAAATCAAATAATTTACCTCAGCCCGGTTGTATAGCTTGGGAATAATGGCCTGAATACATACCTGGAACAAAAACAAAACAAATATTAATTAAATAACATAAGGATCAGGTAAAGTTTTTTTTTTACGTGAATACCGCACTAGTCTCAACTGCTCCCAACTGACTAGAGCCAGTGAGACTATGTCATCCCCGATAGGGGGTATGTTGTGAGGATGAAGGGAGTGGGGAGGGGAAGGAGATGAGGAATGGGAAGGTTGGGAAGTACCTGGCTATTCAGATCTGGTCACCAAACACGGCTAAAGCCATTTCAAGCAACGTTTCAATTCTGAATGGTTGTCTTCCACCAGGGCGATACTTAGAGTATCTACCACTCTGGAACGTGCCGGAAATATACTATATTTTATTTTATCATATTGATGAAATAAAAATTATTTGCGCACGCCGGGTTCGAGCCCGCGACTTATGGATTCGTAGTCGAGCGTCTTACCACTCGACTATCCAGGCCGTCAAATAATTTTAATGGAGGAATGACAAAAGCAGGCAGAGTGGAGGTGAGTAAAAAAAGAGTTTTGAGTTAAGTTTGCCATGTCGCACCTAATTTACTAGGTACGAAGACAAAGGTACCTATATGGGTAGGAAATATTGGTAATCTTTAAATTTATTTAATCAATCTTTAAGATCTTTTTAATTTAAATAATAGTATATTTTGTTCAAGACGACTTTATTATTATACGTGTACATGTGTCAACTAGTTTCGGTTGGAGCCAACCTTCTTCGGAACAGTATAATGTAGACTATATATTTGTATTTATTTAAATTATACTGTGAGACCACAACGTTTGCTTCATTGACATAAAATGTTTAAATCATTTAAATTCTGTTTTTTTTTTTTTTTAAATAATATTTCGTGTAATTATCTTATATTACTTATCTTGTATTACATAATATGTGTACTGTTACAAACTTAGAGTAACGTAGAGACCTAACATTGCGAAATTTTGTCCGCACTTTTTGACCAAGGATTGACCAAGGGAGGTATGACGTATATGCTTCCAGCCAATCGGATGCGAAGAAAACCGTAAAGATAAACATTATTCCGTCTTTATCTGTTCGCGAACAATTTTGCGTTAGTATCATGAGAAAGAAAGAGACCGGGATACTTTTAGAAGCCGTACAAAAGGGGAATTCCCCGTTCTTGAAAATTTTTTTGACATTCTCGTAAATATTTTTATGTTAAACATATTACGAATCCATTAAAACTCATTTCAAACGGAAGTTTATTAAATTGGAACGAATAGTCCAAAGATTAATTACATATTGGTGTAAGTTACTAGTTGTTTTGTAGGTTAGGATGTTAAATATTTGAGATCAAACTAAAAAAGACGATTTTTATGGTACATACGTGTGAAAACTGTTTTTTTTTGGTCCTTTTGTACTTCGATTAAAGCAAACAAGCATAGAACATGTGGCCATGATGTTTTGCTAGATATTACACAAAAAATAACTCAAGTTTTTAACTATTTACGTACTTTTGACAGTCCGTTCGCCTGACAGTTCAAAAGTGTCTGAAGTTTGTGCGGATTAAATAATGAAGACATTTCATTTAGCCCGCCCAAAATCGTGGATAGGTTTCAACAATTGTTTGTCTCTTTTTCTCATATGCTTATAGAACCGAGCATAAAGAGAGAGCTATATTTTGCGAGTTTGTCAACGATTTGTCACAAATTAGTATGGTCTCTTTATATTGTTACTCTGAGGTTACAAATGTTAAATGTTTAAAGCCTAAATTAAGGCGTACATAAAGAATACATCTTGAAAGGGATAATAAGATTCGTAGTCTACATATAAAATGATCTAGGCTTTTATTTAATCGACACGATTCAGTATTAAAAAACACGACTAAGACAAAAGGTTGAAAGGTACTTATTTCGTTAAAGCTAGGTTTGACTTATTCTCTTCTTCCTATCGTTCACAATTTAGCTAAGTGCCTCACATATTGCATGGATGTTATTTTTATATGGCACGGAGTTATTATTCCCATTGACTCCCGTAAAGTCTCGGTCTAGTGTTACAATGACCGACCTTTTTTGGCATTGAGCGACAGCTTAGACGAATAATGTTTGTTGAAAGAGATTTAAGTTAAAGACATCCTACGTCTCATCCTAGTCATAAAAAGAGTTCCTTCGCGAAAACACTGGTCGATAAATTAAAGTAACATCATTTAAACTTCTTGCAATTCTGCTAATTTATTAAGAAACACATGGAAAAATCCCATAGCAGGAAGGCGAAAACACGGACTTCGTTTATGGAAAAAAAAAAACCTTTTGGTCTTTCCAAAGACAAGCCGAATCGGAAATAAAAGAATTCAACACGGAAACGGAAACAGGAAACACTGCACCCGCTTCCAACGAGTCGGCGCATACCACGAACCAATTCCAAAATAGGCGAAATAATGATAAATATATATCATAATATTGTCGTCGGAAAGGAAAAAGGGCTGAAGCGCCATTTCGGGAAGTTTACACCATTTGTTTTAAGGTTTTTTTGTACAATAAAATTAATTTATTTTGAGTACCTGATTAGATTTTGAAAAAATAAAAAATAATTCAGTGCTATCACTGAGTTAGCCGAAGCGACAAGCTAAAAAAAGTCCCAAACTTGTGAGTCAAGCTTTCTCCCAAACGGTAAATATATTTAAGATGTCTGAAGGGCTAAAAAAAGTCTTTAGAATCAAACGAGAGTCAGAGCGTTCGAAGCAGAAAAAAAACTGATTAAAACTGCATATTTTTTTAAATTTATTTACAAAATAAGAAAAAAAAGTTTACATATATATATATATATATAGAAATTATATCAATGTTATACAATTTGGATAGTTACTTAAATATATAAAAAAAATAATATTGAAGAAAAGTAATTCGATTAAATAATAAAAGCATATATATTTATATTAAAGATAATACATATTGTAATTTAGCGATATAAAGGTTGATAGTACATTTGATATGTTTATAACTTCTTTTTTTTTTTGTATTACTACGCCAAAGAAGAGAACTAGCTCTTGAGCTTGGCGTAGGAGACATAAAAAAAAAATAGGATATTTTTAGAAAAATGTGTCTTTAATAGTCGTTGAAGGTTACATTGTTAATAATTCAACTTGGTAATTAGTTTCCAATAGAAACAAGTTATTGCTTTCTAGTTTAATAAATTGTTAGAAAAAAAAGATTTTAGTTTTTTTTTTTAAGTTGGTGAATTTTTATTTTTTTTTTATTTCGTCGGGAAGGCTATTAAAATTCTTTATCCCCTTGAACAGATAGTTAGTTATTATGCATTTGTTGAGTGGCAAAAAAAGGAATTTCTATGTTATATTTATACCTTAAAGATGAATTTACTTTTAGATTATGAGAAAGATTGTCTTTGATAGTTTGTAGTATTGACTGTTTCTTATAGATGTCTTCTATTTTAGGAACTTTAAATATTTTGAAAAGTGTTTCTGTTGAGAATATAGATGGCTTTTTTAGTATTACTTTAATAATTAATCTTTGAACCACCTTTACAGGATTAACAATGTTATCATATGCACCACCCCATCCGATAATTCCATAGTGGATTAAATTGTGGACTAATGCGTAATAAACTTTTTTTATGTTTTCTAACTTTAGAGTATTTCTTAATCTAATGAATATATAAATACATTTCATGATTCGATTGACAAGTTCACATACATGTCTATTCCATTTCATGTGTTGGTCAACTATTACACCCAGGTATTTTATTTCCGTCGTTTTGTTTATAATGTTACATGTGTTGGTACAGGCAGTTTTCTTACAGTTTCTGTTGTGTATAATTATGTTAATGCTCGGAATATATTTTAACTTATTAATTGAGAATGGAATATAAAAGGTTTTTTTTACATTTATTGAAAGTAGGTTATTATCAAACCAATATTTTAGGATTTCCATGTCATTATTTGCATTTACATTTACAATATCCCAGTCACGACCCTTTATTATGATAATGGTGTCATCAGCGTATGAAATAATATTTCCACTGAGTTTTTGTTTAAAAATATCATTAACATACATTATAAACAATAAAGGGCCCAAAACTGTACCTTGTGGTATACCAAAATCAGTTGTAAGAGGTAGACTTAACGTTTGATTTATTTTTACTACTTGTGGTCTTTTGTGTAAATAGCTTTTTAGCCAGTTTAATGCTTTGTCATTAATACCTAGAGATTTTAATTTTATTATTAGTTTTTCATGAGATATGCTGTCAAATGCTTTTTGAAGATTAATGAATATACCAATACATTTTAAAGATTTGTCTGAACTATATTGTATAGCGTTAGATAATTTAGCGATAGCATCTTTGGTACTTCTGTTCTCCATGAATCCAAATTGGTTTTCATGAATTACATTATTGATTTGAATGAATTTGGTAAGTCTTTTTTTGACAATTTTTTCAAAGATTTTTGCGATATTCGAAATAATAGAAATTGGACGGTAGTTGGTTGTACATATATATATAATTCATTTTTGACCAGGTCGCTTAAATCCTTTTGCCTTTCCAGCAACGATATGGTACCAACAATATTTCTCCGTGCTTTACCCGTCCGAACAAATACCCGGGTGAATTATTGGGGGCGAATCCTCTTTCACCGCCTTCCCAGCACATATTGAGATTGATCCCTTAATAAGTCGCTTAATAGCTTTCGGGGAGAAAGTATGCGATCGGAATTCTAGAACTAAGGAGATCGGGGATGATGGGAATACATGGGAATATACCTAATTCTTATTTCGTGAGGCTGCGTGGCAACAGCGGGATACCAAGCTACTGGAGACTGATTAACTTGTTGTGTCGCGAAATTAGCCGTTTCATGATTAGTAAATTTTTTGCTCCTTATGGTGATACGATTTTTTTCGGAATAGGAGATGTACTGGCCCTTCAACGCATGTGTAACTACAATGAATGAAAACTTAAAAAAAAACAGGGACCTATATTCGACCGTGCAGCGATATAATTAACTGATCAGATATTATTCTAATGGAATATATAACCGGGTTTCCAACAAAGGATTTCGTTTTCTTTATTACAGCAGAAAGACAAATGGCCACGAGAGAAAATTGAACGCGAAAATTAAAAACGTATTGCTTCAAAACAATCAAATAATATAGCAGAGACAAAACGTGGCTTTGTCAACGAGTATATTAAATTTGTGAAATTCGGTAACGTAATTCGCAGGAAGTTGAAATAAAGCTTCAAAAGTGGAACTAGGTACAATTCATAAATTCGAGTTTGCCTATAAACAGTCTCAAAATAAAATAAATCGTGATAATAGAAGCCATCACTGCGAGCACAAGGGAGGCATGCTAAAATATTAAGCGGCCCGAACTCATCGAAGTGCGAAATAATGTATTGCGTTAATTAATAAAGCTCCAGACGGATGAGAGTAAACAAGCTTCTTATGTCACAAAGTTCTCTATATTAAACAATAATTTACGACGAGGTAAAGGAAAACAATAAGGAACGTAATAAAGTAGGGGGAGTGAATTTCGCATTTCCGCTGAGAAGATTTTCTACAAAACGCCATATTGAAACGACATAATAAACGACATTATTAAACGCAAAAACACTAAGAAAACTTCACGATTTCTTACGAAGAAAAAAAAACTGCTTTGGCATGCTTCTTATAACAGCCCAGTTTAATGTCTTATTAATGAATTTTAGTGAGAATCAATGGTATAATGAGACATTTGATATGTTAACGACGAGTTATACGATAGGGATATAATTAAAAACGTACAGTGTATGTTAATTGTCAGTTTAGCGTAATGCGTAATGAATATCACACGAGGATATAAGCCGACCGCTAAAATTTAAGTGCCCGTTTTATGTGTGCTCGTAAAGAGTACGCAAACGGGGTTCGATCGTAAATTCGTTCGCATCGAATAATTTGGGAGCCAGGACTCCCAGTTGTTGGTGGTCCTAATGCAAAAATCCTCGGTTTACGCGGGCGGGGCGGTAGGGGCGGAAGGGCGGAGAGGCGGTGGTGGGGCCAATAAAGAGAAGAATCACAGACGCGGCGAATCAGACTTGCAGAGCAGGTGATTCGGAGCGAAGACCCGAATTTAGCTCGCCATTAGCATTAATTTGGCGCTGCGCTGCAAAACCAACCAACCACCCCCACAAGCCAGTAAGAATAATGCACAACTGACGCGAAATTGCTTTTACAGCTCTTTAATATTTATACTACACGGAATTATTCTGTTTCTAAGCCATTCGTTCATTCAGTATTCATAGATTGTGTGTTCTGAATTATCTTAAACAGTACATTTATGGAAACAACATACACATTATAGAAAAGTACCGCGCAAAGAATAGGTATATTTTATATATATTATGTCATACCGCACAACATTTTAAGCTGCACGGTTCCAGGGGTAATATGGCATCCCACATTGGGGAATGTTACGAGATGGAAGTTGGAGAGGGAAATGAAAAGAGGAATTTTAGGAAAGTTTAAATTATTTTTACTTATTTACCAACATAGAATCTTGGTAAATTTATTTTTGGTAATACTAAGATATCGCTTAAAACTTTCGTTTTGGGTGACATTAGAACCGCCCTTGAGGTGATTTTTCACAAAAACGGCGCTATACAAATTATCCAAATATTATTATTAAACGGGAGTGTTAATAAGTATACTCAGTATTTTAAAAATAAAAGTGTAGTGATAATAAATGCAAAAACAATGCTAAATCAGTCGAATTTGTGTGAAGAAGCCACAAATTGATAGCGGCTTGCATGAGTAACAAATAAATTGTTTTTGTGTAATTTATACTGTCCAAATAATAAATCAGGTCTTCGTCTACCCCATTACACTACTTTGTAAGAAACAAAAACTGAAAGATTAAGCAAAGGCAGTGTTTCCAAACAACAGAAAAATAAAGAAAATAATGTAATCTGGGCATAATGTCAAACTGCCAGCTTAAATGTTTAACTAAAAAAATACTTTCAAAGCTGTCTCTCGACACTGAGAAAAACTTGCAGGAAAATTCGTTAGCTAAAGAAAAAAAAACTTGTAGTAATCTTATAACGTGGCAAATAATAACAGTTTGTAAAGCCAATACTAAATTATCCGTGTAAAAGAAAACAAACAAAAAAAAACTAGAAAAAGTATCATCTGGGGAACAAACTTCGATACTCAAAAAAGCACATTGTTAGCTATAATGGAGTTGATCTTATACAAAGAAAAAATCAACTCCCATCGGAAAAAGAATGGAGGAATGTGTTTTTAACAAAGAAAAAAATGAAATGAGATCTGATTTAGGCCATTCAATTTCTACTTAATGACTGAACTTTCACAAGACGGCAGAAGTCAAGAAAATGATTTATTACTAAATAAAACGGATTTATTTAAGAATAAGCTTATATTTGGATTTCCTATCGCCGAATAAGTACATCATTAAATTCATGTTTAATATTTATTATCACTTTCTTAGAATCGAAGATAAAGTTAAAAAAAAAAACACTGTATAATAATATATTATATATACATATTCATATTTAATATCCATTCAAGTAAAATATCTTTAAAATACAAAATGTGATTATTTACGTAAAATGATGACTTAATTTTCGGGAAATCTTCTCGTCTAAGATAATTTCTCACTACTAAAATACAGTCTAAACGGATTATGTTAGTATAAATCAAACTTTACGAGACGATGGTAAAGTGTTGTTTTAATGACAAAGTAAATTAAACTGTTCATTGGATCTTGACGGGGATGAGTATTCACCGAGGTTTGTCTTTGTCTAAACAAGTCATAATTATTTGTATCCCTCGGATGCAGAGCGCGGTTCGTCAAGGAACGAGACAAAAGTTATGTGTAATTAAGATTTTATGTCTCTATCGTCTATTGAAATTTCAAACATTATTCCCGGAGATTCATTATGATGTAACGTCTTTAAAAGATATCGTCTCTCCCGCGCCCGCCTTCGCCGTTTTACACAGCTTATTTACAATACAATAGAATCATAAACAAAATACTAAATTAAAGATAAAATCTTTAAATATTTGTCAACCTGCTATGGCACGTGCGACTCCTGAAGAGGAGTTGATAAGCTAAATACATCTTATTAAACACAATAATTAGAATAGAAGTTGAAAATATATGTTGGTTTGAGGTTCGAACACAATAAATATTTAAACTGAATTTTAAAGAAACAATGCTCAAGATCTACGGCAGTTTTTTTTAATACAATCTCAGTAAGATTTAATTTGTCCACCGCCGGGCAAGCACGTGCAGCGGTGTTATCTCGCAGGGCTAAAAACTGTCTCGAACAAGTATATAACAGGCCGGTAGAGGAAAGCCGGCCAAACACAATAATAAAGTTGGTCCAAGCTGCAGGACCCTCCCCCTTTACGACTCCTTCCCCCTTCTGTCCACAACCCTGTCACCCCACATCGGTGGTCGTCATCAACGCCGCGACAAAGCTGCCACTAAATCTGCATACTTACAAGGGCCTCATTTGCATTTTCGTAACGTCGGAGGTCCCTTCGAGCGAGGTGCACATCAGGACAAATTAAGAGGTGCGGCGAAGGACAAAGCACAATTTGTTGGGATAGCGGTCTCCGGCCGCCTGATTGACCGGCGCGCTGATGAGGAAATTGTAGCAGGAATGAGAGGCGGCGACCGATAATTATTCGGAATACGTATCAAAGATAATGAGCTTTGCAACGGATATAGCATCAATGTTTACGGTAATTACGCTGTCTGTGTTTAAGAAAAAAGTTTTTAATTTGTTTTATTGATCTGACTATTTAGCAATTACAAATACAACATGTTCTTCCAACGATTTATTTATATTAGATTTTTCAACCACATAGCTTTTAATTACAGCGGTAGTAAGATAAACATTTACGGTACCAAACAAATAAACATGTTCACCACCAGAAAGTGTACTGATGTTATAGTCTTCATATTCATTTCTATGAAATGTGAAAATAGGTTTCATGTTTACCGTTCAATCCGAAGAACGCATACATATAGAAGATATGCTATTAATTCAGAATGACAGCCCCAAACGACCAACAAAACGCCATCACAGTTGCGATCAAATAATCATTACGCCACCATTTGAAAGAAAATCGCCACCTTTGTGTAATGGACGTAATATGAGGCGCTGAACGTCATCACCATGAAAAAAAAACATGACCAAATGGTGTAATAGAATGGGGAGCCAGGGCGAGAATACTAATTCGCTAAACGGTTCTGACGTTGAAATTGCTGGATTTTAAATATGTGTCAAGAATACCAATGCGAGAACGGGGGACATGAACCCGGACAGGGGTATGGGAAGGCGCAGGGGGCGGGGGCGATGGATATCCCCGTTAGCCCGTTAGCTGTAAGACCCCTCTCCTCCTGTGACAAAAGTGACATGTCGCACGGGGTAGGAAATGAAAGACAGGCAACTTATTAACTTAATAAAATGCTAATATCGTTACAGGATGTTTGGGTGCGAATGAGTTATTAATATTATTAGGAATTAAAGACGGAAATTGGGAAATACCAATAATATTTTTTAATTGTTGATCACTATTGTTATCGACGACGTGTTTAGGGAAAAACGAAAACTTACAGGAGGTACTAGGTTAAATTATTTCATACACGTAACATAAGACTAAATACAAGTATCGGACTTGCAATTCCCAGTTATCTAAATAAATACAGCCAAAGAACCCTAGAATAGGTAAAAGGTCCAAAACATTTGTATAACCAATTTGACAAAAAAATTGTATACTAATTTTCAGACAGTTACAATTTAAAGACTAATATCAAAAATGGTTATGCGAAAAAGATTTTTAGTACGTTTGAATCGATTTTAATAAGATATACAAATAAAGGTGTAACTTTCATTAATTAGTTATTTTCAAAAACAGATACGCGAGCTCGAACTTTACTACCGGGTTGATTCCTCATCTGGTGTTTTCTATAACGATAATCCGATAAAATTATGTTTACGACGCAGCGATGTAAAAGTTTCGAACAATCATAATAAAGAACGATCCGATCGTTTAATGGAAAACCCCATAACGATGAAAGTAATATATCCGGGTGACGTGTTTTACTGCTGTGGTAATGGGGATTTTGAGAACATTTATGTGAGATATTCTGCTAAGCTGCAATAAACTTTATCAATAACCTACACCTGAAATAATAGAATATCTCGGGACATCTGGGATATCCGAAGGTCGACCTTTCGCTCCAAGTCACGTAGATATGACTGCATGGGGTTTTTTCAGTCGATGCGAAGAAACCTTCCAACAAAGACGACAAAATTACTGGCCTACTCGCATGTCGTTTCACGTGCTGACTGTACATTACTGAAACGAAATATCAAATCTAAATATGACTAACAAATAAACGAAAGTTTGGGGTGATATTTCGGTAGATACGTTACATTGTATCAGAATAAAAAACTGCACTGGGGCAGGTGTTCTGAAAGAATTCGGTCAGATAGGGGAAAACAAACAAAAAAGCTGACCAACTATAGATAATGTATAAAATTAAAAAAAAACCAGAAACGCATTTAACGCGTTACATGTTCCCCGTCTCCCAGAAGGTAATAAAACAACCCGAATGTATTTTTGAATGGTTTTGTAAAGCCGCCTCTGTCAGCAATTAAACAAAAACTAAGGTCACAGATGTTCACTACGAGACTCAATAAGCGTCCAGTCGGGACATTAATAGTATATATGCCATGGATTTACCTAAAACTATACCAGTCTGAAGACGCCCGTCATAAGGTAAAACCGGTAAGGTATTAATTAATAAAAAATAGTGGAATAAAGTTAAAAAAATGGTATCAATAAAATTAAAATAAGTAAGATCGAGCTTTTGGATTAGAATAAACTCCTTACTGAACTAGGACGAATTAAAAGCTAGAAAGGATCCAGGGTAAAGCAAAAACTCAGAAAAACAAACGATTTTTTTTATCAAAAAATAAATTAGAGGGATATATTTAATTCATCTCTCCAGAAAATCATACCACGTAAATATCGTGAAACAAATTTTAACGTTTTAAAGAAAAGTGAATATCCGGAATGAATGCAAGGCTGATGTGAGCGTAATGAATAGGATCAAGAAAGGGACGCTTAGATGGTTTGGGCATGTAGAGCGAATGAACGAAGAAAGGAGTGTGAAAATAATATATGGTGAGAAAGTGAATGGAAGAAGAAGTCGAGGACGCCCGAGAAAGACATGGCACGATCAAGTAAATCAAATACTTGAATCGGGTAATGTGAAGAGTCAGAATAACAGAAGAGTATTTATGAGACGATGTATGAATGTAAATGAAGCAAGGAGTGTGTGCCAAGACAGAGTTATACGGCAGTCCTTCCTCTCTGCCTACCTCTGCGGGGAAACGGCGTGATGGTTAGTTAGTTAAGAAAAGTTGAGCGTCCTAGAGGTGATTTTTTCACAGAAACGGTGCTACATAAATTAGCCAATTGAATACTGGAATTAATTAAGGCTCTAAGTACCAAAAAAAAAAACTGTTTTTTTTTAAAGAATCGTATTTTATTTACTTCATTAAATTAGATTCTGTAAAAAAAAAAGTTGTTAATTTTTTGGCACTTAGAGCCTTAATTAATTCCAGTATTCAATTATTGGGATGATAAAATGGCAATGTGATATATTCAACATTTTCTATATTTTATTATTTTTTACATGGTAAATTTCAAGTGTAGTGACAAATGTGATATAGAATTAATGAATAATTCACAATATAATCCGTCTCCGCTAAACCTGTAATCCTCCTAAGACTAGTATATGAACGCGGGCATGCACCATAGCCCGCAGCCAAATCTGCAGGCACGCAGGCTGGATCAAGCCAATCGGCATTACAGTCAGGTGTTGTAGGATATACATTATACATAGGGTACAGTACACGGCTACGACGGTTACGATGGCTACGATGGCTACGATGGCTACGATGGCTACAATGGCTACGACGAGCGCTGGTACATTTTCCGTAAATTTAACGACGACAGGCGCTACGTATTCCGGTTGAAGAATACCACGCCGCGAGCTGGGGGGGGGGGGTGGACCGGGAGCTGGCACTAGGGAAGGGAAGTAAGGTGAGGATAATAAGGGATGATATAAAACACTGTGACGAAGTTTTTAGTGAAGCAGTTTAAAACAAGGAGAATGTTTCACGTTCGTCTAGTGCGGTGGTTGAATTTACCGCGGACTATATTAAATTCGTGCGAATAGACTTTAAAAACCCTGAAACATTAACTTGGTTGTATTTTTTTACAACCCTACTTCGTTTATAGACATCTCTAAGTAAACTAACCATCACGCCGTTTCCCCGCAGGGGTAGGCAGAGAGGACGGACCGCCATATAACTCTGTCTTGGCACACACTCCTTGCTTCATTCACATTCATACATACTCTTCTGTTATTCTGACTCTTTACATAACCCGATTCAAGCATTCGATTTACTTGATCGTGCAATGTCTTCCTCGGGCGTCCTCGACTTCTTCTTCCATTCCCTTTCGTATGATATATTCTTTTCACACTCCTTTCTTCGTCCATTCGCTCTACATGCCCAAACCATCTAAGCGTCCCTTTCTTGATCCTATTTATTACGCTGACATCAGCCTTGCATTCTTTTCTGATATCCACATTTTTAATACGGTCATACATGGTTTTACCGCACATACGTCTCAGGGATCTCATTTCCACAGCATTTCGTCTACTTTCATCCTTCCTCTGCCAGTTCCACGCCTCACTACCATACTTCAGAGTCGTTATAAACTTCTCGAGCTTAATATTCATGTCTTTCGGCGAATGTTTACGCTTTACACCAAAAATCGAGCCTAAAATCTAATTATTCTTAATGGCCCACGGTTAATAAATAACTTACAATCCCAATAGCAATTTCGGAGACCGAGCTTTGACCCTAGCAGGCCCAACAGCTTGGAACAACCTCCCTTTATATTTGCGAAAGAACAAGAGCCCAAACTGAGTTGAGAGAAAACTAAAGACTCACATTTTCAAATGATCGTATTCACAATAATGTCAATATTACTTCACTGGCATGTTGATTATTCAGTCCGAGGGCCTTACTTGTATATCGATATTTTTTCTTGGTTACTTTAATACTATGATAATTTCTTACCCTTCAACTATTTACACTTTACCACTGACAGCACGGGCAATAATAATAACATTTATTTTAAATTTGTAAATGTAAATATGTTAACTGTAACTCACATGGTAAAATCCAAAAGTGTAAGTTACTATTTATAGGTCTTGTAAATCGCTAGTTATAAGTCTTACCTGTAAATCACTAGCTATAATTCTTAGTTAATAGACATAAGTCTTGGTTGTAAGTTTAAGGTGTAATTCACTCGTGATAAGTATTAGTTGTGAGTCACTAGTTATAAGTCACTTGTTTTTAGTCTTAGTGATAAGTTGTGATTTTATTACAAAAACAGCGCTATAAAAATCATAACATTATTTTTATTACGATAAATGACTAGCTAAACAATGACAGCTTTTAAACAACATACAGCTTACTACAAATGCCACATACAGGTAGCTTAAAACTTTAGGTACAACTTCTAACAAAACAAAAAAGAGCAAAAGCTTAAAATTAACAACCTCAAAACAAATTATGCAGAAGCTGTCTCGGTTCGTGTTAATAAGATATTATGTAGTAAAGACCGAGTATATTCAGTTTAAGATATATGCCACTCTGGAGAGAATGCCGGTGATTATAGCTGTCTGCATGCGCAGGTAAAGCTGACATAATGTGGAAAACATGAGCACACTATACGACACGAGATTGCAGTGATTTTATGGGTAAACATTGTATTATGAATCTGGATCCCGGAACCAACGGGTGTAACAATTATTCAAAATACATTGTTAAAGAGAGAATGTATTTAGTTTTACTCCGAACTCTGGTTGAACAATTAACTGTTCACTAGTGTGATGGGAGGTTGGTACAAGCTGCTGTGCTTGCTACGGTAAAAGCTCGGCCTCCTAAGAATAAATGCTTTATTTTTTCTTATAATATTTATTTATGTTATTTTACATAAATATACGGCACAAAAATGTGACATTGACAGACAAGTGAGTGATTAAGAATCACAGTCAAACTAGACAGTGAGAAGTTTGTACACGGTAGGTAAATAAGAAAAAAATAAAAAAAAAATAATACAAAATTAAAGAAACCACTGAGCGGGAGGAAAAAAGAATAATATGATGGTAAACTATCAGTTACATTGTATATAATCTTGTGGAATTAATGACAATGAAACAAATTAATTATATTTGATGGTCATGAGGTAAAGATTTGTTTAATTCTACTTACATATGACAATAAACTAATATGCGAAGATGTAGAGATAAGGCGAGAGGGTGGATTTAACACTGCGCTTAGAAATATGAATTGACCAGTTTGCTACAAAGTTTACCGTAGCGATGATAACGTGAAGATATTCGGATAATAGAATCTAAATCTGTCAAGCAAGATTGAGGCCGAAACTTCTTTCTATTTTAATATGTTCACAGCATGTCGTTAAATTACAATTAATTTTAGGGAACATATAAAGCGTTTACAATATTTACAGTATTTGTAGAAAATTCTGCGAAAATTAATCATTTTTGAAACACGATGCCTGGATTTTTATCACCGGCTTCGTTAGTCAAAACCGGAGAAACACAATGCAGTGTATTACATGCATTTTGAATGGTTCGAACGTTGTCAACTAGTGAAGAATTGACTGCAGCGGATGTTTGACTAAACTTTTCCAACTGTAAACCACAAATCTGAAAATTGTCGTCAGATAAACAACAACCAAGATCTGATCTGAACTGACAATCGATTTGGAAAATTTAGAGTTGATTATTTTAAATAATATTAATAATCAACAATACAAATATGAAATGATTTAATAAAACAAATTTATAACTTTATTCCACTTTTATTTTATGACTGGACCGGTTTCAGCCTATGACGGCCATCTTCAGACTAGTACAAGTTGTTGTTAACCTACGGCTTATATATACTATTTTTGGGGATTTCAGGGGTAGTAAACAATGATTTTACTTTAATTATATTCATCAGTATTGTTGCATGATTTTAATAGTAACAGGGTAAAAGCTACTTTTAATTTATTGGTATTATTATTTTATATATCTATCTGGAATATTTATTTATTTTATTTAATATTTAAGATGGGTTACAGTTGCATTTCTATAAATATGAATTGCCGATGTATTTATATAATGAAAGGTTGGTGAATACTGATTGTTAATGAGTTTACTTTAGATTTTCCCATCTTAATTGTGATGTCCAGATGTAAAACATAATTTTCTAATTATTGGGTTACTCCCAGCATTATGGTATAATTAGTTTTATGATTCTATTCATTATGCACTGTTAGAGAAGATTACTTCTATTATTATATAATTTCTCGGTATCAAGGAATTTTTAAGTGCTATGCACTTGGGTAATAACTTACATAATATGAAACAGAAAAAGCCAGAAAATAAAAAGACAATGGTCACAACTGTGACTCGAACTCGGATCCTCTACTCTATCCGGGAGTAACGCTTCAACCAATTCAGCCATTGGAACCTTATTAGAAATCGAAATTTTTAATCAATCTCATACTTTTCATTAAAGATTATAGATAGTTTTTTTTTTTAATTTTCCTCCAATTTGGCTGCCATATTTGTAATGATAAACAAAGGTCTACCCGAGCACATTGAATACCTAGATGGTGGTCTTGAATAAATGTATATTTTTTAAATTACGGAAGATCTTTTGACTTCTTACAAAGTCGGGAATTAATATTGAAATTATAAAATACTAATTAATTTAATTTCTGAATTCTTTACCTGATACACCCGGTGTTTTTACTTGGCGAAGTTGAATAAATATGTTCGCTCTCTGATATTGTACATACTCCTGTGATAATTAAAAGATTTGACAGGTACAAATCGTTTGTCCGTCTGCCCCGAGTGTTCCGAGCAAGCTTGAACGGCTGACTGGAGGTTGACAACCGACAAATCAAGGGGGCGCTCGTGCTCGCGTCCCGGGGGCTATGGAGCCTTAATTTAAAGGTTCGGAAAAATATGGAAAAAAGGATCTAAGACTTTTAAAATTTAGATCAGAGGAAGTCTACAAACAATCGGACAAAAGCAGATTATACAGATCTCAGGGGACGTGGCATTAGATCTGTTATAAATAGAACATCGAAACACGAGAAATATGAGTGGCGTGTAAAAGGGACGGCACGAAATTACTCATGTAGAACACAACATAATACATAGCACCCCCGAGGTGGAATTTCAGAAAAAGGGAACTTTAAAAATTAGCCAAGTACCTACTATGATTAGTACAGGTTAGTCAATTATATTAATCTTGTCAAATAGTTTTTTTTATATTTATAAAGAAAACATAGATAAAGACAGTAATTCGTAAAAAAAATATAAAAATTGAATGGAAAATTCGGCTGAATCCCAACTGTTTCTCACGGATTAATAAAATTAAACTTTAGAGTTTAAAAAAAAAATAAGATTAAGTTACACAGATTTTTTTTAAGTACAGTGTCTAAACGAAGTAGGATCAGATAAATAATCTATACAAAAATTTTAAATGTTTTGTATCGTTTTCTCTTTGTATAGTTGTGAACAGTAATAATACCCTTTTTTCACTCTTTTAAGTTTATCCCACAAATCTGAACCATTTCAAAGCCGCCGATATTGAAAAAGCTTTAAGTTATTTTCTAGCTTTGTAAAGCGCATTTGAGTTAATATTTTAAAAATATTGCGATATTAAAATTAGACATGTATTACTATAATTAATATAGAGACGATTACTCACAAAACAATATTTGATAACAGATAATGAAGTAAAATAAAGAAGTAGTATAATGAAGTGGCTTGTGTCACGATTTTATAATTCGGCATTTTAACCTTCCCGACTAAATGACTGGTCAAGTATGGTATATCGCCTCACGAATATCGTACCGGAAAATACGCCAGCCTTCATAAATGCCAAACTAATACACTCAAATCAGTCTTCTACGTTGCGGGACGGCTCCTAGAAATACAATCTAAATCCAGTTCAACCTTTGCTGGGTGGTATTTAAAGCCATAAATGGAATGGTCCCCCATATATAACCGAACTGTGCAATTCTGAAAATACCAATTTCGCCAGTCGACACTTAGATCAATAACGTCACCTATCGGAAGGTTAAAGGAACTAAAACGCCGCCCAGATACTAGGTCGGAGATCGCTAAAGCTTCAAATAAACTCCCTCCCGAAGATCCATAAAAAGGTCGACAGAATTTAGAGCCAAACATAAAACTCTTGTCTTCAGAAAGTCATAGTCGTTAAATATAAAGAATCATATTAGAGGTTCAAAATTAATCGAAAGACGCTCTTTTTGCCGTGATTTTTATTACAAAAAAACAGCAATATTCAAATAGCACTGATGATAACTAATGTTGTGAAAATAAAACTTTTACACTTTAAAAAAAAGCGAATAAGTGGTAGATACCCTCAGTATCGCCCTGGTGAAAGACCACCACTCGGAATCTAAACGTTGCTTGAAATAATTTTTACCGTTTTTGGAGACCAGATTTGAATAGCCAGGTACTTCCCTACCTTCCTCTTCACCATCTTTTCCCTTCCCAACTCTCTTCAACCTCAATTGTGGATGCCATAATTCCACTGGTTCGGGACAGTTGGGACTCTTGTGCGGTATTCACATAAAAATATAAAGTTTTCAAACATTATTATTATATATTGTGTAATTTCACATGTATAAAGATAAAAGCATAATTTAAGTTTTCAAGCAACCGTTAAAAACGTTTGATATTAATAAACGGAAAGGTTTGCGTTGGTTGGTTGTAAATTGAAGTTTTTTATTTGAATTTTTACAGTGATTACGGAATATTTGAACAAGTTGATTGGTTTTTTGTAAAAAAAAAAATGCTTAAAAATCGAAGCGTGCCGTCAAAATGAAAGTAATTTAAAAGCTATCTTCAATTTATCCAGGTTTTATTATCCCTATTTCTCCGTATTTTGATCAATCTGTCTCAAAAATCAATTATTTCCATAATTTGCTAAAAATCTGCCGAATTCAAATTGTTGGATCCGAAACTGCGATAAAATACCGAATGTCTTTTCAACTTCAGATGAATTTGAAAAATAGTCGACTGTTAACGATAAACTATACTACTTGATAGAAGTGTCTAATTGTAGCTTGTGGAAAGATTATGGAATGAAGGAAAAGTGGGAAACCATTCACTCACCGATGTATTTGAAGTTGAAAGTTGTTGAAATCTTCTTAGATAATTGTATTATTAACAAAACGAATACACTACACTTATGTAAGTCTTATTAATTCACAACACCAAATTTATTTTATATTATTTGGAGATCAAAACAAAAAACCGACGAACGAGCGAAAACGATCGAGCCAACACATTTTTTCACATCAAAACCTTCTCTTTGATATTCAATTGTTTCGAACGAAGTGTTGTTGAATTCGGAAATCGAATAGCGAAATGATTGGTTATATATGATATGTTCTAACAGTGCCCATGGGCAATTTAAGCTGGAAAAAAAAATCTAAATCTGAACTATATTCCAGTTTTTTTTTTCAGTTTAAAATTATGGCACTGTTAGAACGTAATTCCATCGAAAACTTAACTTTTACCGATTCGATGGTTAGAACGTTATTCGGGGGACCCTTTCAATTATTCACCTGGTGCTCAAAATGTTAGGCAATTTTCGCTAATGAGTTGAAATGGACTGTTTTGAGCGTCTATTAAATTATTAACCACCTTTTAATGGTTTATTGACATGTTGAAGAACGCGCGAATGAAAGTAGAAGCATAACATTATAAGTAGATATTAATTACCTAATTAAATGAAGAGAAATATCTTTTCACTTTTGCTCAATAACATTCTGCAAACGTTTAAGAAAAAATAACAACACTGATAAAAATAGAATTAAATCAGAAAGAGTTAATTATTGGAATAAATAAATATCGTTAATTACAGTGTGGCCAGCGGAGCGACACCGTCAGTAAACAATTTTTACAATAATTTCTGAAATAGCTACTGAAAAGTGATAGAAACGGGCACGATACGGTGTGATTAATTTTCAGAAGATTCGCATGGGTCACGCGCTCCAATTTAAATATGTAGAATAGTGAGAGATATCAAATTGGCATGCACATTATTTATGCTGATTCAAATAACAGAATCATTAGGGGGGAACTAATGAGAACAACGCACTACATAAGCCAATAAATAACCACGATACCCATTAGTAAATGAAAGTGAGATAAATAAGAATAATTAGAAATGTTGAATTAATTCCTTGTACGACGGGTGTGCTTATAAGGCCGTCTATTGACGTTTATTTAAAATCAGTTGGAACTGAAGCAGATCAAATTCATCACACGCTTGGTTTAAACAAACTAGGCAATTCTAGTTTTTATTTTATTTTTATATTAATACCGCACAAGACTTTGGCATCCTCAAAAAGGGTATGTTATGAGGCTAAAGGTAGTGGGGAGGGGAAGGAGATTGGGAAGAGGAAGGTTGGGAAGTACCTGGCTATTCAGATCTGGTCACCGAACACGGCTAAAGCCATTTCAAGCAACGTTTCGATTCTGAATGGCGGCGTTTCACCAGGGCGATACTTAGAGTATCTTTGAGTTGAAAAGCCGCCAAACTGTGCGGACGTGTCGTGTAGCGTGAACTAAGATATATAATTGTTTTTGTACGCCGAATAGTGAAGAACGATGACTAACAATTTATCCAGTAAAAAAAATCCCCCATAGATTGTAGACATAGAATGAACTAATTCAACTATCGAAATTTACTTTCTTAGGCTTGGTATGCGGAGCCTCAGCAGACAGAACCCTGACGTGTGCAACAAGCCAACAAGTTGACTAAAATATATATATATTAGAAAAAAGTGTAACTATTTTAAGACGAGCCATAATATTCGCGCTTGAATGACTTACAGCTATACTCGTATATGATAACAGTGAACTTATGTAGCGCAGTTTTGTGATATTTCACCTCAAGTGCGCTTTATACTCAATTAATTATGCTAATAAGACTAACTAACAAGGAGAAAATAATACATGATATGCATACAAATTAAAACTATCTAAAATCATGATTGTTATCATAAATCATGAGAGAAAAAGGTTCAGATATGGGTTATAACGGTGCATGTGTACATCAACAGATCAAAAATTACAATTTACCAAAATTCAGATGAAACGTATGAATTCATATTAACATATGTGTCAAATCAGAGAAAAGAAAATTAGATTGAGGACAGTTAATATGTCGGTACTTAAAACATTAATATTCGAGTATTATAAGTAAACGATTCTAAAAATTCAAACAGTGTAAATATAACAAGTAATGGCTGATTCACACCAACGTCCGGTTCCGCTCAGTGCCGATATTGTTCCGCAAGAAAACTTATTGATATGGTATGAATATCAATCAAGGAGTATGTGCCAAGACAAATTTGTGTGGCAGTATATCCTTCTGCCCACCCTTGTGATATTTAACTACTTATTTAGTTAAATAATTATTTTGAAGTGTAAAAATACTAACATCGCAGATTTTTTTTTATCAAGAACAATTTTTTATCACTAAATAATATTTTTATTAATTATTAAAAAAATCATTTAGTGATAAAAAAATGGTTTGAAAATAAATAAATTAAGCGTTGGAAGTATTTTTACACTTCAAAATAATTCTTTAACTAAATAAGTAGTTAATTATCACAAGGGTGGGCAGAAGGATATACTGCCACACAAATTTGTCTTGGCACATACTCCTTGATTGATATTCATACCATATCAATAAGTTTTCTTGCGGAACAATATCGGCACTGAGCGGAACCGGACGTTGGTGTGAATCAGGCTTAACACAGCTATTGGAAAAAGTGGAACAAAATATTCACCTGCGTCGCGATGACATCTCTCGGAATTAAGAACAGACCTGATCCATCACTTCACGCAAGTTGATGAAATTCATTTAGTCAGTCAGTTGGACTGATCGGTCCAAACAGAAAATATGAAATAATATTAGTGTTATTTGAACACTTCATATTTTCACGCAAGCTGACGGTTGTTCAGTTTGAGATCCCTTCAATACTAGGTTAAAATTTACCCCAAGTTAATGTCGATAAATTATCTGATGAGAAAATATACTGCAAGATCGCAAATCTTGCAGCCCAGTCGGGGGGGGGGGTGGTAATAACGCAAAGTCAATGGGACTCTTCAAGTCAATTACGTGGAACACATTTTGCCAGAACATTTTTTACGGCCCATTGTGTAAAATATCATTAAATGGAACGAAAAGGAAATTACCTACCCTTTTCACAAAGTCCATAAAAAACTACATAAAATCACATATATTTGGATATTAAAGCGATCAGAGCGACGATACGAACACTGCGGAGGGCCTGCGTCCTGTCGGAGTAATAAATTGGGCTGGTGATTGAAGGGCCGATTATGATCGTATAAATCAAGGACCTCCTGCTAAGGACAGGAGATCAAATCTGTAATGTCATATGATTTTATTACTTACTCGAAGAGACACGAGGGACGTAAATACTGACTGGAGAAGGAGTAAAAGACGTAAATACACATGAGGACGATGACAAATGGCGAAAACCAGTATAAAAATGGTCTTTATCTTCAAGGAGACACCTTCGGAAGCAATTTGTTCTTGCAAGTTGGAATCCTCTTAGAAATCGTCACGATAGAATTTTAGATTTCTTTCTAACAAATCCATATACGAGATATATATATTTTTATAGTGAATACTGCACCCAGAGTCCCAACTGCTACCAATCGCCTAGAGCCAATGAGACTATGGCGCCCCCGATCGGGGTATGTTGTGAGGTTGAAGGTAGTGGCAAGGGGAAGGAGATGGGAAGAGTACGGTTGGGAAGTACCTGGCTATTCAGATCTGATCACCAAACACGGCTAAAGCCATTTCAACAACGTTTCAATTCTGAGTGGTGATCTTTCACCACGGTGATACCACTCTGGAACGTGCCGCAAAAATACTATATTATTATTTTATATGAATTTAATTTGTTATGACACATATTAATTAAGTACAATTTATTTGCGCACGCCGGGTTTGAATCCACGAACTCTAGATTCATATTCGAGCGCCTTACCACTGGACCACATATATATTTTTTGAAAAAAAAAAACAATTCATAATTAAGTAGAAACGCGGACAAAACGGTATCACTACTAGACAAATAAACACACTGTTCACCACAATCTACACATCGGTCGTGATGATGAGCACAGCAAGGCTGTCTGAAACGTTGGCTAAAAGAGAAGGAGCAACGTAACACGGCATGGTACACGAAAAATCAATCACGATAAAAAAAACACTAGTAAATTTCTGATCTTACTAAATCATTTATGTATTTACATACCCTTTCAAATTTACTATTTCTTGGAAAAAATCGACAAACCGCAGAATCATTATTCGATATGTTATACGTGTAATACCTTGGAGTAATAATATATGGAGAGATACCTGTGCGAAACAATGTAGTCAGGTAGGTTGACTTTATACCGAATCAATAGAAAGAGACAAAGATATTTTAAATTGTGTTGGGTTTTTAAAGTTACCGCCTACATGGAATTCGGACATTTTTAAGAAACATATTTGAACAAATTAAACAAAACAATATCAATACACCATTAAAATGATTTATATAGTCAAAATATCACACAAACATTAATAACAGAAGCTTTACCTAAATAATGATGGAAGCTTTTGTTGATTTTATGTCTTTATATTATTAAAAATGTGAAAATTCTAAAGTTTGGTCAAAAATATTTAAAACTGTTGAAATACCTCTGAAAAGTGATGTTTTATAATCTTTGTTTGGTCTTATTTGACATTCACGCATAGCACATATCACCGTCATGTTTGATTTATTTGTATAACCACTGCAAGTTTTTTAATCAACATAAATATAGGTTTTAACCTCAAAATCCGTTGACGTGAGTTATACGACTCGACGATGTGAAGTTAGCGCGGACGGAGAAAATTCTTACATACTTAGAAGTGCTGCAATATTATGTGAAGACTTTTCTTGTCTCTTTCTCTCTCACGGCATACGACGTAAAAACCCGGAGAAAGCGATTTATCGCAAATTTGTATTGGTTGGGTAAAAATATTTGGCTCTCTCTCCATACATATTCTTACTCCGAGTGTAATTAATACCTATATGATTAGACAATTTTCAAAAAATCCGAGTAAACGCTTACTCGCCAGTTTTCTAGTTTCCCCTGTCTTATTTATTTGGTCGAATCCTTTCAAAAACGAATGCATTACGTCGAGGGATAACCGTGACTCCGAATTCTCGCCAAGATTGATACAGCAATGTTCGGGAAAACGGGTAGACGAGGGTCGGAACTGCAAGACAACCGTCACATTTCAGCTAAACGGTAGAAAAGTGGCAGAAAATAGAGAGGAGAAGAGGGTCCGGGAAGAAAGGGATTTCAGTGGTTTGGGTTGCGATGGCGAAAGGGCCGAGGGGCGGCGACTGGTGACAAATGCCAAGGATCGCAGTAAAGTGTCCGCCGCCTCCAGTCGCTCCCAAAGCGCCGCGTTTCGCAAACTGCCCCACTAAATCACCCCCGGACGCTACGCCACTGGTAAAAGACGAAGAATTGTGAACACTCAACAAATAATTACGGATAAATAAATCAATAGCAATAATAAACAGCTATTTGTCTGCATCCGTTCATTCAACAGCGTCCATTTTGATCAAAACTGTATTGCACCAAATAATAAAGATAAATTTAATAAATAATAAAAAATAAATTTGATTCATTTTTAAAATTATTAATTGTATTATTGACTCATCTTTTATGTTGCAACTCATCCAGTTTAACATTCATTTCCGTAGACTCGGAAACAATGAATTGCTGTTTCTCAATCATCACTCTACTAATTACGGGTATCATTCTCTACTGCCCAGAATCTCGAGACTTGTTAACTCAAGCCATGGTCTTGAAATTTTTGGTAGAAGTCTAAATGATTTTTGTCATTCTTTTTAAGACTCTACCAAAACTTTGACTTGACCTTGGCTTTGAATGTTCTTTCTTATGTATATTTTGTCCTATTTTTGTCATTGCTTAATTTAATATTATGTATGTGCTGTTCTTTCTCTGTTGCTCTTTTGTCCCCATTTCGTGTTTTGGATTGTTTTGTAATTGGACTTTAGTCCGTTAGTTTGTAAATACTAAATAATAATACTCAAAAGTAGCTAAAATGTCAGAGTAACTAAATTGGCTGACAGTTAAACAGATGCTGACATTGAACACATTGATGTTTATACATAAAATGAAGAACAACTTGTTACCAGAGTATTTTTCTGACAAAATTATCTACAATGTTGATATTCACAAGTATAATACAAGGGCATGCAAAGAAATTAGACTACCAGAAAAGAATAAAGCCAACACCCAAAACAGCTTACTATATAAAGGAATGAAATCGTATAATGCGCTGCCGGAAACCATCAAAATTATACCTATCAATAAATTTAAAAAAGCCTGTAAAAATTATTTAAAATGCATGTAAATCAAAATAATAAGCAGTGTTTAAGTTAAAATATTATTAGTCAAAAATAAAATGAAATAATTAGATACTTGTAAACTTAAATGTACAAAGTAACTAATAAAAAAAAATAAAAAAAATAAAGGTAATTCTGGCTTCAAAATCTACTCGACTGGCATAAGTGCAGTTCCGCAGAGATCTTTCAGGCTGCAGCCTGCGGGGTGAAGATTGCCATGATTATAGCCAACCTTCGATTAGATAGGGCACCAGAAGAAGCAGATAATAGTAATAATCAGATATTTCGTTCCAACTTGAACGATACTACATTTAAATTATTTGAGATCAATGTGTCGATCCTTATTTATGAGGAAACGTCGCGCAATATATTGAGGCCATACATAAACCGTTTCAAGGAAAATACAATGGGCCGTGAATACAACATAAACGAACATTATTTAAGCACAAATTGATGTAAATGATCGACATTTATTACTCAACTATCAAATCATAAAAAGTTAAATGTCCTCGTCTTGATCTCTGAACAAGCGTAGCTCAGCAGATAATGGTCAGTCAAGACGCATTCAGACAGGAGTAAAAAAAAACTAAGATTTTATTTTCTGGCACATGACAGATACTAAAAACTTACTGTTGCCACGAAGGGTGTTTTTAATTGTGTCAATCTTACGGTAAGGCAACAGATATGACTATCTTTGGTAGTTGGTAGGTAAATCTAAATCATTACTACAGCATAGTCAATCACCAATTTAATTTAACAGTCTCATTATCAATATATTTCCCTTAAATTGATTTACTTAACCCCCTCCCGCCCACCACACCTATCCGTTGGTTTATATCCCACGCCAAAACTTGATTACTTATATTTTGTATTTATTTCGGTATTAATTAACAAACTTTCATGCGTAACTTTTGTCCTGACGAAATAAGGCTTCTGACTGATCGACAGTTTAAATACATTTAGTTGTTAAAAATAATTTAAACCGAATGAAAATGAATTTAGGGAAGGATTTGAATCGGTTACCTGCTGTAGTATTGTTACCAAAACAATTATAATTGATGGGAGGCGGAGGGGAAGTATCAACGTCTCGTTATCATTGGTTTGCTAACGATGGAGAAAATATCGAATAAATAATAAATTGAAAGGTCAGAATCAATAAATTGGTTAAATATTGACATAATTAAGTCCTCAACTCAGGCCGCTTTTTTTTGTTCAATTAAATCCCCAAAATGACAAATAAGAAATTTAACAAAAAAAAAACATTTAAGGTAAAAATATTGTGAATGCACCTCTGTGCACTCAACTTTCGATCATTTTTTCTGATAAAAATAATAATATTTGGATTATTTGTATAGCGCCGTTTTTGTAAAAAATCACCTCAAGGGCGCTGTACAAATCTCAATTTCTACTTAATATTAATTCCTAGTTTTATACAGCAACATACTTACCATAAGTGTGCACAATGTCACGTAGTAAATAACACAATTTCTTATCAAATATGAGTGTACACATAACAGCAGTATTTTCTACACTATTTACACTGATAAAAGCCTCAAGATAGCTCAAAATACATTTCTTAGGAAGGTCATATCCATAAATAGAGTTGAAAACCTTATTTCCTGGCCCATAGTACATTAATTCAATAACATTTATGTTTACTAATGTGCAAGTATGGATCTTCTGTATTTTATGTGTATCCCATAGTTTATCCCACATGTCCGAACCAATTGATGGCTTACGACATCTTTCAGCCTAGTTTAACATCTAGTGTGCCGGCACTGCCTATAGGCACCAGACATTCATCATTATCTTTTCAGGAGTTTTTATCCTTTAAAACTTGTTGTTCACATATTTAAATGAATCGTAATCGCTTGTAAACAAAATAATCAGGCCATAGAGATACTTTTCATTGCGTTAAGAAGTTTGGTACAAGTCAAGTAATAAGTATTTGAAGTTTGCTTACGTCAGTACGGATGAAAAAACGATTTTCAAAGTGAAGTTACTGTTTGAATTTACAAGAAAACCTTAGCAATTAAATTTTTATTTGGAACAAAATTTATTCATTCACACGAAAATACAATAAAAGTACAATTTTTTTCACATTTCTTGATCAAACTTTTTTTAGTGGCATGAGGGAGAAAAAAAACAATTCTCTGAATATAAGTAGCTATTCCAGAAAACCGCTTCTATCATAACATGCAATTTGAAAAAATACATAAACACATTATCTGAGAAGAAAGTATATCTTGGAGTAACAATATAAGGAGAAGAAAAGAATAGTTGAACAGTAATGCAAATGTGGAGCAATAATCAAGAGGTGATGAAGTAATAATAATGAAATCTTAGATGTAAGTTACTAGTTATAAGTTATACTCAGTGGTAAGTTACAAGCCATAAGTCCTTATTGTAAGTCACTAGTTGAAAATATTAGTTGTAAGCCATTAGTAATAAATCTAAACTGTAAGTTATTAGTTATAAGCTTAAGTGATAAATTATAGGTTAGATGAATTAATTTGTAAAGCGCCCTTGAGGTGATCTTCCCACAAAAACGGCGCTATAAAAGTAATCCATTTATTATTATTATTATAAGGAGAGAGATCTAATTCTTTTTACCCAACCTATACAAATTTGGGATAAATCACTTTATCTGGGTTTTTACGTCGTACACAATGAGAAAGAAAGAGACATCAAAATTTCCCAAATTATCACACTGCTTTATATAAGTATTGCAAGGATGTTCTTCGTGTCCTGCGTCTCCGTTGACTCCGCCCACACGTTTTGATATGCGACATAAATGGACATAAGTCAACGGTATTTTAGGTAATATGCTATATTTTTGTTTATAACAATAATGTGGAAAAGTGGTTTTACGAATAAACAAAAACATGATGTCGACATGTACTTTGAATGGATGTATAATTACCCTAGCCCTAGTCCTAGCCACGCCCAAAACTCATCAAAACTGACTACAGCAGCGCTTTCTCTTGTATATTATTGCCATAATTTTGTAAAGATTTATTACGAAATTACCTTGCGGGAATCCGACATTCCAGACGTTAAATTATCTAAGCATTTTAAGGTAACTTTAAAAATAGTAATCTTTCGTTATAAGTTATTTTGTATTCTTTTAAAGAGCACTAAAGATGACCTTAGAAGAATTGCACTAGTTAAGATTGAAAACAACGAAAACATCATCCGAAGTTTCCAGTAACTAAAACATCAATCACGCCTTGAAATTTTAATCACCGTGCCCGAGACGCGAACCGTCCATGAGATGCAGTTCTGATGGCTGAGCCGAGGCACGAGGCGTGGCTCACTGTTAGTCGGAGGTCGGTTGGAGCCGACACGTGGTGCAGTCGGTGTATCTACAATACGGCGAGCATTGTTCTGCGGATGTCAGATCCATTAAATAATTTCGCTTGCGGCGGTGCGCAGCTGGGTGCATTTTAATCCCGCGCCAACAGAAGGGAATGAAGCATGCCCTATCTTTACACGCGTCCGGACGAAGCCGTTGCATCTGGGATTCCTAAACTATTCAACTCTAGCAAAGTATAATATATTTTTTTAATATTTATTTTTTATTTTTTATATGAATACCGCACAAGAGTCTCAACTGCTCCGTCTAGAGCCGGTGAGAATATGGCATCCCTATATAGGGTATGTTGTGAGGCTGAAGGTAGTGGGGAGGAGAAGGAGATTGGGAAGAGGAAGGTTGGGAAGTACCTCGCTATTCAGATCTGGTCACCAAACACGGCTAAAGCCATTTCAAGCAACGTTTTCGATTCTGAATGGTGGTCTTGAAATATCTACCACTCTGGATATATATTTTCGTAGAAAGCAATCACTTTGTGGTTTGACATATTCAAAGAAATTTAAAAAAAAACAACTTTGTACAAGACTTTATATATTTTTTAATTTTGTTACAGTGATTATCGCACAATAGTCCCAACAACTCCCAACCGCCTGGAGCCGTTGGTACTACAGCATCCCCTATCGGGGTATGTTTTGAGTTTGAAGGTAGCGGGAAGGGAAGAAAATGGGGAAGAGGAAGATTATAATATAAATATATACGATAATATTATAAAATTAAATGATGTGACAAGAAACGTTGATTTATTCAATCGGACGAGAAACTAGGCGACGCAAGTCAAAAACGAGTTTACTACCAACTGGTTCTTAAAGCGTTAGTGACTGTTTGGTGACGGTAGCGCCGTTTGCGGTAATTAGTTTAATTACAAATGTTCAAATTCATCGCGGACTGGTTAGTAATTTGCGTCCGTGATCAGTTTCTTTTGAGTATCTCCGTGCGCAGAAAGCCTTAGGCATTGTATGTGAAAGAATCCCAATTGAAAAGACAGACCAGACCTCGCAAAGATACGCATTAATCGATATCTAACATAAAAATTAGATGTTTTATTGCAAGGGTTTCTGCCTACGAAATTGTAATAAATGATCAACAAGCGATCAATCAGGGATGTAATCGACGAGCTTCCCATGCTTCAGATGAATCTAATGTGCACATATATTAGTGTGTTTCATGTCCTACAGAAAATTCGAGGTAGTCCAGTCAATATTAATATTATGAAAAGAAGTGTCAACGTATAAATCCTTAAATGTGTGGGGTCGGTTTGACACAACACCATTATACATAATATTGATTTCAGTAAAGCCTCTTCTAAGGAAATTAAATTTGAAAGATATGAAGAACTTAAGAAAAAAGATATAAAAATCCAAAAGCTGAATTTAAAAATTAAAAAGTTTGCTTTTAAAACCGTTCTTGAAGGTTGAACTACTTACGAATAAAGAAATTTCAATAGTTAACCACACTATCGCGATGGATTTTTGCGTTATCATAACGCGTTGTGCTTTCTTCTCCTTTAGCCAACGTTTCGGACAGCCATGTAGTGTCCATCACCAATCCACCCAATAACCCACCACGATAATACTTTTAGCCGTGAGAATCTTAAATCAGGGCTTCCATGGTTGAGTGGTAAGACGCTCGACTACGAATCCAAAGGTCGCCGGTTCAAACCCGGCGTGCGCCAATAACTTTTATTTAATTAATATGTGTCATAACACATTTAATTCATATAAAAATAATAAAAAAGTATATTTGCGGCACGTTCCAGAGTGGTAGATACTCTAAGTATCGCCATGGTGAAAGACCACCATTCAGAATCGAAAAGTTGCTTGAAATGACTTTAGCCATGTTTGGTGACCAGATCTGAATAGCCAGGTACTTCCCAACCTTCCTCTTCCCAATCTTCTTCCCCCCCCACTACCTTCAGCCTCACAACATACCCTATTTTGGGGATGCCATAGTCTCACTGGCTCTAGACGGTTGGGAGCAGTTGAGACTCTTGTGCGGTATTCATATAAAAAAATTTAAAAAAAAACATAATTTAAAAACATAAATACCTACCATATGAACCATTAGGCCAGGCGCGCACGGATGACTTTAGTCACGGCAACAGTTTCGTCACCATCTCCAAATCTATCTAAGTTTATGGAGGAGCGCGCACGCAGCGACGTGGCATTAGGGTGACTTTTTAGTTCCACTGGCCGGCGACATTTAAGTGACAAAACTGTCAACGTGTGTGTAGAATGTTATTTTGTATGGGCGCTCGCGCACGGGTGACAAAATGTCATTCTGTGACTCATCCGCCTGTTCGAAACCCATTGCCGGAATGAAAGGGTGACGGGTGACAGTACTCGCCGTGCGTGTGCTCGAATGAAAGACAGTGACGAAACTGTTGCCGTGACAAAAGTCACTCGTGCGCGCCTGACCTTAATGAGTCCAAAATTATGTTTAAGGAAAGAAAGCTATAAATGAACCATACATAGCCTTTTCAAAAGAAAAGGTGAATTTTGAATTTTCGCGGGCTGTGTACATTCGATTATCGTTTTTTTTTGTTATGTTGGTACACATATGTTTATCATATGTTAGCATTATCAGCCATTTTGGATTAGTGGTTTGTTTTTGACAACTGGAAAGGTTAGTCACGTTTTTGTGTGTTCTTCAATTTTTTACTTTTGAAAAAAATGGATCAAAGAATAAAATCCATGATTTGTTTTTCCACAACTTCAGGACGCTCATCGTTATTAACATCGTCTCGGCCTTCTGTAAAGCGCTTGTACCACTTATAAACACTTTTTTGAGACAAAGTAGACAGTAGTATTTTAAGGGCGTTGGAGCACTTTATTCAATTTTTAACGCAAAATTTAATACATATTCTTTGATCCATTTTTTTTCAAAAGTAAAAAATACATAAGTGTACCAACATAACAAAAAAAAATCGAATGTACACAGCCCGCGAAAATTCAAAATTCACCTTTTCTTTTGAACAGGCCTCGTATATCTTCATATCTTGTTGGTTCCATATTTTCTGCAGAAGCACGTACAAGACTTTCACCAACCTTTCTCTAATGATCTATTTTAATACCCACTCCGAATTCACGCTACAAATTTTCCTGATAGGCAATTTGATATTTATTAATTAATACGGAATTGGCTGGATATTACAACCGCAGCTTGGGAAGCTGCCGCCTACCTTTGGATCGGAATGGATGGAACCGTAGCCGGCATCCACTGTACCCGATAGTAGGTGGGCACTACAACTACGTCTATACTCTCTGGGAGAAACAGGCGGTGCCGTAGACAAACTAGCTCGGCTAAATGGAAAATTGTGGCGGGCCGCAGGAGCGCTACGGTGTCCTCGGAAGGATTCTTACCGGGATAAATGTTTTAATTTGAGGACATTCAGGGACTTCATGCGCGGAAATTAAGAGAATGCTCTCATTGAGTGCAAATAATGGTGCACGAGGGAAATTACATGGCTATGGCGGCATGTGATTTTACTCAGTAATGAGAATTTCACAAGCAATCTAGTCGAGAAGTTGCGGGATGACTTATATTCTTTTTATAAAATGCATGTAAGAAGTCTTTAAAATGCATGTATTATTATTTCTTAATTTAAAAAAAAACCACAGACGCACCTAACGCATCCCATGTAACCCGTCTCTCAGAAGTACTAATAAAACTACCCGAATGTATTTTTTAATTTTATTGTAAAGCCGCCTCTGTCAGCAATAAAACAAAACATAAAGTCACAGATGTTCACTAGGAGACTCAATAAGCGTCCATTCCGGACACTAATAGTATGTATGCCATTTATTTACTTAAAATTGTATAAGTCTGAAGATGCCCGTCATAAGGTGAAATCGGTCAGGTCATAAATTAAATTAAAAAAAACTATTTAAGTTAAAAATTTGGTATTTTCATTTATTATTATTATTAGCGCTGCCAATCTGGATGTGGAAAGTTTTTAAAATAGCCGAGAAAAATCTATAATACACTATTCTTGAAAACCATGTAAGGTTAAATGGTCAACCGAAATCGCGCCAAATTGTTATTATGTCCTATTCATATTGAAAGTAAAAAAGCACCCGGCGCCTTTTTCTAGTCAATGGGTACCTAACCACTAAAATGACCATTGGCGACACATTATAGAGGCCCTCATTGGCCAGAAAAAGACTCCAGGGTGGAATTTTAATACAATACAAATGCGATATTATTAAGCTTTATAAAGCTAACTACGAATACTAAAAACCGATACTGAGCTGGGAGAGACTGGATGGGGTATATTTTCCACATATAGTGAAGTATACTCATAATACAAGAACAGAGGTAATGCAAAAATGGGTTAACATATTCTTGTTATTATATTTGCACGAGTATATATCGATATTTTACTAATAATCTTGACAAAAACAAAGCATACAAGAAAGTTTTGTAAATAAGATGAGCGGTGACGCGTTTGAAGTGGATATAACAAGCCAAGTGCCGTCAAAGCCGTCGTGTTCCGATGTATTCTAGTCAAATAAAATCCTTCGCATTTTACTGCCTATTCAAATAAAGACACAGCTTAATATCGATTCGCAGTACAACATAAAAGGATTTGTATATTAAGGTACTTACGTAAGTAATCTATGCGGGCGAAGAGAAGAAAACAACCCCCGAATGTTAAGTATGTGAAGCGGGTCACGTGGGAGAGGTTTTAAGGGAATGCTGACAGGAAGGAAGTAGGCCAACGCATTTGAAAACGTATTTTACTCATGAATGTAGCCGAGTATTATGCCGCTACGGAGAACCGAGCTCTTCTTTATGTCATAATCGAGGCTGGGGAAATACAAATTCATGTTTTATTTCCAGTAGGTACACGGCCTGTTTTCGAATAGCAAATATACGCCGCCGAACCAAAACATTTCGCAGACTTCGTTATTTGAAAATAAATAAAAAGCACGAAATCCAATTTAAGCGAATAACAGCTGTTACGCCTTCGGCAAACGAAACAACTGCTTAACGTAACCTGCTTTTGAAGTATCTAATAATAAATGTAAATATCCTACCAGTACCGACAGTATCTAATTTGATATATTTACCAACGAATCATCATCGCACCGTCAAAATCCAACACTAAATTAAAACTCTAACCAGAGAATCAAAATCATTAAAAATGCTCTATCAATCTGAAGCAACGAGAAAAGGGCACGGATCAAAGCTTTATCCACGATTTGGGCAAAAGCGATACAAGTCAATATTGTGACAAAAGGTACTGCCTAGGCAGATTTTCATCAATACTTGAATTAGTTCTAATTCAAAGGTTGGATGTTTGCGGTGATTATTATTTAGAAATTACATTATAACCAGTAGATAAAATTAGTTTTACCATGGTTATGCGCGAATGGTATTTGTGTGAAGTGTTTATTTTTGATATTTTACGTCCTTTGTTAGAAAACTTAGGAAGGGAGGTCTTAGAAACGAATACGTAATTTTTTTAAATAATTCCGTGGAATGTTGTGCCTTTTCAAACATCTAATTTCCGAATAAGTTGAATAAGTCATAATGTAACTTGTATGCTACTGGGTAGCTAAATAAATGTGTAGTTACCATTTTACCATGGAGGGTCCAAGATTATATGTTTAAACAACAATAAAGGGTGAGAGATAACGTGGGAATGTACCTTGTATCAAAATAACCGTGTAGGTGCTGTAAACATGCAGCAATATTTTAAACATAGGGACAGAATATTCTTGGGAATTCGCCTTCCGTTTCAACATACATAAGGAATCCACGATTTAAATTGTTATTAGGCATAACCATTGTATAGGGTAGCACACATTATAAATTTTGTTCAGAATCCAATCCGAATTCATAGAGCCGACGTTGAAAGCGTGGATATTTACGCTTGATGAATTTCAAAGACGGCGGAACAATTACGTAATTTATGTATTCTCCACAGTATAAAGCAACAGGAATTACATACAGCCTGGCAATAATTTACAGAGGAAAGCCAGATGCTGGAAAAATATATTCTAGTAATATTTTATCTAAGGAGTTTCGCGATGGATCGAGAAGATACTCGCGTATTTGAGAATGCCTAGTTGCGGTTACAATCTCCTCTTATATTCCGCGAATGTACTATTATTCAAGAAAACAATGTAATATCTGTTTATTCAATGCGATTCAAATCTAAGTACTCTGTGTGAAGAGTTTTCCGATCGGGTGGTTTTATATCAGAAATATCCTCCCTGGCTCTGCTATTATTTCCATTCGTAATCCAGAAAACCGGTGTTGTTATGTAAGGGCAGTTTGAAAGAAAATAGCGATATACCTTAAATTCTTCGTTACACCCAACATGTTTCGCCGCATTTCAACATTTTCTACCACTCGCGAGACCTTTTGTATGGCCCACTATACCAAAACATCATAACCCGGGCTCAGAAGCACGGTATAATAAGTAATAATTCTCGATTGATATTAAATGGTATGAAAACACAAATTTCTGTACAAAGAGCGTATTTCGGTGGAAATAAAAGTTTTCGTGAATCTCAAAGGCCGAATAGCGGGTAATGGCCAAACATTGGGAAGGTACTTGTAGGGCATAAACGACCCGGGATAGGGAGATTGGCTCAATACAAGATGGAGGTCTGTTTGTTTAAGCAAGCAAGAAAATACTGCTCAAGTAAACTTAAGTGGTTTATTTAACTAAAAGTTATTTTCTAAATCAAACCAATCCATAAACTCAATCATGTAAAAATCGGCACAAACTTATATTATAAAATATAAAGAAATATTTCCACAGATTTAGATAAACAAAACTCGCGAATTCTTCAATGGTAGGACTTTCCTAAACAAATAATAAAAATGGCATATACGTATAAGACCTTATGTACTTTTTCTGAGTTCCTTTTTAAGTGAGCCTAGGTACCTACGTCTTACTTTAGAAATTGGCGAGATGGCACGAGAACGAATCTCGTGAAAAATGCGCCCCGACCTCCTCACGGTTTAAATCCGCAAGGTTGAGCAGCCTGAAAATCGCGGCTGAAGATATATTCCACCTTCGGAGATAAGGCGGTAGGTAGGAGCTCGCAGCTCGCAGCTCGCAGCCACCGCTCAGCTCAGCACATACTCGCATTCATAAGTAAATACTAAATCTGTGCAGTGTAAGAAATATTTATCACTCTATTTGCTGAGCAAACTGCCGCATTTAAAGTGAAGCCCGTTCGAGTATTAGTGCTCGCTTGGTTTCTTAGGCAAGCGGAAATCAGCTGCTTACTTGACTGCGGGTGGATTTATTCAACTGCGAATTCTATATGACGAATTAACTGGGAGACGCAGACGGCTGCGAACCTATATGCACGTGAAAAGTTAATGCTATGAACAACTTACGAGTAATTGTTTTGATTGTGGTAAAAATATCAATTTATATAAATTGCATAAATCAAATGAATCATATATCGACTATGTTTAGGTGAAAGGTGTTATTCCACATTTTGTTGATGACGTAACGGTCATGCTGTTACGCTTGATACTTGATCATAATTTGATCAAATGTTGAAACGAGCCGAAAACTGATGATTAACGGGGGCGATTATTTGAAGTAGTAACGCTAAAAAAATACAATGGCGCTTATCATTGTGACAGTGGTTCAAATTACTAGGCCCAAGTTTGCTAGCAAATAAAGTGAAATATCGCCTTTCACCTAAAGACAGCTGAAATGTGTCTATTAATATTATTTATTAACTTAAAAGCAGTAACTTGTTTCAATTGGAAACAAATTACTTAGTAAATAATTATTAATGTAACTTCAAACTAGTACACATGATACATTTTATATTAAAGACCTATTGTTTTAACTCCTACGCCAAGCTCAAAAAGCTATTTCTCTTCTTTGGCGCAGAAATACAAAAAAAAAATTATCAAATGTATTTGCAACTTTACTATCTTTCAATGATATTATGTAATAACGATTATAACATATGTATACTCGTTTTTATGAAAAAAATGTGACATAAAAATTGAAAGATAATCGAAAAATTATTAAAATGGTATAAATATATATTTTTACATGTATTATTTAAAAAAAAAAATCTTATGAATTTATTTTTATTTTTTTCTTTATTATTGTGTGTTTTACAACTTTTATTTTATTACTATGTATTATTATCAATTATTGAATGTATTGCATTGCACTGCTCCTGCATACCTTCTGGAATAAAACTTTTATCATTATTATAAACTGCATTACTTTTCCTCCGAAGATTAACACAATTTTTACAAGAAAGTGTTCATGTTGTGTGACGTTTGGTATAATTCCACTATAAATGTATGTAAATTCTTTTTTATAATAAAAACAAAAAAATATATAATAAATTGTTATGAACATGAGGAAAAAAGAGATCGAAAACTCATCACAATATTATGAAGGGTTTCATACTTCTAATCTAACCTATCATTCAGGTTCGAAGACGCTGTAAATTTTTATAAAAGCATACTTCTTAAACTTTATCTAGTCACAAAGGCGGAACTCCGATAGAGAGTATGCTATCGAGGAGAGTTTTAGCCATTTATTTTCAATCGGAAGAAAGTGAGTAAAAGAGATTCAGGTGTAGCAAGTGGAAGAAGTATTCTCTCCCCACCTGAAAGAAATCCGGCGGATAAGAACTACCCTTATATCGTATGTATCAGGTCGGAGAGGAGGCTCTTTGGGACACCATACAATGAACCCTTTCCCGATAATCGTCCCCCAGTCCCCGCATTAATGGAGGTGCGCCACCATAAATTTCAGCTGAAATCTATAGACGGAAAGGATATAACGTTAGTCAGATGGTAGGACTGATACAGAACGAGCGATCAAACTGAAAGCACATTACACGCTGGAAGCTGGAACCCCGCTGCTACATCATACCTCGGGTTCATTCGATCCAAATCAGCAAAACATTAACATTATGAGCCGATAAAACAAAACCTACGCAAGGCCGAAGAACCATTACAATCCTATCGATGGCTTGTACCAACAAAAAAGTTGAAATACCGACCTTTATGCTTTTCCGGTAGGTTACAGTGAGTGTTTTGGCAGTTTTAAAATATATTTTTTTAACATTCTATGGAAATAAGGGATCAATATTTTAACCATAATAAAATTACGTCCAAAGATTCTACTCTGCCATTAACATTTTTTTATAGATGAAATTTTGAACAAGCAAGTGTGCACACATTTGTTTAATGACTTAAGCACTCAAGAATGACGCTAAACGTCACTTTGAATCATTTTAATACAAGCAATACTACAAAAGATTTTTCTGCAAATTTTCTATAGTAGTTAGAAAAATGTCTAAAGTTTCCAGTAAATACAATTTTTCAACTGTAATCCTTTGAATTCTATTGAAAACATACTAAAATATCAGTAATAGATGCAGTTTGAAAACCGGCAAAGGCATTTCTGAACGTTTTACCAAAAATTTCTTTTTCATTTCATAAAGAATTTAAAAGATTACTGTTTTAAAAAAATATTCACTGGAAACCTTAAGACATTTTTATAACAATCCGTATAGAATTAACAGATAAATAAATTGGAGTTTTGCCTGTACTAGAAAGGCAAAAATTATGTACTTTTGGGTGTTGACCTTGAAACCAAAAAATGGTAAGCAAAAACAAAGAGGGGCGAAAAAAACAGTAAAAAAATATATCGTTGATGCAATATGAAATCGACTAAATAAAGTTATGTCTTAAAAAAGGAAGCGACCAACGTTCTTGAACACTCAGACATTAGACAAATAGGAAATCATTTATTTAATTTCCAGAGGGGCGGTAAACAAGCCTGCCGGAAGCGAGTTTCCCGAGCCTCCCGCCGTGGCGCGACGTATCTCCCGGAAACAGACGCCCCGAGGCGACTCTTTCGTCAAATTCAATTAAGATAAACACCACACTACTCAAGACGGGGTATTTGCAGATAAGTGTAATTATATTCATGCCTAGGCCTGCTGAGATAATGCGGAGATTAGGAATAACAGCATCGCTTTGCCACCTAATTAAGCACTGGATTGATTTTGAATCAGGTTACATTAATATGTGAGAGCTGCTACGTCTATTGGTGATACAATTATACTGATGGTCTTCAATTTATATCTTCAAATTAATTAGAAGAATTTCAACATAATCTGTTTCTCGAAGAATCACCTTTAGATATACAAAATTTTAACCATATTCTGTAATGTACGACAAATTCAAAAAGTCCATTCTTAAATTTGCTCTATTGCCCTAAAATCGGAAAAAACACAATTTTCAGTAAATAAGGTGATTGTGTCTATCTGATGGGATCTGCCAGGTAAGAATGTTCCTGTATATTTTCTCTGTACTTAATTTTAAGAAATATTAATATAAACTAGTTATTAATATTAACTAGAAATTAAGGTTGAGGTGATTTTTCACAAAAACGGCGCTGTAAAAATTATCCTAACTAACCATCACGCCGTTTCGCCACAGGGGTAGGCAGAGAGGACGGACCGCCATATAACTCTGCCTTGGCACACACACTCCTTGCTTCATTCACATTCATACATCGTCTCATACATATTCTTCTGTTATTTTGACTCTTCACATGACCCGATTCAAGTGTATAATTTTAATTGATCGTCGGGCGTCCTCGACTTCTTCTTCTATTCCAAATTATCCAAATTCCTTTCATTCCAAATTATCCAAATATTATTATTATAAAGATAACGTATAACGGAGTCCCACGCGTCTACTGGATTTATTTAGCGGTAGAGAAAATACAAAGCAAAATTTCGACGGAAAAACAATTAGTAATTACTAGTTGTTAACCATGAAAAATTACAGGATGTTATTTCATTTGCCATTTCAAATATATAATAATGTCTGCTTAAATACATACATTATAGGTAGGTACCTTATTAGGTAGGTAGGGATTTAAAAGGATTATTTCAAATATTGATAATTTCAAATAACATCAGTTCCAAATTTGAAAAGTTCACGCTTGTACGTACTCAGAAAGGAAATTATTTGAAGTTAATATTCTATTGAAACAGTGAAAGTAATTTAATTAACCATGGTAAACAAGTTTAAACATAAATGTGGCTTGCTTGGTTCTGATATGATTTCTGCGCATTGCAAAGGTAGCCTTTATTAAATATGTAAACACCAGTTTTTGTTTATTTATCTATGCGCACACATTTGTAAAGCTATTTAACCGTATTGTTATTTATTTATTAAACTGAATTTTTTTACAAATTGTTTACACGTGAGTGAGAAAAATCCAATTATAAAAATGGTGTTAAAAAGATACACAATAGACGAATAATACACGGAAAAAAAATTCAAGCAAATACTAAGATATTTCAAAATAACAAAAGTTTAAAATAGTGGTAGAATTTGAACGGGGAGAAATTGTTGTCAAAATAAAAGATTTATGTCGACGGTTTGTAGCTTCGTTAAGGTGGATCGAAGCCAAGCGTTGAAAAATAATAATTATATTTCACAGTGATAAAAACAACGCGGTATCTCCAGCAAAACAATTATCATTTTCACGAGGAACACTTTAGAAATATAATATACATAATTGCGAGAATTGCATTGCTTCGCAGTGCCTTACCCCAAACTGGCCCGAAACTACAGCAGCTTTTGATTGTTCTATGTGTTGAAGCGGAAGCGGGTACAATAACAGCAACACAGAATAATTAAATTGTATCCGAAATTGAATTGAACAACGCCGGATGTTCTGCTGAAGGAAAACCGCGAAACCGCGATGCATTTGTTTGATTAATTTGTCTGTCTGAGTAATTATTAATTAATTTCTTTAAACCAAATTAAGTAATAAAGAAATAACAGATTTATGAAGCAATGATATTATAATAAAGCAACGAAGTAATGATGAAGTAATGAAATGCAAAAAATGAGACGGGAAAAAAATAGTGTTTAACTAACTAACCATCACGCCGTTTCTCCGCAGGTGTATGCAGAGAAGACGGACGGCCATATAACTCTGTCTCGGCACACACTCCTTGCTTCATTCACATTCATACATCGTCTCATACATACTCTTCTGTTATTCTGACTCTTCACATGACCCGATTCAAGTATTTGATTTACTTTATCGTGCCATGTCTTTCTCGGGCGTCCTCGACTTCTTCTTCCATTCACTTTCGCACCATATATTCTTTTCACACTTCGTTCATTCGCTCTACATGTCCAAACCACCTAAGCGTCCCTTTCTTGATCCTATTTATTACGCTCACATCAGCCTTGCATTCTTTCTGGATATCCACATTTTAAATAATGTTTAGTGTTGTTTTAACCTACATTTTATGTTTAGTGCTGTTTTAATCCACATTTTAAACAAAATAGTGTTTGGTGACTATAAGCTACAATTGCAGCTAAACTTTGAAAATGAGTTCATATAAAATGGGTAGGTGGTTGTAGAAAATCTCGACCGGGTGAGCTCTGACGCCACAAAAGTTGTACAGCATTTTTTGTCTGATTTCATTTCTAGATAAACGCAAATGTTTTAGGTTCACTATACTCGGCGACCGTCTTATGTGGTCGAGCGGTTAAGATTCTCGGTTACGAATCCAGAGGTCGCGGGTTTTAATCTTGGCCAAAAAACAATTAGTGTAATTTCATATAAATAATATTTAAAAAAAAATAAATATATATATATATATATAAGTATAATATACTTGTAACACGTTCCAGAGGGGTAGATAATCTCAGTTCGCCTTGGTGATACACCACCATACACAATCGGAACGTTGCTTGAAAAGGCTTTAGCCGTATTTGGTTACTAGATTTGAATAGTCGGGTACTTCGCAACCTTCATCTTCCTCATTTTATTCCCCTGCACACTCCCTTTAGCCTCACTACACACCCCGATTAAGGATGCCACGGTTCCACTGGCTCTGGCCAGTTGAGACTCTTGTGCGGTACCTATTCTCATAAAAAAAACATTTTAATCATAAATAGCTCCGTAGAGCTTCCATATACCATATTATTATATTATCGCACCCGCCGTACTCTCCAGACCTTGCCCCGTCCGACTATCACCTTTTCGCATCGACGGGACACTCACTCGCAGAGTAGCGCTTCGCCAATTTTGAAAAAGTCGAAAAATGGCCCGTCGAATGGTTTGCCTCGAAAGAGAATTTTTTTTGGAATGGTATCTATGATTTGCCTCAAAGATGGGCGAAATGTATAGAATCCGATGGTCAATACTTTGAATAAAAAAAAATTGAGATTCCCTTGAGAATTAAGCGTTTTCTTTATTGAAAAAAACCAGCAAACTTCAACTAACACCCCTGGTATTCATTAAATTGTCAAAAATGGGATAAGACGACATATTAATTTTTAGTTCCATTTTTTTTAATACAAAAAATAGGAAACCCGCTTGCTAATTCCTATACACTAATATTTTATATTTGTAATTTTCACCGAGAAAATTTCACATTGTAATATTAATTAAAATAAAAAACAGAAACCTATAGTTAATTTCAATAAGTATGAATGAAGTGCCCTGAAAATTTTCCTGATAAATATTTAATTAAATTCTGATATGATCCATTCAATTTGAATTCCCCGCAGTAAACGCTTACCTTTATTGGGGAGGTATTCTCGTATTTGTTAAGTATTTGTAGTAATTATTGATTACGTTTGATGTGATTTAATCAAAACCTAAGCCGCCTTTGAATTTTATCCAATCGCGACGAATAATTAATGTAGCGAATCGATAACTATTCGTTTAGCTGATGGAATAATGCTAAGGCGGCAAGTGAAATTACAAATGGCGTCCGGCGCCTCTGTTTTATTCGGGAAATTGAAATAGGAAACTTAATATTTATAAAGAAAGGAGATGGTTCTTTTACCCCCGGCAGGAAGTGCGGGTATCAGATTATATCGTTGACAGAACTTGCGTTATCTCGGGTGGAGGGAAATGACTTTGACACCGTTATGTTAGCAATCAATTAAGGAAGGGTGGTGGTGGTGTTGGTGGTGGTGGTGGTGGTGGTGGTGGTGGTAGTGGTGGTAGTGGTGGCTCTTGTTATTTTCCGTCTCGGGTTATTAAGTTAGGTGCTTTCACCTCTTCTTCGGTAAAGATATAAAAAAACTCACACTTTTCCAAAGCTAATCTGCAGTTCATTTTCGATAGCATTTTCACAAGGAAAATCTGAAATATAAAGCACAAAACCCGTGTGCTGAAGCAGCTAAACATTTAAACGGTGAGCTCTGGCGTCATGAAATTTTCACAGCCTTTTGTGCATGGGATTTCACGATTTCAAGAAATTATTTTCAGTTTTTCATGTTCCCATCAAGCTTTGAAAAATTCACGTGATTGTCAAATATGTTGACTTTAAAATTATTTAAATCTGTTTTCAATTATTTTTACAATTTTTCTCATTTTACTATGCTTAGTTTTTTTCGAGCTCTTGATATTTCTCTTACAATGTTTTATTACCTCTAATGATAAAAATACTATTTGGTTAATTTGGATATAATAACAGATAATCTATTTCAAACAGCTTATAGCTATAACCCATTAATCGATAATACACGTTTAGAATTATGAAATTCATTTCAATAATCTGTCCATAAACAAAAAAAGGTGTGACCTAAATAAAGGCTTTGAAAAAGAGTTCTAAAAACGTCGTTGGAAAGGCAGAATGGGGTAAGCGACACTTTGGTCAAAAATGAGTTGAATATGCAGTTTCGATTAGTGTTTTTTTTTGCATCGAATGCTCTGACTCTCCTTTGATTCTGAATACTATTGTTGCCTTCAGCGATCTATACCATTTGAGAGAAGGCTTGACTCCAAGCGACACAAGTTTGGGACTTTTTAAAAGCTTTTTGTCGCTTCAGGTAACTCAGTCAGAGCATTAAGTTACCTGAGTCAACTTTTTTTTTTAGAAATCCAACCATGTACTTAAAAACTTTGAAGTGCTCTGGTGTAAACTTCCAAAAATGGCGCTTCAGCCCTTTTGCCTTTCCGGCGACTCAAAACTGCATATTCAACTAATTTTTGACAAAAGTATCGCTTAATAATAAAAAAGATTTCGAAAAGTGTGTGCTAACGGTATCCATTGACTAGATTTGATTCAGGTTTTTGATCAGTAAAATATAGGAAATATAAAATGAATAGCGAGAATTTAAATCACGAGCGAGGTCGGGTAGTAAAACTGATTCAGTTATAATAATGGATTGGATACCCACGCGATAATAAAAATATGAAGTTCCGGAAGGATAACAAAGAACGGGAATGTGTGGCGCTGGGTTTTTGATCAACTTCCGCTGCAGACCGGAACTGTCAGCGCACTGTGGAGGAACTTCAGTAACACAGTTGGTTCGGCGAATAAATGGATTCTGGCCATAAACGTGACAAATACCCGGAACATCATTCTTTACCCGCTACAGCTGCAGTTAATACCAGATGTAATGGCGGAAATTATACAAAAATATTAAACGACACTTTTCTATGATGTATATTATTATAAATAAAAATTGTGTGAGTCGTGGCAAAAACAAAAAAAAATTTCAGTACCTCACTCACATTGAAAATAAACTGTAGTAAAATTTATTTTTATTATTTTACTCAGTGGGCAGTCAAAACCTCAATCGGTATGGACAATGCATACATTTTTTATCGAGCCAAGTAAAACTTTTTAGCAATCTAAATTTATATTGTCTTTTTTCTAAGCCACTTATATATTTGAAAATGTGGTATCTGTGAATAGTTCTGATTCATAAAAGATAAACTGTCGAGAATAAGGAAATTTAAAAAAAAAACGTTAAAGAAACAATTTCGGTCCAAACTGAAAACTTACCTTTTCAGACTCTCATATCCTTAAATTCATTAAAAGAATCTCAACATAATCTGTCTCTCGACGAATCACCTTTAGATATACAAATTTTAACCAAATCCTGTACTGTACGACTAATTGAGAAAGTTCATTTTTTAATTACGCTCCCATGCCGTAAATCGGAAAACATATATAAATTATAATTTTAAGTTAATAAGTGTCTATCTGATAGGACCTGCCAGGTAAGTATGTTCCTGTATATTTTCTTATTTAAACTAGGAATTAATATGTAATAATAGAAAATAAGATCTGTACAGCGCCCTTGAGGTGATTTTTCACAAAAACGGCGCTATACGAATCATCCAAATATTATTATTATTACTATATCGTCGCCGGAAAGGTAAAAGAGCTGAAGCGAGTATTTTAAAGTATATTTTGTTTTACAATAAAATTCAAAAGTCTTCAGTACTTGGTTGGATTTTGAAAAAAAAAGTTGGCCCAGGCAACTAAATGGTCCCACTGAGTTACCCGAAGCGACAAAGAGCAATAAAAAAGTCCCAAACTTGTGTTGCTTGATTAAAGCTTAAAGAGCAAACAAATAGTGGTGAAAAGTGCATATTTAACTCATTTTTGACCTAAGTGTCGCTTAAGCTCTTTTGCCTTTCCAGCGACGATATTATTATTGAATATAAGCACTACGGGCTGGTTCTGAAATCAGGTTTTCAATACTATTATTTATCTATCTTATTTTTAATATACGTAACAGTACGTGTGGTACCTACCTATATGTACCTAATAAATTTTATATGTTTGAAAAAGTCACATTATCACAAATTCTATGAGCGTAAAATATCGCTCGTGCCTTTTTCGATAAAATGCTGACGAAATTTTGATTCAATTTTTTATCGTCTAATGGTTTCCGATCCATGCCTGTCCTGTCCGGACACTTGGCCGTGGCGGACTCAATCTTGTTGACAAAATTCAATTCCTTCCGTCCAATTGTTTCCGGAATGGTCATCTTCGTATCGTATTATTTTATGTTGGCTTTGAACAGGATCATTCTATTTAATTCGTTGTACAAAATAAAAGACAGTAATTTTATCAATTTAAAAAATATTTGGTTTTACTTCATCTGCCATATTCCATATTATGAACTATCCATTATTAATAAATACCTTTGTTTTGTTCACTTTTTGTTTTTGTTTTTGGTTACTGACTAGTTTCTTCACTTCTATGCCATTTTCACGGCAAACAAAACAACATAAAATTATAAATTAAGGTTCAGCACCCAAAAATACACACTTTTTGGCTTTCTAATACAAGTAATACTACAAATCATTGACGGCCTCCATGGTCGAGTGGTAAGACGCTCGACTACGATTCCGAAGGTCGCGGGTTCAAACCCGGCGTGCGCCAATAACTTTTATTAAATTAAGATGTGTCATAACACATTTAATTCATGTAAAAATAATGAAAAGTATATTTGCGGCACGTTCCAGAGTGGTAGATACTCTAAGTATCGCCCTGGTGAAAGACCACCATTCAGAATCGAAACGTTGCTTGAAATGGCTTAAGCCGTGTTTAGTGACCAGATCTGAATAGCCAGATACTTCCCAACCTTCCTCTTCCCAATCTCCTGCCCCTCCCCACTACCTTTAGCTTCATAACATACCCTATTTGGGGATGCCATAGTCTCACTGGCTCTAGACGGTTGGGAGCAGTTGAGACTCTTGTGCGGTATTCACGTAAAAAAAAAAAAAGATTTATCTCTTAATTCTATACAGGTATTTAGGGAAATGTCTAAGGTTTCTAGTATTTTTTTTAAATATTCGTAAGAACCATTTACTTTATGGTTTGCCATATTTATAAATAAAACAGATAAACTTTGTTTATAAGCACTTAAAATTTTAATATTGTCTTGATGATGGAAGGGTGCTTCCGAAACCGGTCGACATAATATTGAATAATAAAAGTGGTTATAAAAAAAGTTTATCTGTTTTATTTATAATTTTTTTAATGTTATTTTTTAAATTCTATATGAAATTTATACTGGAACTTCAGGTAAAAGGTTCGAAAATGGCTGTGCTGGTTTTTAAACTGCACTTTTTACTGACAGTTTAGTAAGTTTTTCGTTGAATTTAAAAGATTACAGCTTAATTTTTTTATTCACTGAAAACCTTAGACATTTTCCTAACTGCCATGTAGATTTTACAGATAAATTGTTTTCAATATTGCTTGTTTAAGAATGCTACCAAGTGACGTTTAGCGCCATTTTGGGTGCGGAGCCTTAACATACATATTTAAAACAACATATTAAAATATCTTTCAGATTAAAATAATAACATAAATATTGAACGTTTGCAAACATCAAAATTATTATAAGCTATTAAATTTTGAGAGTTTGTGCGTTGAGTAGACAATGATTGATTGTTGATCAAAGGGTTTCGAATGGGTTCTGATGATTTCAGAATTAAAGCAGAACATATATGATTTTTCACGTATATTTATGTCCTCGTCATTGTTATATTTGCACTCCTCATAATATAATATTTTTATTGTGAAAATTTCAGATACAAGATCCAATTCACAAGAACGATGGCAAGTTAAATGTCATTAATAAAATTACGATTCTACAACTCAGTAGTGGGAGATAATTCAGGTCAGAAGGATGCGAACCCGGATATCAATCATTATAATTCGTGGATCGAATAGATAAATATATTATTTATTTATGGAGAAATCCCTACTAGCGATAAGAAGAACAGACAATAATGTTTCCGAGGAGCAAACAATCGTACACATATTTTTATTTTATTACCGAAATTAGGTGGGTACTTCCCAGCTTTCCTCACAACATTCCCCAAGTGGGGATTCCACAATTCCACTGGTTTTGAGCAGTTGAACAACACTCTCGTGCGTGATCCCAGAAAACAAAAAGGCGAGTCACAATTGGACGTAGTTATGTAGAAAGCAGTGGCGGCTCGTGACTTTTTAGTGTGCTAGAGTGGTAAGATTGAAAAAAACGTCATTGTTGATGTTGTTGTAGCCGAAAACATTTTTTTTTTCGAAATTTCAACTTTTTGTATGAAGATTTTTTCGAAATCCGTGCAGTGCACCACCATAACTGAAAAATCCTGAAAATCTTTATACAAAAAAAAATGAAAAAAAAAAATCATTTTCGCCTACAACAACACTAACAATGTCGTATTTTTCAATCTTAGCACTCTAGCACACTAAAAACTCACGAGCCGCCACTGGTAGAAAGCATCTAACCCCATAAATATAAAACTGAGAAAAAGGCGTTCGAAAACATGACGATACAAAAGAATATTACGGCATTTGTAAAGTGAATATCAGTGTTTTTTTTCTTTATGAGAATTATCATAAATAGGTAATTTATAATCTATAAATGTATATATTTTAAAAAAAAAGTTGTATTTCCTATGTTATCCTATTTTCGATGTTTTTAAACTTCAATTTAAGTAAAATATCTGTAATGTGGGTGGGCAAAAATTGAATTACTAAAAAATTATTGCATTTGGAGCTTCGATATTTTGAGCACATATAAATCTCGTATTTAACGTGTAAAACTCGATTTTGGTAAATTGTGGGTTAAACGCTATCCGCGTAACTACGTCCAATTTACAGACGACAAACAAATGGGAAGAAAAAGCATTCCCATGTCAGATGGATTTACCCGAGATAACGACAAACCACAATCCAATAATGGTAGCAGGACCAAGACTCGGTCAGACAACACACCTGCGGAGAATGTCGCCACTTCCACTCATACGCTCGCTCACCTCTCGCCACTTCTACTTCCGCGTGCCCCTCTCCGCCCAGCCCGCGCCACACCGCCCTTCAACTCGGGTGAAAAAAGCTCCTCCATCTAGTCTTGTTTACCTCGTTATTTGTTCCATGAAGAATTCAGAAAACAAATCGACGGAAACCAAATGGTCGGATTTTTTAAAATGATTTTCAAACAAAGGAAAACACTTTAAAACTTTCAACACAAACTTTAAGAAAGTACTGAAAATATATATAGTTACTGTTTGCATTACTGAAATTCAAAACAGAGCGTCTGTGTGTCTAGGTAAAGTAAGACAATAGCCATCACCCAGTGGCTGTCTTCAATGAGAAAATCCTCTTTGGAAAAGAGGTTCAACCGCTGATGATGGTAAGCAGGTACATAAATCAGAAACAACTAATTGCTGTTCCTCAATCATCACTCTACTAATTATGGGTATCATTCTTTACAGTCCATAATGTCGAGACTTGTTAACTCAAGCCATGGTCTTGAAATTTTTGGTACTAGTCTAAATGATTTTTGTCATTCTTTACGACTCTACTAAAATATTCACTTGACCTTGGCTTTCACTTGAATGTTCTTTCTAACGTACATTTTGTCCTATTTTTGACATTGTTTCTTTATAATATTATGTATGTGCTTAAAACTTTCTCTGTTGCTCTTTTTCCCATTTCGTATTATGCATTTTTTTGTAATTGGATAATAGTCCGTTATTTTTTAAATAAATAGAAACATAAAATTGTCAATCAATACTTATTACATATTACCTCTATGTAGAGTGAGAAAACGCAAAAAACCTTAACCTCTCCAGGATTTTAAAACTTTCCCCAAACTCTTTTGAGTTTCTGGTGTATGTTCGCTTCGGGTCACTATCTAAATAAGATGCCTACTCGCAAACAACAAAGAAGAAAGCTTAAACTTAAATCTGCTTTAATCGCGATCGCTCCTCTCCGGTTGTAATGTGTTTGATTCTTGGCGTAGATTTCAGCTCCGCGCCGCATTACTATGCAAATTTTCTGGCTTAAAAATACTTAGGTTTTGTTATTTGCGTCTTAAGTTGTTGTTGCAAGCCGCCAACAAAGTCTGAGAATGACAAAATCACTTAACTTAAAAACATAAATACGAGTAATATTCGTGTAATTACCGCGGCTTCGAAGCGCTCCCCAGAGAAGTCAGACGCGGCGCAAAGTTGATAGCCCCAAATGGCGCACTCGAAACCCTCGAATACCAAGTCGGCGGAACGAGAAGTCGCACGTACGCTGTAACACTTGCCGCACTTGGAACTTGTTTTCAGTTATAATTACCTTCGGGCTCCCGATATTCGAGGTTCCCTCAAACACAACAAAGTACCCTCTTAAATGTAAGCAGTAAGTTGCATTCGAGGGACAGCGGGCGAGATACGGCGGTATAAATGGGGACCCTTCTCAATCGGGCCGAGGATATCCGGAGAGAGAGCTTTCTCAAAAGCTTTAGCAGCAGAGGAGGTGACGCCAGTTTGTACTTTATCTACTAATGCTGGAATGGAGCACAACAAGTAATATTGTAATTTTCAGCAGAACCGCAAGCGAGCCGTACTCGGCATATCATTTTGTTTAATCTCTCGTGAAGAGTATTCAAAGACCTTTGTTTTATTTTATAATAATTCGATATTGCTTTGTTACGCGAGTAGGACGTGAATGTAATTAATGGCGGCGACAATTAATTATTAATGAACTGGCCGCAAATGGTTTCTTTGTTTCTCATCATTATATTGCGGATAGGGTGGATATCAATCATAATAATATAACGTGTATTTTGTACACAGTTGTACATTTTTTATTCCGCCTTGATTCATCTCTCCGTCCATTTATGATTAAAACACAGGCATATAAAAAAAATTATCTCTGGTATTGGAATATTTTGAACGTTTTTTTGTAATCGCAATATCACGACCAATACAGTGTCGCAATGAGCACCGTGTTGGGTTATTGAAAACATTTCATTTTAAAGGTCAAAGAGTGTTCGTTAAAATGTGATAGCGTATTGTTATTAAATTCTGCACGTAGGCTAATAAAAATGGCCGATAAAAACTAGAACGAGAATTGCACGAAATTTCGATAGCAGTTAAAATTTATTAAAAACGCCTGCGGGGCCTCTATACATAACAATAACTGAAGCGGCGCTTCCCGGAGATGAAGATTTTTTAAAAAGCTTTTTCCATTTTGTACAATTAACCGTTGGCTGCAGAAATTATATAAAACAACATAACCGGAAATAACAGTGGAAGTTTACAAAGCCAGGAGCGCGCATGAACTTTTAGTTTGTAAATTATCAATTGAAACGTGAAATTTACAACCTGGCTGATAATTATAAAAACAACTAGTGAAAAATCACGAGAAAATATGCAGGCACCTACCTATTCTAAAATTATACATTTCATAATGAGGCTAAAGCGAATCGAATTTTTAAATACCTAATCTTTATAGTGTTTGGTACTGATACAAAAAACGACTTCCATGTTCAATCATAGCAGCGAATATAGCATTAAGTCGCGACACTTTCGGAATTAAGTCATTGACAATTTTACCACTCGCTTCAATCACAAAATGTTACTTATATTTAATCGAATTTCCTCGGATGAGCGGACAATCAATGCAACCTGATATGCAAAAATATATATATAAACAGAAAATCTGAAACCTCGAAGAAACACAGGATGCTTACATATCATAAACATACACAGATGAGTAGCTTTCAGCGTTCCGTGAACAAATTAAAAAATTATCTTTACAGTAATCCCCCGTTTAGGGGACAAAAGTCCGTGAACTCACAGATCCGACGTGACAGTGAGAAAAGCCTCACCAGAACAATTAAATATGTTCATATACCGACATCCGCGAACAATCATCACATCTGCGACGCTCGCTAAATGACATCTACTCCGCTGGGAATTCAGCGAAATCTTGTCGCACAGTTAAATTCACGATACAAATGAAAATTCATTCCGTTTGATAAAATGCCACCCGGGGGTTTCCCGCGCCAATTCAGTAGAACAGGGGCTAAAAATATATTTAAAAAAAACCTCTCGACTTTTAGGAAATTTGTTTTTCGGTCTAGCGCACTTTGCGACAAATAGCGCAATTAGTGAAACGGCGGTACTTGTCTAGTGCTGTTCGCCGGTCTACGGATACACCGTGGCGCGTGTCCTGTCCCGACCGACCGGGCCCAGGTTATTTCTTCTAGTCAATTAAAAACAATTGACATATTGTGTAATTAAGGCTTTCGCTTCTACACAAGACCAAATCAATTAACATTTGAAAATTGAAAGAATACTTATAACCTAATGACTTGTGATTATTTGGGGGAATTACAAAATGTGTGTTTTCAATAAATAAACGTAGATGCTATTAGCAGACAAATTTTGAAACAGTGGTAATGATAAAATATTCTAATGTTGCCTCAACATTTCACTGGTTGAGGCTATTTGCCAGGTAAGCGGAAGGTACAAAAGCTTGAATCTCAGTCGGAAAAATAATTTAAAGGATACAGTATTCCATTGCCTTATATTAAATAGTTAAAATGAAAAAGCTGAAATTTACATCACAAAATTTTATGACATAAAAAAGGAAAGAATATAAATTTAAGAGAAGTAAAAAAAAAAACTAAGTCTATATGATTTTAATTTAGCATTAAATTTTACTATCATCATTAGGGGCCGTTATTGATTGTGCAAACCTCGCGCATTGAAGTGTCTCACGTGAGACAATCGATAACGGCCCAAATGATGTATACATACTAAACAAAAGTGCATATGAAAATATAGAAAGCCATTTGACAGTCAATTTGGTGTCACTCCCTCTGATGGTGTCACCCGATGGGGTCTGCAACCCCCTCCAACCCATCTGTGACCACCCACTGACTCTCGCCCCTTAAGCAAAAACCCTTCGTAATTCATAAATAATATAACTTATTGGGCAGAGCTAATTTCACTAAAAAGTAAGTCGTACAGCTTTTTACGCTTATCCGATTCTAATACAATATGTTCCGTAATTGAAAACTAGTTCGCTAAACTGCCATAATTCTTGCATTACGGACAAGTTAAACCTTTCAAACATACTAATTCTATAAAGATTTACCAATTGGGATTCTTAACCGTCATGTTTTAAGCAATAAACATAATTTAATGCTCGAGAATAATGATAGTGAACTGCCGTAATTGTCACAGTAGTATAATAAAACAGCAGTTTAAGCACCGACCCTTCACTCAAAGGGCGCAATATTTTGCGTTTTATGCGTAAATCTGTCACGTGACGTGAGTAACCCCAATGCTCGTTCAAAATGTAAAATATGAAGATATTTAGTTTTTATTTTTAGCTCTTCGAATAAAAAACATGTTTCCTTATACGCGACGATAAATTACGACACCAGTCATGAATTGGACATTTTCACTTCGTGTTTTCAATTTGCTTGATCATTTCAATTTCACTGAAAAAGTTGATCCGCACAAGTTCAAACACCGAGAAAAGTAAAAACCACGAGGAAATAAACGATCGAAAGTAAAATAAAAAACACACACTAAGCATGAAATTTAATTACGTTTTTATGGCGAGTCTTCATTTTGCTTGGAGGTTTTGGTGTTATTTTCGGGTGCGGACGAACCCCTAATGCCCGCGGAAGCTCCGGTACAACAACGGGGTCTCCGAGGTGATTAAAATGCCATTAGTCGCACAAACGAGTAACTCTCCGTATAATCCGATCATACTTCCACCGCTGCGAGATTCGACGGGATTTTTCGCCGTATTGGGCCATAGTTTCCAGTTTTACAAACGCGGGGCGATCCGGGAATTATTTTGCAAGAGAGATAGTTTCCCAAACTAAAGGGACGGCGGAGCATTTTCAATAGTTTTCAGTAAGTTTTCGAATTCGATACGACGGATAATGGGATGCTCCGGGGCTAAATTAGTGATGATAATAGCACAATCGAGAAATCGATTCTAAAAACTCCAGCCCATAGAACTTTTACACTACAGTTTCGGTTTGTGTAATATATCTTCCGAAATTATATCAAATAAAACGAAAACCATTCAGGCAAAATGACACTAAAGGTTAATAAAAGATAACGATAAAACTATAAAAAGATTAGGTAAGCTGTAAATGCTGAATTAAATAAAAGATTATTTGGACGTAGTTATGCATAAAGCGTTCAACCCGCAATTTGCCAAAATCGAGTTTTCCATATTTTCCTATAGATAAATACGAAATTTATATCTGCTGAACACATCCAAGCTCCAAACGCAATAGATTTTTGGTAACGATTTTTTTTACTAACGCACATTGCAGTTTTAAATTGAAGTTTAAAAACATTATAAAATGTAGAATAACATAAGAAATACATTTTTTTAATAAACACATTAATAGATTATAAAACACCTATTTGTAATAATTCTCATAAAGAAAAAAAAAACACCGACATTCACTTTACAAATGCCAATTACGTATAGTAATGCTTTTATATTGTCATATTTTCAAACGTCTTTTTCTCAGTTTTATTTTTTGGGTTTGTATGCTTTCTTCGATAACTACGACCATTTGGAAAAGCAGCTTGTTGCGGTCGGTTTTAGGACATTAGTACACCCAGAAATAAATACAACAAGTTTAAATAGTTACAAACACATTGACCAAATAGTAATAGTACTAAAATGCGACGTATGTGAATGAGCGCAATTCTAAAACGCAATATAAACAGTAAAAACTAAGGAATATTGTTAAGAGGCAAGAAATAATAACGAAGATTACGGCATTATCGGCATTCTAGTGCGCGCCAGAGTACACGATAACATCCGACCTCAGATGTAATTTCATCGAAAACACTCGGGGAATATACAACTTTTTCATGTCAACCGATATCGGAGAAGTAATATCAAATAGGGATAATAACACAAATAAATATTTATGAGTCAATCATTAAACCGAGAATCGAGGAATTGAACACAATATTAGAAGGGTCTTCAGAGGGATGCAAAGGTTGAAATTGACAGAAAAACGGTAATTAAAGATGACGTGTAAAAACACATTGATGTTTGACACCTTTTAAAAGAAAAATTATTGTGCCAATCTTGAAGTAACAATATATGGAGCTAATTCTTTTTACCCAACCTATACAAATTTGGGATAAATCACTTTCTCCGGGTTTTTACGTCGTACACCATGAGAAAGAAAGAGACAACAAAATCTCTCAAATTGTTACACCGCTTTAAAGTATTGTTAGAATATTCTTCGTGTCCCGCTTCTCCGTTGACTCCGCCCACACGTTTTACTACCGCCCATACTGGGAAAAAGTGGTTATACGAATAAACAAAAACATTATGTCGAAATGCGCTATGAATGGATGTATAAATACCCAAGCCTAGTCCTAGACACGCCCAGGTCTAGCCGAATCCGGAAAACCTTATGAAAACTGACTACAGCAACGCTCTCTCTTGTATAAAAAAAATCGATAATTGAATGTGCACAGCCCGCGAAAATTTCAAAATTCACTTTTTCTTTTGAACAGGCCTCGTATTATTGCTCTGAGGTGCCAATACACAGACAGAATGCGCACTTAACCCTTAATCCTTGGCAATGTAACATACATGTTACACCAACTTTGCTATCTTTTGATTTTTTAACATTTTTAGTAATGACAATACTTTAGAAAATCTCTTCTTTATCGTCCTGTCAATTGCTGAAACCAATGTTCAGTTTAAAAAAAAACGTGGGAAGTATTATCTTATCTTTAACCTTATATTATATTTTTTACCTTGCCAAGATAAGGGTTAAGAATGTATGTGAAAGGTAGCACGCTTCAAAACGTCTCCATTACTACATTATTAAAAGTTTTAGACGCTTTGATAAGAAGTTATCTTTCGTCCAAGGTCCGATAGAAGAGGAATACGAAGAAGAAAAAAATATTAAACTTTTACTGCTTTCTATGGGTTTTGGATCAGGTTGAAGGAGTCTTAGCACACCTGGTAATCAAACTTATTGATCAGAAACCTTGGGCAAGGAAAACATCAATGAAACGGTATAAGAATCCAGCCGATCATTAATTTTAGGATGACAAAGTTTAAATAAGGCTTATTATTTTATTTTTTTTTTTACAGTTTAATACCGTACACAATTCCCAACTGCTCCAATCGTCTAGAGCCAGTGAGAATATGACATCCCCAAATTGGGGTATGTTGTGAGGCTGAAGGTAGTGGGTGGGGAAGGAGACGGGGAAGAGGGAAGGTTGAGAAGTCTTATTTTAAATTCGTCTTTTATTTATTTCTTGTAGATGAATAACTGTTACGAGTAATGTGTATTTATGTTTCGTGAACACCCACGAGTGGAACCTGTACAGAGGTTTGCAAGTGTCTATATTGAAATATTATATTATATAATTTAATTTATAATTATATTTGAGCATGTAGAGCGAACGAACAAAAAAAGGAGTGTGAAAAGAATATATAACGCGAAAGTGAATGGAAGAAGAAATCGGAGACGCCCGAGCAAGACATCGCACGATCAAGTGAATCAAATACTTGAGTCGGGCCATGTGAAGAGTCAGAAAAACAGAAGAGTATGTATGAGACGATGTACGAATGTGAATAAAGCAAGGAGTATGTGCCAACACCGACTTGTTTGGCGGTCCGTCCTCTCTGCTAGTTAATATATTTTTACTTTTCGCCCAGCCCTCACCGAGATACAAAGACACGAGGGGAAAACACCGCATTTAACAATCAATTTAATTAATAATAACGTAGCGTCTAAATGTTGAGCATGTGTTATTATTTTCGCACAAAGATAACAATGTTTGTTTGCGTGGAAAAAAGCTGAGATAATGCAATAAAAAGCGGCCTAACGACGGTGATTCACAAACAGCGGGTAATTCCCCGTTGTTCGGCGCGTCACATCCCCGTCACGGCGTGATAAAGAAGGTACGTGCCCTTTGTTTTTCCCGTCCCGCACACCGGTACGCCAGCTACCACTACCAGCAGACGGGGAGCCGATACCCTTTTAAAATAATGAAAAGGGCAGAGCTAATATTTACAAACATCTACTGTTACCGCCTACCCATTGAGTGTACCCACGTATCGAATATCGTACGCACGCTATAAATTTCACGTAAAAGGTAGAACTTTAGATCTAGTACTTGTTATTAATTTAATGTCGACAATAAATATACGGTATTTATGTACAGTTTAAAGCGCGTTTCAATATTTAAATATCACTTCCGTTTCGCGTTTTCTTTTACTCGTTGAAACCTGAATGTACTGGCAGAGATACAACATATTCAATTCTTGATAACATCTCAGAGAATTGTGTGATTTTTCGTTGCAGTTGAGTCGAGAGCTTTTTAACGAGCATTTAGTATCCAGCAGAATAGTATTAACAGGTGGTAATACACACAATTATATAAATATCCTCTTCCAAAACTTTGACTTGACTTTGATTTTAATTTTCTTATGTATATTTTGTCCTATTTTTGTCATTGCTTTCGTTATAATATCATGTATGATTGTGCTGTTATTTCTCTGTTGCTCTTTTTTCCCATTTCGTGTTGTGTATTTTTTTGTAATTGGATAAATAAATAATGTTCCAAAAACTTACCAACTACCAACATGGGTTTAGGTGTATGAAGAAAATTTCTTACCTGAAACAAAAAATAAAAACATTATTATGAGTATCAAAATATTTGTGTTTCTGACATAAAATACTGAATTCCTTTGAAAAAAATACAGAAAAACAATTCTTTTGTTATAAAGTGATACGAAAATTGTACTCAACTTGAGTTCAACTCTGAAAAGAATTTTTTTTTCTCGGGAAAAACATTATTCGTCCCTCGGCAAATGTGAATTTAAAACGAGATGGATCTGTAGAGACGATAAAGTAATAGCAACGCAGAAGTGCGTTATATGATAGGGCTGATACCGCTCGTAAACATACTTCATGCGGCATGATGATTTCCAAAAAATTGAAGGTTTTTTTAAAAGCATATCAAAATACATCTCTTCTCAGGGCGAGATGAAGTCTGAGACAAAATCAACCACCGAGAAATTCTTAACCACGGTTTTACCAGGCAGAGGGAGCCGCTATCAAGTGACAGTAAAGCTTCCGGATGCGTGGCGACACATGCCCACCTAAAGTACATTATTCATACATCACAGTTACTTTAACCAGTAACACTTCTGGATGGAAAATAGGTAGTAGGTTAGACGAATACATCACTTCTTAAAAACTATATAACCGTTTTGGATGGCATGGGAAATGCATGCCATAAAAATAAAATAAAATTGTTATGAATAAATACATCACCCACTAAAATAATTATTTTAACAAGGATAACTAATTTCGGGTGCATACATTTTCGGATGATGCAGTAGTGTAGGTAATGAATAACGTCTGACAATTCGTCAAACGGTGGTGCAACGTTTACCAGAATAACATCTCAGGGATCTCATTTCTACTGCATTCGGTCTACTTTCGTCCCTCCTCCACCGGTTCGATATCACAATGGCACACTGCTATACATCAAGATTGGTATCAGAACTCCATGTTGGGCTGCTACACTCGCTTTCTTCGACAACTTTTTACTAGAGACCACTTTTTTTTGTTTACTAGAGACTCTCATTCCTGAAATTCATTAGAAGATTTTCACCATTATTTGTTCCTCACTACGAAAAATTAAAAAAAAATACCTCCGATATACCATATTTTAAATTTGCTCTCATGCCCTAAAAATGAAAAAATAATAGTAAAAAAATTTAAAAATAAATAAAAATTAAAAAATAAAAATATATGTAAAAATCAGCTAAATTCTAAATTATTATGATATGATGATTGTGGTCCTGCCAGGTAAGTATGTTGCTGTATATATATATATAAACTAAGAATTAATATTAAGTAGAAATTAAGATTTGTACAGCGCCCTTGAGGTGATTTTTCACAAAAACGGCGCTATACAAATTATCCAAATATTATTATTATTATTATTCACTGCATCCAGTCATTCTTAATTGAATTTTCTGCATTGACCAATGTTCTTATCAGTCTTTCCGTTCTGCCAATTTCCCTATCCTTATATAACCTTCTGCCAATATGCTTATCAGTCTTCTCGTTCTTCGCGAACATGCTTCACAACTACACAAACCCATCCACTTGCTCCACGGATTTGTAGTTTACGATAGTAGTGTTTTCGCATCCTCTCACTCGAATGAATATATACATATATTGTATAATATCAATAAAAAATAATTAAAAAGCGAAGTTCGCTGACCAAGCGGATTTTCCACATTGAAAATTGAAAGCTTTTTACGTTTACACCTCTTTGGTTTGCATTCACTTCGCAGAGAGACAAAGCCAGAGTGAATACAGCCTGTTAAATTTACGACGCGAAAAATCGTCCTTTGACAGCGTCGGGACTTAACAGTTCATGTGCGACTATCAAAGTAAAGTCGTTTAAAAACGTTCAAATACATTCAGCGAAATTTTCGGAGCGCAGTCGTAAAACTTCCACTGAATTGTAACAGCGCCGAATTTAAGTAACGAATTCGTAAGCATGTCGAAAGCACATTTTTTGGCAGGCTATTTTATTTTATGGGTTTATTTATACAATAGGTGACGAAAACTTACGCTTTGCATCTTTAATGAACTTATCTTGTAACGATGACCTAAAAGCCATGATTACAAAGTCTTAATGCTGATTGGATCTGTTCAGTAAAAACATACCTTTATATTTTATGAATACGTTAGGGCAGAAGTAAGTAGAAGGAAGTTTTAAACTATGCAAACTAAGTTAGTTGTACGTGTCGGGTGGAACCATGAAGCAATAGAACGTCACTCTTTGTTAATTGTTTATTAAGAAGCCGGTAAAAAGTAATAAAATAACCTTTTAGACGGTTTTTCATTTATTTTAATATACATCATTTACCGACGAAATCTTTATTTATGAGCTTTGAAATATACATTACAGTAAAAAAATATATTGAAACCTGGGCGAAGCCGGCTAGTCTCTACTAGTATATTTACAAAGTGTAAACCATTGTTCATATTACAATTTTCTCTAAACTGCTTTTTTAACGACATCCCCTCGGCGGAAAATAATACTTTAGAGCTAACACGGATAGGACTTAATCGCAAATATATATTCCTGGAGTCCAAATAAAACGTAATGAATGCAATCAAAATTCAGATCGCAACTGAAGTCCGTGATATGTTTTTAAATAACTAATCGTGGAAAAAAACCTTTCGATATTTGTACGTTTCGATATAAATGCTGAAACTTCAGGAATTCAAACAGCGAATCGAATGTTGAAAATTGAATTAAACTTGGAATTATTATTCTTTATCAAGAATACGTAATATAACACCCTGAAGATATTTATTTGAAAAAAACATTCTACACGGTTGATTGGACGGTTAAATTAAACTATTTTCACTATTTTCTTACGTATTAAGATTATAAAATTCATAAAACTAAATAAAGTCTCCGATTACGCTAACGTCTTTCATATAGTAAAAGTAGGTATTAATTCGATTTTTTTTATTAGAAATTAAACTTTTTCTCACCAAGGTTTTGTTTCAAAATTCTCCCTTCCAAAGTCTTCGTTCGCCCCGGATTCTTATGCAGATTTTTCGAAGAAACTGATTACCTCCAATAAAGGCGTAAAAAGATTCTGAATTGAAATCCGCTTTTAGCAAAATTCACTGGCGACAAAGGAGAGAATACCGAAACGTGTTCATGAATAAATTAAACGCCCATCTACGAAACGATAATAATCTGCAATTTCCCTTTTTTCTTTTCTCAAATCAACCAGAATAAAATTTCCCACAGTGGCATAATTAATGAAACTGGATGAAAGCTCTTAACGTTTTTATGGTTTATTGCTTCGGCTGAGAGATTTAATAGGGTGCGCTTTATACTTCACTGATAACTGAAGGACTTCGGGGAATAGGGTATAGGGTTATGCAGGTTGTTACATGTTTGTATTTGCTCCGAAGAATCTTTCAACTTGGGTAGGAACTTGAAAACGTCGTTGGGTTTCTTAGAAGTTTCAAACAGAGGGAAGGTTACTCGTAAATAATACATAATTTGTAAGAAGTGGGATTTTTTTTTTTTTTTAAGTATATAACCATTCCCGGGTTACGAATAACCTGACAATATTTGAAAAACTCCTACTGCCATCATAAAAAGCGGAAGATGTTGCTTGTGCAATGATGGAGGACTTAGCCAACAGAGGAATTGAACGCACGACGCCCGGGTGGGAATCCGACGCGTTCTCCACTCAGCTACCGACCGGTAGATATCACCGTTTCTGTGAAGTATGCTCCTGCTTGAGTGGGAACCAAAGTTATCGCAATTAAGAGTTTGATAAACAGGCAGGTTAACTTCGGCAAATAAAATATTTATTATAATTTTTCGAACAGAAGGTTGAAAGCAACGACCGTTAATTAAAAGTAAAAATTATATTGGTTCTATGGGCGATATTGTTTAGCCTATCAATTGTCCAAGATTCGGCGAAAGCAATCGAGACAAGAGTTGGGCAACTAATGATTGGAGCGATTGGTCGGTTGGTAGTTGGTAGTCGGTAGTTGGTAGGTTGGCGGCACAGGGCGCTGCGCAGCCCAGCGGAAGGCCTCGCGTTATACGACAGCCAAATTAACCCCGACCGGTCGAATTAACCCGTGTCCATTATTCCGCCCGTGGGATGTTGGCCAACTACATTCTCAACTGATTGCTATCGAGAATTACTAACAAACTAGAACATCAAGGGTAATCGAAGTTGGTCAAAGCTGGTGGTCTCGTTCCCTACTCTTGAATTTCCGCTGCTTGGCCGACTTCACGATGGAAATATACTCGTATTAGGGGGACCCTATTGTGATCCTTTAATGGAGTTCTACGTTCAGTAAGTGGGTGGTTTATCGATATAATTAAACCATAGAAAAAGCTTGAATTACGGAAACACGTGAACTTTATAAACGATCAAAATTTTCTCTCAAGCGCGAAAACCCGAAATTCAAGTCCAACTTAATCAAGTTTTCAAAACTTCCTCCGGGGATGTTGAGCTTTTTCACTGTATATAACAAATAATTTGTTGTTGTTATCTATTTCGCCTTCTGAAGGCATAGTAAGATTATGATAAAGCCACTGAATGACACATATTTATAGAAAATGTAAATACTCAAGAAAAAATAAGTATACCCAGAAGAAAAATATCAAAAGTAGTCCTACAAAATAAATACGAAAATAATAAATATATTGGCTTTCGAAAATGCGTCATGATTTTTGCCCAATTATTTATTTAGAACGATTTTAGAAGGTGTTTACACACGTCTCAAAAAGGTCAAGAAACTCATTTCAAAGGTTTAGTGGTCTACCTATAACGTGCCTACTAAATAATGTAAATTCACCAAAGTGGAGGCGTTACTGGGGACTGTGGGCGATGGCTCGGAGCATCTTGAACATCTGGTGCGGAGATTACAAATAAACACATATAATGATTTATCTCCCAGGAAAGCAGTTTTCCGCCATTGAAAACAAAAAAGCTAACATGACCGAGGTTTAAATATTGGCAAAAATGTAGATTCAGTTGCAGATTCCTTTCATAAATAATGGTCCATACGGTACCGCAGTGTCAAAGTCAATAACGTAAGTATGAACCGTATTTTATAATTAAATTTGATTGTATTTATAGTTTTTGTGTTTAATTTCCAGAACTCCTTTTTTTAACAGCTGTTTCGGCGTTTAAGGCCATTATCAAACTGTAATTGAATTATAATAATTTAAAAAATCTGTACCAATTGATTTTCTGTGCTACAATTTTGCTCCATGGCTACAAAACTGCGTGTAATAATAACAATAATAAATGGATTACTTCTATAGCGCCATTTTAGTGGGAAAATCACCTAAAGGGCGCTTGTTAAATTAGGCGCGTGAAGTTCAATTTTCAAAGTAAGTTTGGTAATGTAGTAACAGATTACGTATTTGTTATTCATTTATTTGTATGCACCGATAAACCATGTGTTATTGTTGGGACATATTTATGCAAGGCGTGTTCATGATCCCAATCCTCGGCCGTTCAATAATGATGCATGTAACTGAGCTTTTGTGAAAGAAGAGTGTGGAAATTATTTATCGTTGGAGATTAAAGATTTTGCTAAGATGATTGCTAGTAGTACTACCCATAACATTGCGGTTCCAAGAATTACCATAGATTTTAGATTTAGATGGAGAACAATCAGTGCACGCATATAATTCGCAATATAAAAAACGCATAAATGATGATTGTTGATCACAGTTACTTACATTGCAACTGTTGAATTTTGCAGCCACCCTTAATCTGGAGCCCCAAACTAGGAACTTGTGTTATCGATCAAACTTGCGCTCAACGTTTCTACAACGGGTTGCTTCTACGGCTCGTTCTTGTGTTCAACAGCTCGGCGGATGATTGACAGTGATTTGCCGGCCTCTGTGTTTCCACCCTCCTACAACATCGGCCTCAGTGACCTTCAAGACCCAGGTTCACTCATTTATTTTCTTGAAAGACCCTCCACTAAGCATTCCCAAAGGTGACATGTGTGGAGTTAACATAAGAAATAAAAGTCACTACACCACAATATCAGCTTATCACAAACATAACATTAACAGATGTATAGGTACAATACCGATTGTATGTGGTCTTTCCCTTTTGAGGTTATCCTGACGTGTTTGTCTCCTACCACGAGAATTTCCATCTATTTTTATCGTATCCGTTAAATTTTTATCGGTTAGCTAGAAAAATATGCAAACCTATAAAACTTAAACCTTTTTAGAGCATTTAATTTAAGTGTACAATAAATATAATTTGAATTTAAATACCAGTATGTTTGTTAAACAATGTATCGATCACTACTATTATCAGTAATCGACTCCATCATACCTTGGGTATATGCTTCTCAAATATACTGCTCAAAAATAATTTTAAATATTCAATGGTAGGTCGAATTTCATTCGGGGGCTTATTTAGTGTGTTACGTATGAATACCTCATACACATGTGAACAATAATTTGATAAGTTTTCAAATAATAGCTACAGAACCGACACAAATACTGGTAAAAAATTGAAGAGCCCCGAAGTGATTTTATTTGGTGGTGATATATCTCAGAGCAGTAACGCTTTTGATGTTAGAATGAATTCTTCCCAGTCTATATAAAAAGTCGTCAATTTGTTTATCGAACGAATATAGGATACAAAAGCCGCATATAACCAAAGAGGAGTTTTATATGGAGAGTTATCGAAGAACTAAAACCTTTGTTTGTGTCGTCGTAAAATTGACGACGGAACTCTTGTCCAACGATCGCGCGACGTAAAACTGAGAGCATCCACAGGCTCCGAGGTCTTCTAATTTTGTTTTGACACCACTTTTGGTGAATACGTGGCGGGTGTTTTCATTGAAGATGATTAATCGCGCGCCACGCCCTCGTCTTTGAGTTTTAGATGAGATATTTCCTTGTTCGATCGAAAATTTAGTTACTAGGATAAAATTTATTTAACATAATAACATTGACGTTCGTAAGAGAACGCATACTTCAAACAATTGATACGTGGTGTATTATTGATACAATGTATACAAGGTGTTCGAAAACACGTGGTACAAGCGAGAAACTGGTGAAACTAAATCACTTTGGGGTCGATTTTGTTGCATAACTTTTTTTGATTTGAGCTTTCCATTTCGAGTAAAACCAAGTTTTTTAAATTTATTTTATATAGTGAATACCGCACAAGGGTCCCAACTGCTCCCAACTCTCTAGAGCATAGATTCTCAACCTTCTTTTGCTTGGAGCCCACTTTGAGAATATATTTTTTTCTAGAGCCCCCCCATTTTTTTTTTTTTTTTACTTACCATCTGTCACGTTCGCGGTTCCAGTTAGCGGTGACCACTGACGAACCGGTTATTAATCCAGTTCTTTTCGGAACCGGTTCTTGGTGTTTTTTCAAAAGCACTAGCAAATCGACAAAAAAGTACTAGTCGGTAGAGATTTGAAAACGAAAAGAACTGGAACAAGTTCCTCGCCAAAAAAGTACTAGTCGTTAGATATTTGAAAGTGAAAAAAACCGGAACCGGTTCCTCACCCAAAAAAACACAAAACGAACGGACAAAAGGATATCGACCGTTCCGGTGAGCGGCTATTTTTTTTCAACGCCCCCTATTTTTCTCTGGGTCTTCTACTGCCCCCCTGAATGCCCGCCCACATTGAGAACCTATGGTCTAGAGCCAGTGAGACTATGGCATCCCCAATTGGGGTATGTTGTGAGGCTGAATGTAGTGGGGAGCGGAAGGAGATGGTGAAGAGGAAGGTAGGGAAGTTACTGACTATTCAGATCTGGTCACCAAACACGGCTAAAGCCATTTCAAGCAACGATTCGAATCTGAATGGTGGTCTTTCACCAGGGCGATACATAGAGTATCTACCACTGTGAAACGTGCCGCAAATATACTTTTTATTATTTTATATGGTTATGACACATACTAATTAAATAAAAGTTATTGGCGCACGCCGGGTTTGAACCCGCGACCTTTGGATTCGTAGTTAACGTCTTACCACTCGACCATGGAGTACGAAGTTAGATTTTTTTTTAGTCGCATACAAAATATTCGGTCGCTACAGGATCACCTATCTTTTGTTTGTTGTCTTTTAAAACGCGTCGAAGCGTAGACCCGGCTCCAAAACCCTAAAGTTGCCGAAAAAATGTTTTTTTTAAGGATAAAAATGCTTAAATTGAAAAACCTTTATGTTTAAAAAATGTATTTGTGTTATCTGTGTTGTCTGTTTAAGTTTTCGGACACATTGTGCAGAATTCATTTCATTCGAAAGCAGTTTACTGTACTAATTCAGAGAATATGATACAAAAAACTAGCAAACGGTAAATTCTCGCGACAAGAAGAACGTACACAGCTTTTGTCTGGAATTTTTAGGTCAACGGAACTATTTTCAAGTCGCAACGACAATTCTATGTAACCTGCCAAAAAATCATCAAATTCTAGGTCCATTTTTTGTTATTTTTCAATAAAAAAGAGTGTTAAAAACTCGGTCAAAGCCGGATAGCAACTACAAGTTTATTGTGACCAAATTATCAACTAATTTACTGTTTTATAGCACGTCGGCATCCCCCAGGTTATTGCTAGAGATGGTCGTTATTCCTGTCCCAGTTAAAAGGAACCGGCTTCACTGAAACCATCGATATTATTTCTCCGAGGAACCGGTTCCAAATTTTCTCAAATAAAAATATCGATATCCTTTGTCCGTTCGTTTCGTGTTATTTTTTAAGCGAGTTTCAACCAATTCCAGTTCTTTTCGTTTTCAAATCTCTACCGACTAGTACTTTTTTGGCGAAGAACTCTTGTCGATTTGCTAGTACTTTTCGAAAAAATCTCCTTTGTGGTACTTTTCTGGCACCAAGAAACGGTTTCAAAAAGAACTGAATAAATAACCGGTTCCTCGCCGGTCACCGGTAACTGGAACCGCAGGTACACCCAATTCTGTTATCGACCATCTCTAGTTGTTGCGAATTTTCTCCATCAAAATATATTTGCAAATAGAAATAGTAATCTAATATAACTATAAAAAACAAAACCGTTCCTGGAGATGGGAAACACATTTCTCAAGATTAACGCTCGTGAAACAAATTATAAATAGCCGAAAACGTAGCTGACATTGGCTTTCCTGCGTAATTTATCATATTGCGCTTATATGTTAGTAATGAGATGCCAGCGATGTTTACGAGGAAGATGTTAAACACGATATTGTAGTAAACGGAATATATTCGTATACTCGGCAGTGAAAAGATTACGAAACCTTTGATAACGGGAAATTATAGTAAAGCGTACGAATTTATGATGCGAATTAGTAGTTCTTTTTTAAAGTTGCATGGGTATTTTAAACGGTCAAGTGTTTAAATGCTGGCTATGGGCCAAAATAAGTCAATTTAGAGAGAAATTAATCATCACGCATTCTGAAAGCTGCGATACATTGCAGATAGGCATATGAATATGACCAAGAGAACTATAATAGACTAATGAATGTTATTTGATGAATGAATTCGAATGAACATGAGAACCATTACATATAATTAAAAAAAAAAAAACAAATGAAGGGTATGTCGGAAGAAAGATCATATTCACCTTGAAGAAACAATGTATGGGGAGAGAACTAATTATTTTTACCCAACCTATACAAACTTGCGATAAATCACTTTCTCCTGGGTTTTACGTCGTACACCATGAGAGAGAAAGAGACAACAAAAATAACACACCGCTTTTATGTACTGTAAGGATGATCTTGATCTCCCGCGTCTCCGGGGAATCCGCCCACATGTTTTCATATGCGACTAAACTCGACACAACTAAACGGTTTTTTAGGTTATATGCTTTATTTTTTTTTTGATAATTAGACTGTGAAAAAGTGGTTATACGAATAAACAAAAACATTATGTCGACATGTGCTATGAATGGATGTATAAATACCCGAGACCTTGTCCTAGTCACACCCAGGTCTGCGGAGTTCGGCGAAAAATCATCAAAAACTGACTACACTGCCTTGGATAGGTACCACTCTATGTAATCTAAGAAACTCACTTTCATTTTGAAAATCATCATTTTTTATTATCCCTTTTACACGATTTTTATCAAATCTGTGTAACAAACTAAGATGTTTTATGATTATAAGCAATGTTAAATCAACGTGTGTTTACTTCTATTATGCAAGTTTGAGCTAATAAGTGAAACAAAAAATACTGGTGGTTTTTTTTACAATTCTCCAAATAAGATTTCTGTCAATAGTCTTTCTTCCGGTTCACCCTTCATCTAGGATCGATCATCGGTTCAAGGCATCGAAATCTATCGGTATCTTTTTTATCGTATTCTATAAACGGCGCTGTTTGTGAATCCATACCAGCCATACGCATGTTCGGTAACAGGAAAGCAGAAAGCCCGCAGCGATTATAATAATACAATTTCTTGCCAGACTAGTAGTTAGTCTTTCCTGCGATAAAACCAAACAAAAATACAATTAGAGCTCGTACGAAAACAATGGTCTTCAATATAAATAGCGTTTATAAAAAGACGCATTTCTGTGACTCATTGGTTCTTCGAATGGATGGGCATGAAAAAATTCCTTTCTACAAAATGCTGGGATGACTCCTAGTGCATCTGGACCGGAATAGGCGGAGGTATGGCCACACACGTGGCAGGAACGGATGGTACACATCAACTCTTTCAGGGTATAACAAACTAAAATTTAAGGGCTGTCCCTGACAATGGTGAAAAATGGGAAGGTAGAATAATAATAATAATAATATTTGGACGATTTGTATAGCGCCGTTTTTTGTGAAAAATCACCTCAAGGGCGCTGTACAGATCTTATTTTCTATCATTACATACTAATTCCTAGTTTAAATAAGAAAATATACAGGAACATACTTACCTGACAGGTCCCATCAGATAGACACAATTATTAACTTAAAATTACGATTATTATTTTTTATTTTTTATTTATTTTTCCAATTTAGGGCATGGGAGCGAAATTAAAAGAATAGACTTTCTGAATTTGTCATACAATACAGGATTTGGTTAAAATTTGCATATCTAAAGGTGATTCGTCGAGATACAGAGAATAAAAGTTAAAGTTTCAAAAATAGTGTTTGATACAGTTTTTTTTAATAACAAGAGGCAGTGATTTATTTAAATCAGAAAATGAGGTTTAATGAGTCTTTTAATAGTTCAGTAACCAAATATAATTGTAACCTTTCGATTCATTTAAATATATTTTTTTTTATTATGGTTTTATTTTATTTTGAATGTTATCTACGAATTTCCTTTTCAAGCACATACTTATTAACAGATCTTGTGACCACCAAACTAGGCACATGCCTGGATTACGATCGTCGGCAATATTTGTGTACAGTAGGTAATCAAATAAATCAATCCAAAATAAGATAAAAACGTACGTCCGTACATCATAATAAATTTCAATAAACCAACACTGTTTTATGACAATATTATGAAAATCGTTAAAGATAATGTGGAATGTTACAATGAAGCTTTGAACGTGTTTCGAACACTTTTTATGTGATTTCTTCTGATCTTGTAGTTTTATGGATGATTTCATATGTTTTTACGAACAGCGTAAAACATGTACTTTTAGCGCTAATGCCTAAGATTATGGGTGGCTCGGAGCTGGGGCGTACCTAGTTATAATAATTTCAATCGTAAATCCCATAGAATAATAGGATGTTCCTATCGGCACACAATCAGATGCGGAATAGGGGCAACTTCTTACCGAGGGTCTCACAAAGCCGGTAAAGCCGGGAGGGCTGAAATAATTGCACCGAGATTGGGTAAATTCCAATTAAAGATAGTAAGGTTTATTATCGAACAGAGGGATTATAATTTGTGTACTGCCTCTAATTAATTACGGCATAATAAATCATCAGAGCGTATTGAAGCAGTGTGAACGTGATTGCAATCGTAAGCAATGTCAATTTTAAACGAATCTTGCTATTTGTGTAACCAGATTAAATGAAAACAGTGCGAATACCTCCCTAATTAAATTGAGCAAGCATATTTTCGTGAATTAGCTTAAAACAATATTCTATAATGAAGTACCTATATGTATGAAATTTCACGTCTGAGACAATGTTAGGAAATTTACACAATTCTGAGATTGCGAACAACACGTAGCCGATCCAGGATTCGCTTGTAATAAGAATTGTTTCTCGACTTGTTTTTCACTTTGAGGTTATGCAAATAGGCTATTTCCATCGTGCATCTCATTTCCGCCGGTTCGCGAGAGGATTCCAAGGGTGGGGGGAGAAGGAAGGTTTTCTCGTTTCCTTACGTGCGTCCACAGGAAAACTTATTAACATTTTCCACACATTCCTTCATTCTTTTTTTCATAGCATCCCCAGCGTATGGTTTATTTATCCGAATATTAGACTAAAGCACTTGAAATATGAGACATTAAGATATTGCACGTTATAAACTTCACAAAATACGTGCCCCCGGATGCTCGCAAATCATGACATAGGCTTTGCGCCTTTTTTATTCATAGGTTCGAGAAAGCCGAAGAAAATTCCAGCTTCAGAAGCTTTTTTAAAAGTCACATACTCGTACTGTATACTATATATCAAGTAATACGAGACCGATATAACGCGATGTTAATTAACTAGAAACATAAAAACAGTTCTTGCCACCTATCTAAAACTAGGTGTGAGTGATCTAACGCTTTGAATGAAATCCTCAACCTTTGTAGTGTGGAAAAAAAAGGATAGGAAAGCGGGATTTCATAAAAAATCTTACTGACCAATAATTGTTTATCAAGTGGCATAATATCCACTATTAAAAATACTAGCCGATTAAAATCTTTGTAACAAAATAATTACCAATTTAAAGCCACCTAATAGAAATCCACTACTAAAGTATTGCGATTGATAAGTGATTCGAGGCGTACTTCTCACCCTTTTAGCGGCGCTTCCTGCATTGAACTCCACCTGGTCGGGGCGAGGGCGCGTCACCTCCGGGAGGCAAGTCCCATTTTTCAAGCCGTCCGTGACTCCGCAAGAAGACAGTGACTCCCGTGTAATGAAAGGCCGTGCTCTGAATATTAACCCCGACTTATTATGAAATATTTACGAAAAGGAGAAGCCGGAAGGAGCGAGGACGAGAAGTGTGCCGCGAAGGCGATGACGGGAATTAAGAAAAGAAAAAGGTATTTTTCATTAAATAGTGAAAATAACAATCGGAAGAAAATAAATTGAAGAACGTGGCGTTCCCCATAATACGATTAATTTGATCGTTTTTTATACTAGAAACGTGCTGACAATTAATAACCCGAGTGGAATAACGAATTGCAAAAATCCTGAAATATTCGTAAATCTTTTTTATAAAGTTTATTTACATTTGGGGAAGTTTTTTTGGAAAATGAGCTTATACATAAAAGTAAGCATTATTCAGCTATTAAATCAACACAGGAATTCCTAGCGAGACTACCACCTATATATATGATATGTAAGATAAAATAAAAACAAAAAAAAATAAAAAACGAAGAAAAAAAAAACTATTGTGGTTAAATCAAAAAGCTTTTGAAAAGAGTCGATGTCTGCAGTCGATTTATTAGGTTGACAAATATTAAAAATACTATGCAAAAAATAACACATACCGTGTATAATTAATTATGGAATCAATCATATGCGTAATTTATTTCAATTTCATTAGTAAAATTCTACAAGATTATTTTCAATGTTATTGGTAGTTTACTATCACATTTTTTCTTTTTTACTTCTACTCAGTAGTACCTTGAATTTTGTTTTTTTTTTTCTCTTGTGTACTTCCCACAAAAATAAATATTGTGCTTCTTAATTACTTACTTGTTTGTCAATGGCACAAGCCGTATTTATTTATATATGGAAAATTAAATAAATAAATAATTATACAAATTTTAACGCATTTTCACTAAAAAAATTATATTCCTCTGTAGGTGCACACACTAGAGACGCAAGTTGTGATGTATGTAGGTATGCTACTCTGCTCTGAATAGGACTATTATCAAAAACAACGTTTGGAGTGATATTAGAGCTGCATTATAATAAATATACTATGTATGAAAAAAAAACTACCGAAAAGACATAAAGCCGTTATTTAATTTGAATTCATAATTATTAGACCTTTTTTAGGCATCTTATTTAATATAGCCGACTCAGACTCTCATATCCTTAAATCCATTAAAAAGAATCTCAACATAATCTGTCTCTCGACGAATCACCTTTAGATATTCAAGTTTTAAACAAATCCTGTATTGTACGACAAATTCAGAAAGTCCATTTTTTTTAATTTCGCTCCCATGCCCTGAATCAGAAAACAAAAAAACTAAAATAAAAATCACAATTATAATTTTAAGTTAATAAGTGTCTATTAGATGGGACCTGCCAGGTAAGTATGTTCCTGTATATTTTCTTATTTAAACTAGGAATTAATATGTAATAATAGAAAATAAGATCTGTACAGCGCCCTTTAGGTGATATTTCACAAAAACGGCGCTATACAAGTCATCCAAATAGTATTATTATTATTATAGCCATGTTGACAAATGTGTCTGGTTTAAAAAAAAAAAACAAAACTGACAGCATTAAAATAGTTCATTCAAGTTGTAATTATTTTTTCACTTATTAAAACAGCGTTTATTTGAATTAACATGTAGTAGTAAAATCAACAAAACAACGATAAGAAATAGGCAAACGCCTGTATCTATGTTTGGCATCCTGCGGGAAAGGTATTCTTTGTGTTCTGAGTAGTGCTGCCCCTACCCTTCCTCTTCCCTTTCCTGATCTTTCTGCTCTTGGCCGCATGTTTAGGAGAGTAGTCGTTACAGTGAGTTACCGCTTTAGTGAGTTTCGCTGTAACCGGTATTCACACCGCACGTACATACTCGTAGTTGGTGGTGCTGGGTACCGGCCGCTAGCTATCGTATGTAGTTGCCACTGAACAAATAATCTTTAGAAGTGTTATCTATACTGATTTGAAAGAAAAAACCGATGTTGTCAATTTACATAGGACCTTTTCGAGCTCCTAGGCCCCAGACAGGTGAATGATTTTTTTTAAAAATGTTTGATCACTTTCACAAGTGAGGAAAAATTGAACTTAGTTCGGGCACACGGACACGCCCACACTTCTATCGGTTTATCCCTTCAGTGGTGAGTTGGTACCCGCTACACTGGGGAAGGCCGGAAGCGACCCACGCGTTCTCGCTCTCTTATTTTTAGTCTTTACTTCTGAGAAGCAGCACGCTCCGAGACGAAATGAACACGCCCGGTTTGATTAACACATGATCAGGTCTTCTATTTCTATATTGAATGGTGGTCTCTAAAATAATAATAATAAATGGATAGCTTTTTGCTGTTTTCGTGGGAAAATCCTGGGTGTATATTTACCAGGGTGATACTGAGAGAATCTCTCTAGAACGTGCCACACCCATTGGTATTTTTTAAAATGATTTTGTATTAATTATAATGTGTAATAGCACATTTAAATTAGTTCTTAATTAAACAATGAACTACGGAAGTTCTTGAATGATTATGACCGCCGAAATTGTGCATTTTGACTAGTTATTGATATTTTTGAGATCAGCTCCTTACTAACTACCCCTATTTTGAACTAAATCGGTGAAAAGAAAATTTATTAAACAAATAAATAAAAAAGAAAAAAGGAAGTTTTGGGCGTACGCTGTCGTAACAACTAGTATATCTACAAAAAGATACTAAACGAGTGTACAAAACACATAAAAGCGAAATGTTGTTTTACCAGCGGCAATAAGGCCAGTCGTTCGAATGCAACCCCCATCGATGTAAAACACGTGATGTCGATATCTGAAGAGATTCCGCACAGCAGTAGATTCGCCCTCCCCACCGGCATGAATAATAAAATTGACCATTGGAAAGTTATACTGCTAACAACGAAAATCTATACAAAATCAATTAATTTTAAATCAACTACGGAGGTCTATAATAATAACTAACGATAAAGTCGTATATCCGCAGGGGTAAGCGGAAGAGATGAACCGCCACACAGATCTGCCTTGCTTCATTTACATTCAAACTCTTCTTGTTCTTCTGACTCTTGGACATGACCCGACCCTATTATATTTGATTCACTTGATCGTGACATGTCTGACTTATGTCCCCGGCTTCTTCTACCATTCTACCTTCTACTTTCGCGTCATATATTATCCTTACACTCCTTTCTTCGTTCATAGGAAACTAATAAAACAAGTAGCCGGTCGCTACGCCAAAAAAAATGTTGCGCTATATTCAGTCTTACCATAAGAAAAGATTTAAAAGCATAACGTAAAAGTTGTAACAAATACTTATATAATTATATGATATAATTTAACATGGATATTTATATAACATCATTTTAAATATAATCAGGTTAGGAATTAGTACTCATTTTTGTGCTGCGAAAAATCACCTCAAGAAAAAGCTATCCAATAATTAATTTTCTTTAAAACACGATTTCTAAAGATATGATTTATGACTTTCGCTATCAATCTGACGACCTTTTAATAAATTAAAACCTTTTTAACTTATCTTCGACCCGTGTTAAAATAATACACATAGAATTAAACAAACAGAGATGGAGCTGAAACAACGTCTGTATGTAATAATATTTGTACCTTTACGAGATGCCTTTCATCTTCTCAAAGGAAATATTGTATGGATCCCCATCGTCGCGCACAGCTGAATGTTGTATCCAGGTTGATCAATCTTTCTATGTTTAGGCAAACTGTCAATTAGCTGTTTTACATCAGAGGATCATCGACATTGGTTTCTCACACGTCTCAACGTATTTCATTATTCGTTAGGTACGACACTATAATTTGTGTTTGCTGGTGTGAGTTTTCTGTGATTGATATTTAACTGATTAGCATCGAAACTAGTCACACGTCGTCAGACGGCTCACGGCTCACGGTTCACGGCTCAAGACAGACGTGTATAAATCACGTTGAGTTGTTTATGACTTCAATAAGACTTTCGCTAATGACCTAATGACTAATGATCCAGCGATCAAAGTCAGCATCGATGTACTTATTCGTGCGACACCTATAGTTATTAATATATTTTCAAATATCTACTTACATAATAACACGTACAACTCGTATGATACCCTTTTGAATGTCACACGAATGTAACTTTTTTTCTTGTCAAGTCCTAATTTCTCTTGAATTTTTGTCTAATCCTCATTTAATTTTTATTTATATACCATGTCATAAATTAACGCTGTTTATATTTGAATTTAGAATGCTTTTACGTTATCGTCATTCTCAAAATTCTTTATCCAAAATTGTATAGGCAGTTTTTCTGTGATATTATAAATTATGCAAATAAAAATGAAACATAAACAATGAAACTAACGTATCTAATATATTAATAATTAGCACTTAAAAATTCCTTGATACCGAGAAATTATATACCAAATAAATGTTAATAATAAAAGTAAACTACTGTAAAAGTGCATAATAAAAAGAATCATATAATTATACCATAATACTGGGAGTAACCCAATACTTAGGAAATTTTATGGAAAATCTAGACATTACAATTAAGATGGGAAAACCTAAAATAAACTCATTAATAATCAGTATTCACCAACCTTGCATTATATAAATACATAATAAAATCATATTTAGAGAAATACAACTGTAACCCATCTTGAAAAAAAAATCATACCAGATAGATACATAAAATAATAAACTAAAAGTAACTTGTAACTAGTAAAATCATGCAGCAATACTGATAAATATAATTAAAGTAAAATCATGGTTTACTACCCCTGACATCCCAAAAATAGTATATAAGCCATAGAATAAGAACAACCTGTACTAGTCTGAAGATGGCCGTTATAGGCTGAAACCGGTCCAGTCAAAAAATAAAAAAAAGTGGAATAAAGTTATAAATTTGTTTTATTAAATCAATATCATATCTAATTAGCTTCTTAAGTAACTTCTAGATAACGTTGATAGCATTATTTTATGTATGCATTCAGTAATGATATTTAAAAATTGGCACGCAAGAGTCAACAGTAAATGATTGCAAACATATGAAATGAATTTATTGATAGCATTAATTCATCATCCGCCACTTTATCACTTGACCTGTCGAACTCTGAGATGGTACTGAGAGACACAACTATTTATCCACATCGGCAATGTTACAATTAAGAGATCAACGGTGAGCTATTATCACACGGTGAAAAAGTAATTCACAAGCGTAATAAAACACAAAACCCTGAAGTTAATTGTTTGCGGGAACAGAAGAGTGTGCATATACGAGTATGTGAAGTAGATACAAGATAAACCTAAATACGATATAAAGAATCTACAAGTGCAGGTATGTGGTGGTATAACGTCAGAAGTAAGGTTTGGTAATCCGTCAATGTTCAAAGAAGAGAGGGGGTAGGTTTTGATTGTTCATCATCGAAAGGCGGGCTTTACCCGCGCAAGGCTGAGGGTATCCCCGCCATTACAACCCGGCAGTGTTATCAGTAAGTTAGACGTTTTGAGAAATACAAAGGTAATTTTACCACTGTATGAAGCCAGTAAAGGAAGTACAAAATATGTTATTCTGACTCTTCACACGACCCGATTCAAGTATTTGATTTACTTGATCGTGCCATGTCTTTCTCGGGCGTCCTCGACTTCTTCTTCCATTCACTTTCGCATCATATATTCTTTTCACACTCCTTTCTTCGTTCATTCGCTCTGCATGCCCAAACCATCTAAGCGTCCCTTTCTTGATCCTATTCATTACGCTCACATCAGCCTTGCATTTGACATATTTATTTACTGAGGTAGAACAAAACGGAATAAGCACTAGTAAAACTAAGTATAGCACTTGGACTGAGTGATCAAAACTCTAGTGAAGCAAATTCACGTTATTGTGGGTACGATAATTTAAAAAGGTGAGTCTTTGATTTTGCTCTGAACTCAGTTGAGCTGTCGATCTTTCACAAATGTGAAGGGAGGTTATTCCAAGCTGTGGGGCCTGCTACGGCAAAAGCTCGGTCTCCGAAATTGGTGTTGGGATTGCGTTTAGGTACTGTGAGTCTACCTATGGCCGTTGAAGATGCTGATCGAAGAGTTAGTTGTCTCGTATTAGTATCGCTTGGAATGCACAGTTCCGATTCGGCGCCATGTCATGTTTCGTCTTAAAAATCATCTAGCATAGTTTGAATTGGATCCGTTCAGGACATTTAAGCCAATGAAGGTGCTAATTAATAATACCATCGACAGGAAATACGAATGGAATATAACTGCAAAGTGGAAACAAGAATTAACTTGAGCTGAATGGATTAACCCTTAACTGGTATACATGGGTCAAAAAAGACCCGATCTAACCTTTAATCCATCATAACTCAATAGCCGTTCGATATTCACACACGCGTGTCGTGAATTTTTCGGAGTTATAAGTAACGCAAGTTTTCTCGCGGGTCGAAAATTGACGCATGTGCCCTAAGTGTAACTTTTTTTAGAAGAGCGAATTTCGAAAATGGCGGAAATTAAAGAGGAACGATCACTGACGTAGATTGCAGAATGTGGCGCTGAAATTTTTTGTTTATTAAATTTTGATGACGTATTCCAAATAATATTTTCTAACGCAAGAATATTTTTGATTTTTCAGAACAAAAATTCTAAGAAAGGACGGTTGTTGTTATTTTTATTTTGGTAAATATTAAGAAAAAAAAAATGTGATTTTGTGTTTCCAAAAGTATTAATTTTAGCTTGGTATAGAATTATTTTTATTTGAAAAGGTTTTGAAGCCAAAAAATATTATTTATGAGTCCATGTTGTCTTCAACGATAAAATTGTGTTCTCCTGAACATAACTATTTTATTGTGTGACTAGGCCTAGTTATCAAATCATTTAAATTTACGTCAATTTATATAAAACAGACAACGACAGTTAACTTGTATAAAATATATAACATTTACAGAGTTACCAAATGAAATGTCTACAATAAAATTTATTTATTTTTCAACCCTGGGTATAATTTAACCCACGTACCGTATACTGTTTACGTGGCTCTAAATATGTATACCAGTTAAGTGTTGATGTAAATTAAAATACGTTAATGCTATGAGCCAATGCAGTTCACTGTGTCTACATACGAAAATCTAACCTCTATTTATCTGAAGATGAAAATAATGCAAGTCAGCCAAAGGGTAGGATTGTGTTAGCGAAGTCTGAGAGACCAATAGATGTCTGAGAGATAAATTGATGTTTCAATATGTGAAAGCATGGCAAAGATGAAGCGAGAAGGAACGATAAACGATAGTGTTAAGATATAGTTACGAGGGTGACAAAAACGCATCAACTGGCGACCGGGAGACCAAAAGAGGAACAAACAAGATAGTCGGGTAACACAATGTCACAGCTGGATCCAGATGGCAGACCGCGGTGAAAAACAAAAAGTTTTGGGCAACTGGAGGGAACTTATTTCATAAAATGGACCAATAAAAGATAAAGGTAAATTCGCAAATTTAATAAAAACACAAAACTTTTTATTTAGTCCTTCATACTAAAAATAGTAACGGTTGAAAATTCATTTAGATAAACTAAGTAGGAATAGCAAGTTTTTAAGACTGGTACTAAACAAAGAAATTGTACAATAATACTCTCAGAAGCATGCAAAATGAAAGGGACCGATCACGTAAAATAGCGAATAAATTGATAAATTAGAATTAACTTTAAAGCTTCCATGCTTATTATTTTAAAACTTGAAAAAATGATTTTAATAATTTTCAAATGAAGTACGAAATCGATTAAAAATGCCGGTTTCGTATAAGGTCTCGGTTGCTCAATTGGCAGAAGCGTTCGTCCCGGATAGAGTAGAGGTTCGGAGTTCAAGTCTCGGTCGCGACCGTTATTTTTTCTGTTTCATATTTACGTTGAAGATTATTGATAATATTTCAATAATTAATATAATAATAATAAAATAACGAGGAGCTCAGACCACTGGGAAAACTGTTGTAGAAACAGATACACCATTCGATTAAAAAAACAGAAAAAAAATGTATATAGCCCTTCATACTAAAGATAGTAATGGTCGAGAATTCGTTTGGATAAACTAGGTAGGAATACCAAGTTTTTAAGGCTGGTACACATCAAGAGCATGAAAAGCTATTCGAGGAATTTTCTTGTCAGGTTTGTAAGTGTGTACCTCAGTTACCTTGCAGCCAACCAACCATACATTTCTCTTCTACGAAAATTTATACTTAGCCTTATCAATACTATCTAATTTCGTGGTAATGAAGCATCCACGAAATTCCACCATACCGTTAATATTAGCTATCACATAGCACAATGGTACTCAGAGGTATTATCAAATTAATTATGAATAGTATGAGCACATCAACGCTTGCTAAAGTTTGTGTGATTGTGTTCCCCTATTCATAATTCCCAACAAGGGTTGTCTTTGTGATTATGCCTACTAGAGCTTCTATGCGTATGCAGTAGTGCTTGAGTCCTATGCAATGTTTGTCTGAGCGAATAGTAAATACGGGTTGACTGAGAATTCCAACGCCCATACAGCATTAGATAATATAACTACTGAGATACTGAGTATAAATTTATAAAAGATAGAGTTTATCAGACTTTATTATTTTTCATCGTCAAAGGCGAAACTCTCTAACCACGATGACTAGACAAATATTCACCGAGAAATTAGGTGAACGTAATTGATTTTTATATTAATTCCATATAGGAAGTTCTGGGATTTTCTTAGGGGCGCTTATATTTGGGATGATGTTGGATAGACGTTTGAGAAGTGGAAGGAAGAAACCTGGGAATTAAAGACACACGTGTTGTACAAGTAAGGAAACACAATAAAGTGAATTAGAAAACGTTATTAAAGAATCAGATATAAATATGTGCATGAATTAAGATTTTTGTCTCAAAAGCACACATTTTTTGATGTAAAAAAGTTTTTAAAAGAGTTAATTATTTTTGTGACACGACCATCAACCTTTCTACAGGTGGTATTATAACAATTAAATATTCAACACAGATATTCATAATTTTCCACTCAAGGGCGTTAAATCTGAATTGATCTTCAAAGTTTGGATCGGCATTCATCCCTAATTATAAGGGTAGTAGAGCGCCGCCATGACATATTTGATTAAACAGGATCTCCCAGTTCGTCGGAGCATAACGAAGTGCGGGCAGGGACAAAGGTACCACTCATTGTCCTCAGCCACGTCAAACACAATCCTCGTATTATAGCATCGAGTTCAGCTGCACGGGGTAAACGACTGAAGCTATTTGCAGAGCAGCTCTATTGGCGTTAAGTGGAATACCGCCCTTTCCCCAGAGGACTTCACCGGGGGAGCTGTGTTATTTATGCTGAATACTAAATATTAAATACGCCCGTGCAAGAGACACACACTTGACGTGTACATGTTATGAAGACAAGAATCCCAGTCGTAATAAAGCAACTGTGTTCTCGGTTGAAGAATAACACACACATTACGTTTTAGCATGCTTGTAGGGTCTTTTAAGAAACGGTTGGAATGTGTGGATGCTAATGGACGCACAGGTGGAAATTTTCAATGGAAAAATATATTTTTTTTACTTTCTCCTTCGTACTATTTCAATAAACTCACATTATTTTACAATTTATTAGGGAAATTGTTTTAAAATTTCATTGATGTACGTACCTTTGTATCGAATTCAGAAGGAAAAAGCGTCTTTTGAAAATGAAAACGAAAATAAACAGTAACATCACATTACTAAACAGGAATGCTTTGATATTGTTAAATTGATGTAAAAATAATGATGCCTGTTTGAACGTAGCTATGTTTGAAGTGTGTTTTATTGCTTGAAACAGTTCGACAGTACTGTTTTTGGCGGCTCTGCGCCAGCACACTCTCGGCTCTTTTTCATCCCGTAACTCTGTGCTAGATTGATCGTCTTTGCTTTAGTCACTATTGAAATGGAAATCAAAAATTGCAGAAAAGAGTGGATATTCCGCAAGCTTAAAGAAAACAAAAAAATTCAAAATGCAGTTTATTTGGTCATATGAAATAAATTATTTTTCATTTGAATTTATTTTTCCATCACCATTTATCAATCATCACTTTACCTATCTTTTTTTTTAAATTTTTTTTTTATAGTTTTGTGTTCAATTTGTAGAACTCCATTTTATTTTTTTATATAATTCAATTGAATTAAATTTAATATTATTGAGTTCTGCTATTTTGAGTTTTTTTTATTTTTGTTTTTAGTGACAGCTGTTTCGGCGTTTAAGGCCATTGTCAGACAGTGACAGTTTGACAATGGCCTTAAACGCCGAAACAGCTGTCACTAAAAACAAAAATAAAAAAACTTAAAATAGCAGAACTCAATAATAATATTAAATTTAATTCAATTGAATTATATAAAAAAACTTTACCTATCTGCCATTACTTTTAAATACTCTGTCGGACTAGGAAGAGATTACCTAAACGGTAATAAAACAGGGGATTTCAGAAGGAAAAAAATCTAATTCAACAATGCTAATAAATCATGTCCATTTCAATGTTTTAAAAGTGGTTTGAAAAAAACAGGAAAGCGAGCTGTTTGCCTTAACATGGTTGTGTCCGTGATCTTAGTATAAATATGGTTATAAGGAAAATCTAGTTATTACTTCACACATTCTAATCCGCTGATCAAACCACACTTATAAAATAATGTGGGTTTCCTTCGCAGTGAAAAAATACACTGAACCATTGACACAAAACCCCACAGGCTCGTTTAATTTAATTTACAAAAGCTTCTTTAAGTCTGGGGATACATTTTATGGACACAAATAGCTTCATAGCCTCAGTAAAAAAAAAACACTCAATTAGTCAAAATAGGTATTAGATAGTAAAATTAACTTATTGAAGTATTAACTTAATTGTGATTGAAATAGTATTCATATTATTCAAAGAATATGAAACAGAAAAAAACAGAAAATAAAAAAAATATGAGGATGTAACCGAGACAAGAATTGGGGACCTTTACTCTACTGGGAAAAACTTACTTGCTACCTCAACCAATTCACTAACCGTTATTTTTATCGATATTATACTTCTTGAAAATAATAAATATTATTTTTTCCGATATAGGCATCCCTCTTTATAACCGATAGCAAAGTTTTATCTGAAAACGATTGCAAACATAAGCGCCCTTGGGGTGATATTCTTTCAAGAAAACGGCACTATACAAAAAATTGCCAAATATTATTACTATTATTATAGATGGTTTCATGAATAGAATTATCATTTTTTTACTAACGGAGAACAACACACACTCGATCCCGGGACCTCCACTTTCTCCGGGAGTAATAAGATAATTAGAATTCAAAAGTATAACTATTTTAGGTCTGTTAATTTTTCATGCGATAATGCTCCGGATTATATCGAATATTTTCGAGGCAAAGCAGACTAGTTTATGTCATTTTGTGAAGCGCAAAGGCGAATCTCGTGTGTGACACATCAATGGGTACAGATAAGACATCTCAGCACGGTCTAGGACGGCTAGGTCGTCTCATTATGGCCGGCGTACGCGCACGGATTAGCTCTACGATCTGCCTAACCCTGATTCATTCATACGTACGACGTGATTACAGCGGATTAGGGAGAGTTTCATTATCTCCCACAAAGCGACTCCATTGTGCAGGCTCCCGCCGTTACGGTTCGGGAGATAGGGAAAAGTTCAGGAAAGTGGGCACACTGATGGGACCAGCTACCTACTTAAGTGCAATCAAAGTTCACAAGAAATGTCATGAGTTTCAAACGACCGTTTTACCTATTCTACTTTGAGTTAAGTTTTCTATGAACAAGAGATACCTTTGAGGTTTCTCGAATATAAAGTGATAGTATATTGAAATGAAAATTATACGAAGACGGTATTTTGTAGAAATGCTTAGCGGCATTTTTTCCCCAGAAATATATTCGAGTTATTCAACGTGGCAAATGTACTGAACGAAGTTTTAAAATTCCGCACAAGGAATATAATATTTAAGAGAAAATATTATACCTACACAAATAGTTGACCAATGAACGAAGGGATAGGAAAAAACTATACATTAAAACATGTCAATTTCAGCAAAGAACATGAAAGTATTGACCTGAACTTATGAAGAAGTCGACAAAAAGTAATTACAACTAAAGCCCTGACAGAGAAAAATCTGTAACAAATGGACAGTTAAACAAAAAAATATTCCAACAGAAAACATTATCTACGGACAGGAAACTTTCAATGCGTTTCATCGGCGTTTTGATTCGTTTGATCGGTCGATTAATTGATCGAATCGCCTAGCGACTAAATAGAAAAAACAGGCACCACGGAAAAGTTCGTCTTGTGTTAAAATATCCATCAAAAGGAGAATGAAGAAATCAAGAGCTCTTTTTCGAGATGTTTATTTTACCTCGTCCAATATATCCGCTAATCTTCGACAAAACACGGCTTAGACGTAGAAAATTGCGATGGTATTGTTGGCTTTTATTACAGTCTGTCTCACGTATGCGGGTCGGGACGTGTCGACCTTGTGCAGTGAACTCGAATGGCAGTCCACATCATCAGCGGACTTCCCGGAAACCAGGTGACTGAGTAAAAGGTGGTAGCGTAGTTGGATTGTCGGTTGAATCTCGGCACACCGCTGGTAAAGGATTTTTGTTCGGTGGTGTTGGCTGGACAAATTGCGGAATATTCCCGAGGAAATCGCACATAATACGTCCACTAGTTGTATTATTGGATTTGACCGTTCGCATTGATACCGCTTCGAGTGGCGGCCTCTTTTGTTAGTTGGAATGGGAGCCTATTGATGGCGGGACGGGGGGGACGGTGGGACGGTGGCACCCGCGAGCTCCGCTGAATGGTGGCCAGACAAGATCTAATGCCCGGGCGGCGAGGGCAAGAAAGGAAAAGGACGTTACTTTTTACTAGAAATGTTTCAAATAAAGAATGCGGGAGGCCGGAAAACACGTTCACAAAAAGTAATCCCTCGAATTTCGCTGGACTGCCGATTTGAAAATTCGCAAGTGAGATATTGACGATAGCTTACCAAATTACGAGTTTTTTTTCTTTATTTCAAATTTTGGAAACTGATAATTCGTCGTGAAATTCCATTTCAATATGAATTTTTGACTGGTAGAAGATGCCCGTTGCAAGGTGAAACCGTTCCGTTCAAAAATAAATTAATGGAAATAAGTTACAAATGTTTTTTAATCATACATTCATATTGAAATAACGTGTGGTTTGGACATGAAATATCGTTTGTGTCTTTACTCGGATGGTCCGAGGGCCCGCCGAGGAAGAGAGATGACGGAAGGGGCGATGGACAAAGAGAGGAATAGAGGAGAACTTTAGTAATTTCGTCACGTGCTCCCAAACCTTTCCGGTTAAACCTGCATCGGTATAAAAGAGGCGGCTTCGATATCGTTTGTCACCTACAAAATAATTTTAGAAGGAGGGCTTGAAAGTTTGTATTTTTCTTCGGTCTGGCCTCCGCGAGGCGAAAGGAGGGAATATAGTGTAAAAATATAACACAACTACAGCGGTAATTAAATTTCTATACGAAGTGTCATCATCTACTCGTTCTTGGCATTCAGTTTCCGGTCAATTTAGCGAACCAGAAACGACAAAATATCAAATAGCAAAGATAAACAATAGAAGTTTGAAAGCAAAATATGCAATAGCTAAACATTTCGATCATTTTCGATCGTCGGAGCATATGTGAAAGGGCTTCATGAATATAATATGTTTGCCAGCGTTCTAATGTAATACGCGAAATTGTGTGCACACCCAACGTGTCAAATTAGAATAGGTAGATTTTCTGAAGGCTTAGGAGAACGAATTTAATTTTTATTTCTCCGGGAAAAGCGTCGCGAAATGAAACAAGGCCCGATAAATTGTCGACGAACAAGAATGAACCGCGGGGAGGGACGGGTGCCGCACGGCCTCTCGCCTCTCCCGCCCGACAAATTTAGATTGTATGCCCAGCAAATGGAAACGAATGACGAACAGAAAGGCAAAAGGAAATTACTTATTTATTGACTTAACGATTGTGGAAACGGAAATTTGAATTGGGTAAGATTGGCACGAGACGAAGGGTAAACCATCCGCGGCATTTAATATATTCATACCGATTTGAGTTAGCACACCTGTTAACCTATTTATCTATAATAAAGATTAGTTTCAACACTGACAGACTCAAACCCTGTCTCCTATAATTATTACCTTCATCAACGTATTTAATAATATTAAGTTCACTTTCATCTAATAACAAAGCTACTTCTATTCAATATGAAACGGGTTAAAACGGATTTAAATTGCGCCGTTTTTAATGAATATAATTAAAGCATTTCATGTATTTATTGGATAAAGCTTCGGAGAATAATGATAACGCGCCTCCGTTCATTATTCATGGATCCTCCACTTGTTTTCCCTCTCGCAGTTTAAACAAAAGATTTAATTCGTCATTTACGGGAATTTTTAAATAAAAAAAATTAAAAAAAACTCTTTTGAAACAAAAACGCTCGGGTTGACAGGACAGTACGGTCTTTGAACCATTTTTCGTTGAAATTTAAACGGGATGAAAACAAAGAGTTTTAAAATATATAATGAATACTCAAACCTACCAGCACATCAGTAAGTAATATATTTAAAAAATGACAAAGGAAATAATCAAATTGTAATGAAAAAAATGAAATTACAAAAATACATTTTGATCTAGACGAACTCGTTATATTAAATTAAACAAACGCTTTATTTTAATCTAGACTACGTTTATTTCAAAACCCTATATCTCCTCTATAACTTACCCTTTCCCCTATGGGTACTGCTACACTTAATGATCAGACAATAATTATTTCTGTATTTGAATATTACTTTTGACCCGAAGAAGAAAGGGTTCCTACGAAACTGGCCGACAGTTAAAAACAGTAGATAAAACAAGTATAAGTTCTAAGATTTTTAAAGAAGTGTTTGTTCTCACTGTATTGCAAATTACGTTAGCAGTGCAATATCCTTCACCCGCTAGATTTCAAGTTCAAATACGAGGATAATGCGAGATTCATTGCAACCTCTGCTGCGCCTATCGCGTACGTTGGTTGGTTGGTATTACAACGGCTTAGGGTTCGTTTCCAGACGCGATCGATCGGTCCCCGTCTGCGACGCACTCCCAGACAGAGTAATATGCACTTCATATGCGGACCCGACAAGCCAAATACCATAATACCAATAGATGGGCCAATAATTCCCCTATTTGCGATAGGCACCGCGCACCAACCAGCTCGACGGCTAAAGCCCCCTTGCCTCGGCTTCCCGACATCCCAACTTCTGCCCGGGGAAACGTGCGCTTAATTGCGCTTAAGAAATCAAATGATAGAGCCGATTTGATAGGAACAAGTTTGCGACAAACAGCTGCAATTCTAAGATGGCAGGTTAGCGTCAGACAGTCACATCAGACAGTTTTGTTAGTTAAAAATCAAAAATTCATGGACGGAAACTGAATGATTAAAGGTAAATAACTATGAGCAGAAAATTTGTGTGCTGCAAAAAAGTCTCCAAAAGTGAGCTACGTTCTCATGACTTACGCAAAGATTTTTCTGTCTTAGATTTTTTTTAAATGTTCAAAATTGTCCTCCGTCAAAATTACGCACCGCACTGCGGGTTAGGTCCGTAGTACTTACTTTTATTTGGATGAAAGCAATTAATCATTTTGAAAGCCGTTTGCATAAAGCACTCACATCAAGACCTAAATGGACATCAGTTACGGCGCAAGACATGACGACGTATGTAATGTTTAACAATCGAATAAAACGAAAGTTATATATTTCGCGGCAAAACGAAATTATTTAAATTATATTATTTGTTTGTTCAATCAAAAACGCCGTGTGATTCTGCACGATATATTATCTAAATAGTGACTGTCGTTCCTCTAGCTAAATATTTTCAAACTTTTGTCGATTACTAAAGGTTTCAAGTTTCCGATACCTCCAAAAACTCCCGATGTAATTTAAATATGGAGCTATTTGCTTTTGAGAACTTAAAGCGTACATGGAAGAAGTGGTTAAATAATGTCGATGAAGGGGAACGTGTAGCATAATAGTCGATATTCCGGATGGAATCACTTCAGGGATATCATTACAGCAGAGCCACATTCTCATTCCGAACACAAGACATGATAATAGCAAACGATTTGGTTTCCCGCCCTGTCACCCCAAATGTTCCTGGAGGTAAAGGGATTCTACAAAAATAAAACCTTATTCTGTTGTACCCATAAAAAAACAATTGCCGCATTTCAAACGAGCTGCGCTGGCGGTAAAGCTGGCTTCTTGTTCGCGTATTTGGAAGTTCTGACAACTCCTTGGATTTATTTTATTTTTAAAGTTACATAAATATTAAAATAAATTGTGGTAGATTTATCGTAATGAACACAATATTGTTATTGTAGTTATTACTGTGATTAGGTATGGGCCATCAATACTAGAACTCTACAATATTTAATAAAATTTGAAACAAATAAGATATTTTCAAGAGTCGCACACGACCATCGTTAGTAATAAAAAAATGAATAGTGATAGACTGATTAAAATAATAATAATTTTTTTTTAGATAAAACAAATAAAAGGTAAACGAAAAAAATATCAACGAACTCCATTTTATAAAGGACTTATAACAAACTAATTTAACACAAGAGCTTATACGAGTATTATCAAAAGTTTAAAACGAATGAATAAAAAAATACAGGATTTTATTCCATCGACGTATTTCCTAAATTTTTAAGAAGCTTATGAAAAATTTAATTCTGTTTAACATAGATACTAAAAGCTACGTAGAAGCCAGAGATCTACATTTATATTTCAGAAGCTTATAGTTAAATTATAGGAAGCAAACGAAAGACGACAATATAATAGATTTATTTTTCGAGTCATTTTCTAAGCCAACAATTAACTACACCAAGTGAGAATTCTATTTCCCCCCTTCTCTGAGATACTTGAGGATTGAGCCATCGAGAAGTAGCGGCAGTAGAACATTCTAGGTACGCGGCGTACACAGTTGGTAGTTTAGTTTGGAACGTTACTCGGCAATGTGAGATGAATTTAAAGATCTTATAAGGGAAACACCACTGTGTCTGCGATCTTAACCCTGTTGACACAGCATCTCTCTGCCGGCGCATCACATCGGCGAGATATCTCTTTCGAGACTCGGAATATTTGCCTACGTAAAGGGGGCAGGGTGAGTTGAATATCCACAAGGCTAACAAGAACGCCGTCACGTCTCGCGAATTTCCTGTTCGCATAATATCGTATGTATTAAAGGAACTTTTATACCATCATTTAGGGGGGAAATGTCTTCTTATTAACCCGCCCTAACCCAGATATTGGAACGCGATAGACAGTGAGAAATTTAGACGGCTTTACTAAACGTATTTTAGATGTATTGGAAGCAACCCACCTATTTAAAATACGCCCAATAGATAGAATCTATTTATCTAATGAAAGAAGGCTAAAATATTGGATACGAAAAGCTTTTTTGACAACGATAATATACGATACGCTTGAGGGTCAAAACTGCAACTAAAAAAGCTCAATAAATTGAACAAGTTTGGTCTCCTTACTAAATGAACTGTAATCGAAAATGTTGCGTTTAAACCTTAATTTAATAAACCTGAATAAAATTCCTCCGTCGAATACGAACATGTAATTATTTTCAAGTGGTAACACCACAAAACCGGGGCCGTACAAAATGGTCGGAGGGAAAAAACGAAAATCCACTCTGTCATTAAACTCCATTTATTGGACGTTTTCATTAAAAACTTCACAACTTCAGTGGAATAATGAAGCACACATATGGCCACGACAAATGATGGCACATTTTATTAGCAAAAAGGTTCGCGTGATGCTTCGTGAATTAAATACAAATGCGCTTCATTCCGATGGTCTCCTCTTGGAAACCGAAGTAAAAATTCCAAATTTGCGAGTAGTACCGAAAATATGAAATACCATGAATAAATTAAAAATAATAATGATTTTACTATGGACTGCTGCAAAACAGACATATTTTCTAAGACTAAGGAATAATGCAATAAATATTTCAAATATGCTTTACCTTCTATCGGGATATTTCAATCGATCAGTCGAGCTTTCAAACATCGAAAACAAGGAGTTTGTTAAACGGGGTACATACCTGCAAAATAAAAGAAATACAATCGTTAGTTAAGAATAAAACATAAACCAATTATTATGAGGACTTTATAAATAATCAAATTCAAACAGCTATTACTAGAGATGAATTTTTCCAACTTTCAGTCGGATACTACGATTTTTTCGGTAGTATGTCATTGATGTCAGCGTATTGCGACCCAAAATAAATTAACCGGTCTTATAGGAGCATTTTTTCAATGTCCCTATATGAAGAAAACTGGTAAAATCCAAATCACTCCACGGAATTTGGTTAACTATATTAATGGGCTTTTATAGGCAACCGTGTTTTCGTTTTAAATATCGAGGAATATAAAAGTCCATCATTGAAAATACCAGAACTTTCTTTTATGATAGCATGGATTTTTTTTATTGTTAATACCGCACAAGAGTCACAACTGCTCCCAACCGTCTATGGCCAGTGAGACTATGGCATCCCCAATTGGGGTATATTGTGAGGCTGAAGGTAGTGGAGAGGGGAAGAAGATGAGGAAGGGAAGGAGATAGAGAAGGGAAGGAGATAGGGAAGAGGAAGGTTGGGAAGTACCTGGCTGTACAAATCTGGTCATCAAACACGGCTAAAGCCATTTTAAGCAACGATTCGATTCTGAATGGTGGTATTTTACCAGGGTGATTCTAAGAGTATCTACCACCGTGGAACGTGCTGTAAATATACCATACATTATTTTATATATGATTGGTTCAAAGATTCTTCTGTCTGGAATAACCTTTGAAAAATCAACAACTGCATTATTCTATATTTCCGTTCAATGTTTTTCAAATTATTCCACGGCCGGGTAAATAAACTTTTAATATTAAATTGAACGTAGGCATCCGGTGTCCTGCAAAAAAGTACGAGGAATAGAAAATAAAATCATTGCACATCGTCAGCTTCGGCAATTTGAATTTAAGTTTTTCTTCCATAAGGGACAAGAATAACAACCGAACGTGTGTCGCCATTATCAACATGCAAATGAAAACGGCAATTCGAATACCGAGGCCGGTCATTTGCATACACGCGTACGACATACGTACAATTCTGTATGATATACAAATCCCCAAACGAAATATAAAAGTATTACACGATTTCCGAGCGATTCGAGTATTTCGCATCCATTTTGGACGGTGAGCACTTTTCACGCATCGCCCTCCACTAAAGGAAATGCGATTGTGCAGCGGTTAGCGGCTATCATTATATTCGTTGGGGAATTTTAGGTGCACGGTACGCAACTGCAGGTACGCTTTCATATTATTAGATCAAACCTGCATCGCGGGTCCGAGCTCTAGCGGGGTTTGTAAAAATTACGTCAGTAATATATTTTTAATTGAGGATTGGAAATAAATCAAGCGACTTCATGTACCTTCTCCTGGTTTCCGGGTTGTATTCCAGGACAAGGAACCGCTTCCAGTTCTTCTCGTTCTCAGAATTTCGCTAGCAACCACACCCCCCCCCCCCCATTAAATAAAATTTCTGGTGAGGAACCAGTTCCAGTTCTTTTCGTTTCCAAATCTCTACCGATTAGTATTTTTTGGCGAGGAACTTTTGTCGATTTACTAGTACTTTTCGAAAAAAATCTTCCTCGTGGAACTTTTCTGGCACCAGGAACCGGTTCCAAAAAGAAAAGGATACATAACCGGTTCTTCGCCGGTCACCGGTAACTGGAACCGCAGGTACACCCAATTCTGATATCGACCATCTCTACAGGGAATTAAAAAATATAAATACAGTCGAACTTGGTTATAACGATCACGGTAATAGCGGGATCACGGCTATAATAAGGAATTACTTAATAATATGTTAGTTCGGGCTAATTTTCATAGAATCGTGTGGGGTTATAACGAGGTCGCTTCACTGATGTAACGTCAAAATAATATTGTCAACTCAATACGCCGGGTATGAGAAAAAAAACCCAACCCTCGAAACAGTCGAATAATGTCATAAACAAGACAAAGGAAGCCGCCAGTCCGGTACTAAGTAAAAGTGTCGTTTGTATATCATTGGCTTTCCCATTTTAATAATTAGCAAACCAAGAATTTTGTAATACATCATTAATCATTTCTTTAAAAAAATATATGACAGCACTTTTCTTTGAGTAATATAGGAGTATCGGGAGAAGGTACGAAGGGAAGAAGTCGGAGATTCATCTAAATAACATGATACTCTTGAGAGTAGGTACGTATGAAAAAGAGTATGTGCAAAGACCGAGTAGTGTGAAATTACATTATCTCTGCATACCCCTGCGGAGAACGGCGAGATGGTTAGTTAATTTCGTTCCAAAGCGTGGGACGCGGAATTAATTGGCAACGAATTTGTAGATATTTAATCATTCTCGAGCAGATGGTTTCAATAATATACCATCTCCAAACTCGTGTAAGAATGTTTCCTTATGTAAAAAAATAGTATGAATGTTCATGTAATGCATTTCAACTAAGCTGGAATATTTGTGTGGGCGAAAGATCGACATCACAAAGAGTGGAATTGGAACAGTGTTATCAACAGTATTGATAATTTGTTATTGAATCCGTGTGTAGATAGCTGGCTTTGTTTTGTTTTTGGTTCCAAGGAAATTTGAATAATTTTAACTGAAAATTAATTCAATAAATAATATAATGTGTACAAATAACCAAAACCGTTTTAGCAATGACTCGCAGCGGTCAGGGTTGTTTCGGGTCCCTACATTTGTCAGAATGATACGTAGGCACCTGGTTATTATTGTTTGCGGTCAAACGAACGCAATAATTTATTTGGAAAATGTGGTGTTTCCGTGGAAAAGCGTGGTCGGTTTGAAATGGCCACAGCCATTCGTTTAATTTATTAAATTCTGAAATCAAAATGCATTTTAGGAATTATTATTTCCATACGAAAAAGCACGAAATAAAACTACTGGTTAATTACCTATTAATTGAAGAAGCGCCTCGGGTATTTTTTATTACAAATGGTTTTTAGTTTTAAATGGATTTAATTAAAAAAAGAGTTATTGCATTTTATTTATTTAAATGTTATTGTTTGAAATTTCGTAGATAGTTACTACGCTTCTCTTTAGCAAATAATGCTTGTGTAAAAATAAAAAAGTTTTTTTTTTTTAAATATATATTTAAAAAAATATTATTTTATAACAGCTGTTACACGTCAAAATTAATACACTTGGCATAGGGCTACGAAAAAAATGTAATAATAAAATAAATTATTAAATAAATATATATATACATAAACAATAAATTTAGAAAAACAAACAACAACAAAAAGAAATTACAATTAACTTTAACGCATTAATGATAATTTTAAAAAAAATCTTTAAATAATAAATAATAATAATGAACAACACAAATATGAAGCCGAAAATAAAAAAGACAATGGTCACAACCAAGAATCGAACTCATTTCTTTTTACAAAGATGGCAGCCAAATCGGAGGAAAAAAATGAATAAATAATGATATTATGAAAGTATGAGATCGATTAAAAATGATGGTTTCTAATAAGATCCCGATGGCTAAATTGGTTAAAGCGTTACTCCCGGATAGAGTAGAGGATCCGAGTTCGAGTCTTAGTTGTGACCATTGTCTTTTTTTTGTTCTGGCTTTTTCTGTTTCATATTTGTGTTGTTGATTATTGGTATTATTTAAATATTTACAAAAAAAACAAAATCACTTAATAAAAAGGTAAAATTAATGCGTTTTGCCTAAATTAGATGGTTTCAACTAAAATTATTGTAACGAAAATGTAACAGCTAGTTAATTTATGATACTTCACCCGGATGATAACGCGTACAGCCTCCGACGAAGTGTATGGCTATTAATGTAAAAATAATAGTCTCATTACGCAATGAAATGAACATGAAAGGGCGATGTAACTTGGTTAATTTGGCCGTTAAATTGGGATGGCGACGTCTTAGACCTTCGAGGTCAAAAGTTAAAAACGGTAGGGAGGGCGTTAATTCATTACCTGGCTATAAACCTATTACGACATTAAAGGGAATA